>CM059188.1:38699727-39167227 GCA_030323885.1 Branchipolynoe longqiensis
TATGGTGGAGGATGGTGGAGGATCGTGGAGGATCGTGGAGGATCGTGGAGGATGGTGGAGGATGGTGGAGGATGGTGGAGGATGTAGGACCGTGGGGAAAGATAGGAGAGGGTGATGGAGGGTGAGGGAAGGGAGGGGAAGGTAGGGAGTATGAGAGAGGGGGGAGGAGGGGGAGGGAGTGTGGGAGAGGGTTGGAGAGGGTGGGGGAGGAGAATAGGGGAAGGTGGGGGGGCGCACACCTAGATATAAAAGAATACGTGTGTAGGTGGGTGTTGTTGTGGGGGTGGGGGGGGGTGGATTGGTTGGTTGAACGATCAGTCATCACAGAACAGACAAAACATGCTCAGATAGCACTGTTAATTTATGACAAACTAATGGATCCCAGTAGTGTAGAAACTTGACAGTGCTCGGCATCTAATACGGGTGTTCCGCTGGTCCCTTAATGGTGCTGTCACATTGCGACGCATCGTGCAAACATACGTCAACATATGTCTTTTTTTGCCGCTACGTTGGGATACGTCGTTATATGTTATGCATGCATTAGGCACTCGTTGGTATATGTCAATGTACGTCGACATTCGTCGAGATACGGTGTCGCACATGAGCAGGTCGGCAAAGTTTTGTGCACAACATGTGGATTTTACGTCTGCCGTACGTTATGTATGCATGAGGCGTATGTTGATGTACTTTAGACTTGCGTTAGTCAAATGTTGTTCACTACATTGCACTATGTTGACCTACTTTAAAGGCAGTGGGAAGGTACAGTCCGCATACTGACAATGTATGGATAACATATGCCTAACATATGTCTAACGTACATTTAGAATTTCTCCAGCATGTCTTGATGTATGTAACGTATGATGTGTAGTTCTGGCGATCGAATAGTTTGTTTGGGTTTGTGGTTGGGTTTTGGTTTTTGTGGGGGTGTTGTGTTGGTTGTGTGTTGGTTGTTGGGTTGGTTTGTGTGTTTTGTGTTGGGGGGTGGGGTTGTTGTGGTGTGGTGTTGTGGTGGGTTTTGGTTTGTTTGTTTGTGGTTTTTTTGTGGTTTGTGGTTTGTTGTGGTGTTTGTGTTTTGTGTTGTGGGGTGGGGTGGTTTGTTTTTGTTGGTTTTTGTTTTTTGTGGGGTGGTTGTTTGGTGTTTGTTGGTTGGGGGTGTGTTGGTGGGTGGGTGGTTTTTTTTGTTTTGTTTTTTGTGTTGTGGGTTTTTTTGTTTTTTTTTTGTTGTGTTGTGTTTTTTTGTTTCTAAACTTCTGCAATTTTGTATTCTGCTTATTCACCACCTCCCCCCCCCCCCCCGCCCCCCCCCCCCCGCCATCTTCCACCATATAAGCTGTAGCTGCGAGCCGAGGTGCCGTGTCCCAGCTTCAGTCCTTCCTGAGGTATATCCGCACTGCTGTGCGTGGAGGAAGTGATTGTGTGCGCATGCCCATAGTTGATTCCCCTCAGACCGACCAGCCGCTAAGCAGGGTTTATGAGACAAGCTTATCTGTACTCACACACACCCCTCCCACCCCTAATGTGACAGCACATCAGATGATCACATAGCGGGCATGTGACTAGGTATAAGATGATCACATGGCGGTCACGTGACTAGCTAGTGTTGGGGAATGCACATGTATGGAAGGACAGAGGGGAGATCTTGGCCATAATCGATTAACACGACCCGAGCGACTCGGGTCACCCGAGTCGTCAGAATTTCAAATCGAACACTGCGAGTAGAGTCGACTAATACATGTGCCGTGTGCAAAACAATCCAACCCAAGTAACCCACCTCCTAGCTGGGGTTGGCTATGAGCGATGATGTCACATTTGCGCTGGTACCGTCTTGCAGGATAACAGCTACCGGTACCAGTCATACATGTCTTTTTTTAAAGAATAACTAAGATTAATGAAATGGAAATATAGATAAACTAGGCCATCATAAAATACTTTAAATCCTATTTTGCTGTAGTTTTATCGATTATTAAAAAAAGAAACAAAAGTGTCCACCCGAGCGCGGAGAAGCGTATTCGATTATTCGACCCGAGTCTGTAGGATGTGCGCATGCGCCAAAAAGTGGCTTGGGTGACCAGAGTCGATTAATTGATTACGCCCCCAGTGTTACTGTAGAGTAGATAATACTCTTCTACTGGCTGAAAGATCACCGTTTGGGGAAGCCATGCAGTTACCTTAATACATGTTTGTGATTCAATCAAACTGAAACATAGAATCTAATAATGCATATAATGCTAAAAGTACATTGTGTGGCATTGATACAATATACTGGTAATATTAGTTTGTGTGGCATGCTGTAATATGCAGATCATACTAGAATGGGTTGTGTGGCATGCCCTCATCATCATCATCATCATCATGCTGTCGGTCGCGATGCGACAAAGACTGCTTTCATTACTTGACTGCCGCTCTCCATTTAGCTCTCTGCTGTGAAAGTTGCATCCATGAGTCAGTCTTAATGTCTCTCAGCTTCAGGTTTCTCTTGATGGTATCCTTGAACCGGAGACAAGGGCGCCCTCTCTTTCTGCATATTAGGGCATATAATACTAGAATAGGTTGCGTGGCATACTCTAATAATATGCAGGTAATAGACTACGTCCCATAGCATACTGTAATGTGCAGATACTACTAGACTAGGGTGTGTGGCATACTCTAATATGCAGATAATAGACTAGGTTGCGTGGCATATGCAGATACTACTAGACTAGGGTCTGTCACATACTCTAATATGCAGGTAATAGACTACGTTGTGTGGAATACTGTAATATGCAGATAATACTAGAATAGGTTGTGTGGCATACTTTAATATGCAGATAATACTACAATAGTTTGTGTAACATACTCTAATATGCAGATAATACTACAATAGGTTGTGTAGCATACTCTAATATGCAGATAATACTACAATGGGGTGTGTAGCATACTCTAATATGCAGATAATACTACAATGGGTTGTGTTGCATACTCTAATATGCAGATAATACTACAATAGTTTGTGTAGCATACTCTAATATGCAGATAATACTACAATGGGGTGTGTAGCATACTCTAATATGCAGATAATACTACAATGGGTTGTGTAGCATACTCTAATATGCAGATAATACTACAATAGTTTGTGTAGCATACTCTAATATGTAGATAATACTACAATAGGTTGTGTAGCATACTCTAATAGCAGATAATACTACAATAGGTTATGTGGCATACTCTAATATGCGGATAATACTACAATAGGTTTGTAGCACTCTCTAATAGCAGCTAATACTACAATAGGTTGTGTACCATACTCTAATATGCAGATACTACTACAATAGGTTGTGTAGCATATGCTAATATGCAGATAATACTACAATAGGTTGTGTAGCATACTCTAATATGCAGCTAATACTACAATAGGTTGTGTAGCATACGCTAATATGCAGATAATACTACAATAGGTTGTGTAGCATACTCTAATATGCAAATAATACTACAATAGGTTGTGTAGCATACGCTAATATGCAGATAATACTACAATAGGTTGTGTAGCATACGCTATTAGCAGCTAACACTACAATAAGTTGTGTACCATACTCTAATATGCAGATAATACTACAATAGGTTGCGTAACATACTATAATAGCAGATAATATTACAATAGGTTGTGTAGCATACTCTAATAGCAGCTAATTCTACAATAAGTTTTGTAGCATACACTAATAGCAGATAATACTACAATAGGTTGTGTAGCATACTCTAATAGCAGCTAATTCTACGATAAGTTGTGTACCATACTCTAATATGCAGATAATACTACAATAGGTTGTGTAACATACTCTAATAGCAGATAATACTACAATAGGTTGTGTAGCATGCTCTGATATGCAGATAATATTCTACTACTAGATTAGGTTATGTGGCATACTCTGGTACTCACTAGTAGGCATATCATATTAGAGTATGCTGCTTGTACTATCCTATGTGGCATACAAATAAACCGGGCAGGATCTAACCTAGGTCACATGACCAACTTTCTACTCGATGTTTGTAACGATGATAAAACGAACATACTTAATCATGATGCCGTTAAAAAGGAGGAAAAACAATGGTTATTTGTTAGTGCTACTGAGGATGCCGGCGTTACGATATAGCGATATAGCGATTGGTAGACAGGAAGTGTGAACACTTATTTGTCTCTCATTTTTGCTTGAGTGCAAGTAATTAGCAACACAAGGAATAAATTAGTAGTATGTGGCGAATAAGTGGTCAAATTTCCCTGGATTATCAGCCCATGCTTTTTCTAATCTGTTCTTGAATGAATTTATTGTATGCCACACAGCCAGTCAGTCCAAATTTCCATCACTTCTAGTAGTTGTGACAGTTGTGAGTTACTTAGAGCTATTTATCAGGACCCATACTTTATCGGTGATTCCTCCTATAATTCGCTGCACTCGGAAATAGGAGAGAAGGCATGTTTAGAGACTTGTATTTATTCAATGATTACTCAATATCACTTAGATCATAATGGTTACCTTAATCATCATCATATCATAAATCAGATAATCAATCAGGAAATGTCAGTGCCGCGGAGGCGTGCTAGGCTGGCTCAGATGTGGGGGACTGGCACCGTAGTCAAGGAAGGGATGGCTTCAGTAGTGTTTATCAATCGGAGGCTGGAGTCGGGTAATGAGACTGGCCATCTTGCTGGAGTGACATGAGGAAGACATTTAAGGCATCATAACACGAGAGTCAATTGGTGAGATCAACACTTAACCAAAGAGATTGATAAGTGCTGATGGAGCAGCAGTGATGGGCGTCTCTTTGAAGTATGTTTTGATGGCGTCGCTGGATCATGATCCAGCCTCCCGGATGTTGGAGAGGGGAACTTGTGCTGCCAGGCAGGCCTGGTCAGCCCCGCATCTGAGACTTGTGGGAGCACAGCGAGAGATGCTAGGGACAGGGCACGGGAAAGGACTGGGGCAGTGAGGAATACACCAGAGGGAAGCAGGAATGCCAGAGAGTGTTGGGAAGGGACTAGGTATGATGCATATTTTGACCAGATGGCTACTGGACAGCATGAGGCACCAGGTGAGGCTGGGAGGGAGAACAGCAAAGGAGGTTGTGTTTGGAACCGGGTCTTGGTTGGATGGAAGCTCACTAAGAGCAGGTCGGGGTAAGGTGAATGTTTCCTAGTTGTATTGTTGTGTCTCCGTGCATGCGGCGCCAATGCCTTTGCTGGACATCTGAGTGAGGCCTGCATTAGCTGTGGGCATAACGGTGCGCATCCGAGCCGCTTCCTCGGCGGCATGGTTGTAGGTGGGTGTTGAAAGTGGGCGTGCATTGGTTCAGTGTGAATTTTGACTTTGCTTGACGAGTGCCGGGACCAAAGTGAGGTTGCGTGGGTAGTATTGGGGTCTCATGGGTGGGGTAGGGGAGGGGTTATATTAGCCTAGCTTGTAAATTAAATATGTTGCCTCTTCAACATACGTAGTTAAAATATGTAGTATTAAAAAGAATCTCAAGGTAGATGTTTAAACATTGTGTTCTTTACATGCCATTCGCTATAGCTTAAGACAATATTTATGCCTTGTACTTAGAAAAAACTGGTTGGTTGTTTGAGTTTTACGTTCTAGCAACATCTATGGTCATATCAGGATGGGTGCCGACTTGTGACAGTGTGCACTCATGGCGACATTTTAGTGCTGCACCATTGGGAGACCAGGCTGCCAGCGCCATGACCCCACTGATACGCGACACAGTCATATTATCCTGACACTGTGCTAACCAGTTTGTATCCTATCCTATGCATTAGGCTAGGTAGCGACAAATGTTAATTTCATAAGTCATTGGTTTGATTCTGCTGGGATTCAAACTCCCTACCTTCTGAACAGGAAGCCTGCGCTCTACCGATTCAGCAACCGCGTCTGGTACTTTTAGCATTTGTTCTTTACATGATATTCACTATAGCTTATTTATATCCTAGAAACACTGCTAACTATATTCTACTTAGAACTACTAAGACTAGCCAATGGAAATTAAGTACAGCAATGGATAGATCAGTCTCTATCTTATTCAAGCAATCTAGAATTTTGAATATGTCAGACGACTACAAGCAGTATGTTATTATGTATGCATGATTATGTGCAAACCCGACTGCCAATAACATTTTCAATTCTGTTTTGCTATAATGGTGATATCAACGGCTCACATGAAACAAGTCAAGCAAACTTATTTCATAAAGTGGATACAAAGTTGAAGTTTGTTGATGAACTCCCATTGTATGCATATCACACTGTATGGAATACATGGTATCCTGTCATTGAGGTGAATGTCTCATGATCATGTTTTAAACACAGGATACAATATGTCAGATAGCGTGAACTGTAACAACAAATTATGTCACGATGGTTACCCTGGGTCATATAGACCCGATGAGTAATGATAAAATATTTACTATTTAAACCCCAGAATTTGTCTATTGATAAAGATGTCCTGATCTCATCATATCTTTTTCTAACATGGGTTTGTTTCCTCATGGCCTAGTCACATAACGACGCTTCTCGCCGGTGCGCCGCCAAGGCGCAAAATCACTTTTAATCGTTGAGACATGTCAAACTTGTTGGCGTCAACGCAACGTATTGGTAGCCTGCGGCTGACGTTGTCAGAAAAAAAAAGAAGAAGTTTGGTGCACCATCCTGATATGACCTTAGATGTTGCTAGGATGTACAACAACAACAGACAAACAAAGCAACAGTTTGGTGCAATGAGCCTCACGTGGTGCAACAAGCCTAACATCGCCATAATGTTGGCACCTGCGCGTTGTCGCACGTCGAAAGTTTTGTGCAAGCACAAAACTTTGCCGATCCCCTGACGTGCCCGACCGATGCTCGCCGACCGTTGCCGTCCATCAACGAATACCAAAGCATCCCTAACATATGCGTAACGCTTCCTGACGTATCCCGACATTCCGCCAAAAAATCACATACATCGCCGCGCGTTGGCGAGAAGCGTCGTAATGTGACAGCACCATTAAAGAGCAGTCTGTGTGGGTTATCTGTATATCATCTCCAGGGCTCATGATTTTGCATTACATATTATTTATTTATAAGGGCCAGTTGGAAGACAACCATTAATGGTTACACTTTCTATTGTCACTATTTCTATTGACAACAGGTGAGTTTAAGTTTGCATACTATGGACGGAGATTGTAAATTAAAAATGTCTAATGTCTACCTGCTGGTTTGGAACTGAAATATCCCATTCTGTGATGTCATGCATGGAGGGGATACGTGGCATTATATAGGCTGTAAAATGTACTTAAAAGGCTTCAAATTGATTGTTATATATAAGACAGGATGTGTGATGCTTTCCTGGAGGAACTCAATTACAGTGAATTAATTACTTCCTTATAACTTTCTCGATAACTAGTGACCTGTTTCAATTTTATCTGACAAAGAAAGCCTATCCAGCCATAAATACATTCCTCGTCCTACGTCACTCAAATAGCAGTGAGGGTGCAAAAATGAATGGCAGGGAGAAGTGTGCGTTGATTGGCTATTGGGATCAGCCAATCAGGGGAGAGGCTTGTGATTGGCTGGAATCATGGCGCCTGCGTTTCTGTTCGCCTAGATAAAAGATTCACCCAGTCCCTACAGTAAAGGGTTGAACGAAAACGTAGTCTAAATACGGGCGAAAATAGCTTTAGTATGGAACAGGAAGTAGAATGCCTGGCACCAGTGACAAATGGTTACTTATATCAACACAGAGTTGGTGAAATGGAAGAGAATGCAAAAAGACAAGATGGCGGCCAGAGAACGCCATCGATTTCACATTTAAATTGCATTAAAGTATATGTTTTATATATTTTCCAACTCAAAAGTAGCGGGTAAATATGAAGATGTACATAAAGAATATATTGTGCTTCTTAAATTAAGAATTTACCAGCTCAGTTAATTAACCCAGCATGTCGAAATTCTTCGCCAGCTTTTCTAATGGGTTGGTTTTCACGCCTGTACTGGAAGTACGGGGTGAATCTTTTATCTACTGTTCGCCGTGCTCCCCCTCCCCTCCCCCCCTCGCCCTCCACCCCCTTCCAAGGCAATGACAGCAAATGAGCAAATTTAACCCTATGAGTACAGCATCCCAGAGAATGGCGGGGCTGCTCGGGCTGTGTCCCTTTGTGGCAGCAGCAACATGAGATGCAGAGAGATCAAGGTGGAAAATTCCATCTTTCGGAGTTCTGACTGCGAGGTATTCCTCTGGATATACCCTCATCAGTAACCTCGCAATCTCCATTTGTTTGATGGGGTTTTACACCCCAGCAATATCAAAGGTCATATCAAAACGCGTACCGACTTGTGGTTTGGTTGGTTGGCTGGTTGTTGGAGTTTACGACCTGGCAACATCTCAGGACGGGTACCTACTTGGGACAGTGTGCACTCATGGTGGCTTTATAGAGCTGCCTTAATGTAAGATCGGGCCGTCGGCACTTTCACCCGATATCCAACTCAGACTCATTATCCTAATACTGAGCAAACCCACCCTTGCCATATCCTAGTAATGCCGAGCGCTAGGCTAGATAGCTACAAGTATCAATGTTGTTAAGTCATTCATTAGACTCTGCCGGGGTTCGAACCCATGACCTCCTGCATGAGAAACCAGCGAGCGCTCTTACAGATTCGGCCATCCTGCCTAGACTCAGACTCAGTTCTTAAAGCAATCAAGCGCCATTTAGTTAGGTGCCGTCACATGACATATTCATATGAATAACATCCATCTACCAAATAAGAAAAGGTTTGTCAGCAGTTGTTAAAGACCAATCAGGATAGACCAGTCGGTTATAAATTAGTAAACCCCCCCCATATCCTTACATGGTTTGTTTGTTGTTGTTTTACACCCCAGCAACATCAATGCCATTTCAGGACGGGTACCGACATGTGACAGTGCACACTCAGAGTGACTTTATAGTGCTGCCCCACTGGGAGACCAGGCCACCAGCACGGTGACCTGGTATCCCACTCAGTCACATTATCCTGACACTAGCCAACCAGTCCTTACCCTATCCTAATAATGCCGAGCGCCAGGCTAGGAAGCGATAAGTATCAATTTTTAAGTCATTGATTTGACTTGACCAGGGAACCCACAAACCCATGGGTTTGGATCCCCCAATCTCCCAAAACAGGAGACGGATGCTCAACTCATGTTGCCATCCCGTCTGGTCCCTTATAATTTATATGGCGATCGTGGCCTGCTTGAATGGGTCACGTGGTGCGTGCCTCCAGTGACGGTAATCATAGCGCTCTTCTGGAAAGCTGAGATTAGGCTCTTACTTAGTGACACCATGAGGTCGATGGTCATGTGGTGTCTATATTTACAAAGCACTCAACGGATCGTTGCTATGTTGACTGACCTGTCAATCACCAGGTCAAACAGATCTGTTTGCATTACAATTGTGTGTGTCTGTATGATGGGATATAATATATTGCCTAATGCCTATAGATTTCAGTTGTATTTGTGTGTAGATATATATATATGAGATTTATACTAGTATAGGTTTTAATATATCTATTATTCCCCCTTGTATATAATTGAGATGTATAGGCTCTAAACCATATATATTCCCTATCGTGTACACACAACTGAGCTTGCTAAAGCCTCTGTCACACCTCGCCGGATTGAGCAATGGATAGAATTGTCTAGTCCGGTGGTGTTCGGGCATGATAAGTATCAAAATGTATTAAAATGTGTCCAAATGTTGTGACATCGGGTCAAAGGCCACTGGACAAATGGACATGAAATGGACATGAATGGATATCCAATGGACGGGAAGCGGAGTAAACAGACTCAAACCGGACAAGAACCGTAGAAGTCAATCCGGCGGCATCCGTTCCAAGTTTTGTGCATGTTCAAAACTTGTAACAGATCAGGCCAGATATCAACGGATACCAATGGATATTAACGGATATGCAATGGACACAAACCGGACTTTGCCGGATATCAACAGACTTTGTTTGGTTTCTTTCCGTTTCCTCAATCTGGTGAGGTGTGACAGGGGCTTAAGCATTAGGCATAATTTCATGTCCCATCATATATATACACATTGCTCACGAGCACAGAAGACGTGGAAGCTGAGTTGAGGAAAATGATGGCTTTCATTTGGGCGATATCTTTAGTAGATTATTCTCATGCAATGAATTATTCGTTGCCAAACCAATAACAGACTGGATTGAAATAACATATACTAGAGGCTCATGTTTCTGAAGTACCGAACGATGAAATGGTGCGTCTTAAATGAAAATGCAATATTTGAATACTGGTTAAAGTGGCATAGTCCGATTGTTTTGAGTTTCTACTATTTTTTAAACATAAATATATTATTATTAGGTTCAATGTTATAATCGATCTTTCTTTAGTTTAGATTCATTGTATTGTTAACCTTGACATAGTCGAAGTGAACGGGACTAGACGGGATGGCCGAATGAGTTAGAGCCTCCGTCTCCCTTGTTGGTAAATCGTTGGATCATGGGTTCAAAAAAATTGATACTTGTCGCTTCCTAGCCAGGCGCTCGGCATTATTAGGATAGGGCAAGGAGCAGTGGAATGAGGAAGACCAATCGTCCATGATTGAAATTTCCCTTGCTTAAACACCTAATGTGTTGTAGTAGTCTGCACTGACCTCTCAGGCAAGTAACCACATAAACAGGTAGGCGTGGGTAGTGTGGTGATATCAGGGAGCCTAGGTGGTGTAATGGTTAGCACACTGGCCCAGAATGCAAAGAGATGTGGGTTTGAGTCCTGCTCTAGGCGCAATATTTCCAATTTTCATCACCCCCACGACACTGGTTCCATGACCAGGATCCTGTACACTGGTACAAGTTACGCGTTGTATAGTTGTTGAACCTACCCTGTGTATGTGTAAGTGCATTGCATGTATATATGTAATTGTAAGCATTAAAAGACTTACAATTCCAGGAGGACGAGTGTAGTAGGTTGCACTGACCTCTCAGGCAAGGAGCCACATAGACAGGTAGGTGTGGGTAGTGTGCTGATATCAGGGAGCCTAGGTGGTGTAATGGTTAGCATACTGGCCCAGAATGCAAAGAGATGTGGGTTCGAGTCCCGCTCTAGGCGCAATATTTCCCATTTTCATCACCCCGACGACAGTACCAAGGAAAAGAAAAAAGATCAATTAACTTTAGAGTGCACATCACCTTTCTAACACCGTAGTAACAGCAGTAACAGTTACCATTAAATAGGATTAGCATATACCTGTCTATGCTGGTATAAATCTTTAATAAATGCACCAGTACTAAGTTGGATATATCGGAAAAAATATAAATAAATGTTTTTAGTTTCGTGAATACTATGCTTTCACCAGACTAATTATAAGTCCTTGCTTGCCTTTTTTGTGTGTTTTATATCGATTACTTAAAGTTGCATAATCCGATGATTTTGAGTTACCACCTTTTTCTGAGATAAATATATTAGGTTGATCGTGAGAATCTATCTTAAATGAGCTTGAAGTAACTTTGATTTAACATTACTAACTTTTGAGATATTTGACTCACTGGCCCAGATATCAACTGCTCTTGCCGGACTTTGCTAAATTCATTTAGGTGTTCTGACCAACACTCTGACCCCATACATTTCAGCAATAACAAGTTCTATTAAATTGACTTAGTGCACCCTTCTATTTTGTTGTTGAAGATTTATACTGCCAACCATGGATAAGCCTGAATATGCTTGTTTTCACCATTAGACAGTTTGTCGATAGAAAGCCCGAGCCTACACTTTTACCGACTCAAGGGATTTTTAACCTCCCACACCACATCGACATGGTATGAGAGCAACTGGCCTTTGATGTCGCTGTAAGTGTAAGTTATACACAGCGGTGGAAATCCAAATTGGCAGAGGTGGGGGAACAGGGAATCGAACCACTGACCTTCAGATTAGGAGTCCGACCTAGAAAAAAGTCAGACACTCTAACCACTCTGCCACAGAGAACGCCACAACACTATGCAACAACAAATGCTTAATAGGTGCACAGCATCTAAGTTGGATATGTAGATTCAAATCTAGATAATTGTATTGTTTTCACAAGTTTGATGGTTTTTTTTAAATCGGACTATGCAGCTTTAAGTTGCAAGCAGTTTAAAATGAGAATTCGGATAAAAAGACTCCGGCAAGGTGGTTAATAAATTAGCGCCGTCAACCAGAATAGATGTGTTTACTTTTGCTACAAGTTTCGCAGAGGTTGTTCCAACATATCCTCGTTCTTCTCACAAGGAACACCCCCAGACTAATTGCTACGAATGGACCTTACTTGGCGTGATTTCTTATAATCTCATTTTGTTGCTAGGACGTAAACCAACAACAAACAAACTATAATCTCATTTTAATTGATTTGTTTGTTTGGGTTTTTCGTCCTAGCAACATATATATGGTCATATCAAGACGGGCACCAACTTGTGACAGTGTGCACTCATTGCGACTTTATAGTGCTGCCTCACTGGGAGACCAGGCCACCGGCACCATGACCCGATACCCCACTCCGTCACATTATCATGACACTGACGTAACCAGTCCTTGCCCTATCCTAGTGATGATGAGCGCCCATCTAGAAAGCAAAAATTATTAATTTTGTAAGTCATTGGTTTGACAGCTGGGATTCGAACTCCCGACCTTCCACACGGGAAGCCTGCGCGCTACCGATGCTGTTGACAAAATGTTGGCTTGCACACGGAACTACTGGATGTAGACTTTGATTAAGACATACTTGAGTGTGTCGGCATAGACCCCTTTCAATGTTTGTAAACATTGTGTATGCGCGCGCAGCTTGGCGGCAGAACGAATGCACACTGCCACTGAGTTTGACGGTATGTGCAGTGCAAAACGTTTATATTATTCAAAATTAATAGAAATCCAGAACCCTAGCCTTATCAATTTAATATGATCTATTCGTTGAATATGTTTTCTATATGTGTTCCAAGCAGTTTGTGTCTAGGTGGTGTGGTTTTAGAGATATTTCACTTTTTCTGTATGAAGATTGCTCACTGCCATTGACAATGCACTGAATTTGCTGATAGGCGCAATGCAAAATGTCAGTTTTATTCAAAATTAATAGAAATTCTGAACTTCTAACCTTATAAATTAAATATATTCCACGCCGGGATTTGAAAGCCCGGCGGGGAATGGCCGAGTGGAGGTTCGCAAGGCACCAACACGCGGTGGCGCTGCAGTAGTGCAAGGCGAGATCGATCAAGTCGGGCCGTGATAGGTCGATATACATATTAATCACAATTAAATGGCAGCAATATTACTGCCCAGTAATAATTCGAACAATAATAAGGGAGGAGCCGCTCCGCCTTTTTTTATAATGATAATAAATTATCCTGTTTATAATCTGGTTGTTAAGCATGTTATCTGTTTGTCTGCCAAGCGGTTTGTGCCTAGGTGGTGTGGTTTTAGAGATATTTCACTTTTTCTGTAAGAAGATTGCTCACGGCCATTGACAATGCACTGAGTTTGCCAGTACGCGCAGTGCAACACATTAGTTTTATTCAAAATTAATAGAAAAAGCAGAACCCTAACCATATTAATTTAATATAATCTATTCGGTGAATATGTTTTCTATATGTGTTCCAAGCGGTGTCTAGGTGGTGTGGTTTTAGAGATATTTCACTTTTTCTGTATGAAGATTGCTCATAGCCATTGAGTTTGCAGTGTGACTGTGTGTGATCCTGCAGCCAAACAGTGTGTGCACTGACCTAAATACCCACGCTGACGTCATGTGAAATAGGTCTATAGCACTGGCGCATTAAACAGCAGTAAGGGGAGCGAGACATAGCTAAGGCGGTAGAGTGTCTATCTGTGAAGGTGTCAGTCATCCTAATGACCCTGCTCAGTTGACCCATTTGCAGGTTGGGTTATTTTCCGTTCCAACCAGTGGTCCATAACTGGTTCATCAAAGGCTGTGGTATGTGTTATCTTGTTTGTGAGAAAGTGCATATAAAAGACCCCTTGTTTCTTTATCGGAAAGAGTAGCATATGTGGCAGCAGCGGGTTTCCTTCAAAGAAATATGTAAGAATGACCATATGTTTGACGTCTAATAGCTGAAGATAAAAACTGATCCGCTCTAGAGGCATTATTAAATAAAACTAGCTTTACTTGACTTTAAACAGCAGTAAATGTTTAACGAAAGAACCAGCAGTTAAGTGGCATAGACCTATGTATGAACAAATCTAGGTAGCCCCTTGATTTAACAAATTTCGTCCTTTCAGCAGCTAATGCAGCTTAAATTATTTTTTAGGTAATTACTTTGCTCTAGATAAAGCATTTAAGTTGCATGTGTATGAACAAATCTAGGGACCAGACAGAATGGCCGAATGAGTTGAAAGTCTATCTCCCGTTTTGGTAGATCGTGGGTTTCGAACTCATGGGTTTGTTGAACCACAGTCGAGTCAAACCAATGACTTCAAAATGAACAGTTGTTGCTTCCTAGCCAGGTGCTCGGTATTGTTAGGATAGGACAAGGACTGGTTTGGTCAGTGTCAGGATAATGTGACTGAGTGGGATATCAGGTCATGGTACTGACGGCCTGGTCTCCCAGTGCGCACTGTCATAAGTCGGTACCCGTCTTGATATGACATTATATGTTGCCAGGACGCAAAACTCCAACTGCCAACCAACAAACCAACAAATCTAGGTAACAGCTTTAACAAATGTGATCCTTTCAGCTGATTATGCAGTTTTAATTGTTTTTTGTCAGACATGACAAAGCTGTGGTGCTCAACCTTGACGGCATGGTGATGTTACTAATTAGAAAGAAACCTAATTATGCCATGTGTCATGAGGTCATCTCCATAATAATGCATTCACCACTTCATCCACAATAGACAGACACAATCGTCGTTAATTCAGACAGGTGGAGACAGTGTTCTATAATGGCTGTTTATTCAGGTAGAGGACGGGTAATCATATACAGGTGTGGTTGTCATGGTAATTATTCCCTCGGGGATTCGCCCCTCCCCCCACAATAGATGTTATGCTGAAACCGAACCCTCAACCCTACCCGTTAGTGTCTTATTAGCGGTGTGGGTGGGTGGGTGAAGATAGGCTTGAGGATTTGTATGGTTGACGTCTGGAGGCGAAGTGCGGGCCGTGTAGGTGGTTTAATTTCAAATCGGAAGGTCACGTGATCATTTTGGTGGGAACTGAGAGGCTTGTTGTAAGTGGGGAGTTTGTGGGTGTCACACAAGGTGGCGCCACCACAGTCCTATGGCTGGGGTGGTTAGTTACTTCGCAGGTATGAGTGTAGGCGGCATCTGTGTCATTGGCTGATGGGTCCGTCCCCGCCTGCAAATTACTCATGTTACTAGTAACATGCACAATTATATATATACCAGACGGGATGGCCGAATGAGTTAGAGCGCCCGTCTCCCGTGTTGGTAGATCGTGGAGTCGTGGGTTCGAACACTGGTCGAGTCAAACCAATGACTTAGAAATTGATACTTGTTGCTTCCTAGCCTGGCGCTCGGCATTATTAGGATAGGGCAAGGACTGGTTGGCTCAGTGTCAGGATAATGTGCCTGAGTGGGATATCAGGGCATGGTACTGGTGGCCTGGTCTTCCAGTGGGGCAGCACTATAAAGTCGCCATGAGTGTGCACTGTTACAAGTCGGTAGCTGTCCTGATATGACCTTAGATGTTACTAGGACGTAAAACAACAACAAACAAGCAAAATCGTTAATTATAGCTGACACATCACATCTCAAACTCATGTTTAATTTTAGTATAATGTATCAATGCCTTTCCAAAACACAACTATTGGACTAGTCATTTCAGGGCCCTGCCTAATGGGATTCTCGTGGTCCCTCTTTAATTACTGTTGTCAATCCTTTTCCCTCAACAAAGGCAATATGTGTAATAAATATTAATTCACTGATTGTATTATGCTTGTTCCTAGTTGGTTCTATTTATAACTGCGCGGATCTGAATGGCGACAATTCTGCAGTAATCAGCATTTTATTGTGTCTGCATTATTACCCTTTTAACATCGGTTTTGAGGTTCTGCGATATTTATGTTTGACTTGATATATATCTCACTCTATATACCAGTTTTGTGTAAATAATCCTGGAGGTGAAAAATGGCTGCAAGACCAGTGCTGCAGTGCTGACAAAAGAACTTATTCAGTAGAATAAACATATTTAACAATAAACAATATATATATTTTTATTTTTTATTGAGGCTGTATTTATTCTGTCCATAGCATGTAAGCCTGGGTACCCAGGCTTGTTTTCAATGCTGGCCAGCTGTAGTGTTGGTGTTGTCTTACCAAACAGTAGCTGCTGACAAGTTATTTGAGTGTCTGCATTTCAGTAGGAGATACATAGTCTGTTGGTACCTTTAGTAGGCTATGTTACTCTTTTGGGCCCTCTTGGCATTGTATTTTTGTTATATTCTTATTACTATGTTAGTTGTTTTCTTAAGGTTCTATGTTAGTGTTTTGGGGTTTTCTTGGGAAGAGTTTTCCACTTTTTTTTCTACTTAATTCTATACTAGCCTATTTTATTTTATTTACATGTCCATAGGCTTGTACGTAATAGGTGGTTGAGTTATGTTTGTTTGGATTTGATTTGATTTATATTGTTGTTGGATATGTTACCTGGCTTTTTTATTTCCGGTTATCCCGCCCTGGGCTGTCCAGTTGGTGGGCCGTGACATATGACCTGCCCCCTTGTGGTGCAGTTCAGTTGGGGTTCCCAGTTTATATTTTGCACAGATATTTTTTGTACGTTTTTAGGTCAGGGATTTGTCTTTCTTTCACCGTTTGCGCATTCCATGCCTTGGCGGCCATTTCCAGTGTGCTCCTTTCATGGGCTTTGATCTGGCTTCTGGTCTGCCTCAGTAGTGGTGCCTTGCTTGCCCTGGTGTCCCTTAGTGGTTGGGTTAGACGCTTAATGTCTTGGCTATATCCATATGCTAATGTTTTTAGGTGGATTATCCTTCTGTTTTCTAGTAGCTTTACTTTAATTCTTTTGTGTAGGTCATAGGTGGGGTGTAGTTTGTCCACTTTCAGGCATATTTTCAGGGCCCTATTTTGTAGTATCTGCAATTTTTTAAGTAGCTCTTTTTTAGCACCCATGTAGATTACATGCCCATAGTCAAAGTAGGGGAGTACCATGCCTTTCAAGATTTTTATTGACATATCTTGTGTCATATAGTTTCTTAGTTTAGCAAATAGCCATAGTTTGTGATTTACTTTTTGTATGATTTTTGTTACACACAGATTGTAGTTTAACTGGCTATCTAGTTCTAGGCCTAGGTATTTGTAGTGATTTACACTTTCCAGTGTTTGGTTTCCTAGTGTGCATTGTAGGTTTCTTCCTGTGATTGCTGTATGTGAGAAGAGTACTGTTTTAGATTTATTTGCATTGATGGTTATTTTATTGGATTCACACCAGCTGTCCAGCTTTAGCAGGAGGTTGTTCAGTTTGGTTGCTACCTCCTCTACTGTGCTTCCTTCTGCATATACGACAGTGTCATCCGCATATAGCTGGAGACATTCTGTCTCCAGTCATTTTTCTAGGTCATTTATGTATAGTATAAATAGTAGTGGTCCCAGGACTGATCCTTGGGGTACACCACAGGTGACAGTTTGTTGGTCTGAGAGTGTACCATTTACTTTAGTTTGTTGCTGCCTGTTGTTTAGGTAGCATTTTATCCAGTTACATATATATAAAGATAGACCTTTTCCGCAGACTATGAGCAGTGAGCTGCCAAGCTAGTAAGTAAGCTGCTAAGGAATACACATGTGCGATCTCCATTTCCTATATCCCATATTAAATTGACCACATATATATATATATATATATTATATATATATATAAACATATACACACATCTGCGTTACTTCAGTTTGAAGTATCTTTTATTTTAAAAGGTTAACTTTAGAGATTTCTGAAATGAAAAATTAGTTTTTATATTCACACCAAAATGTTGGACACCGGTGTTGCAGTTTCCGTGGTACACCAGTTTGTGAGGGACACATACATTCAAATGCATTGTCAATGGCCGTGAGCAAATTTTCATACAGAAAAAGTCAAATATCTCTCAAATTACACCACCTAGACGCAAGACTCTTGGAACACATATAGAAAACATATTCAATGAATACATTATATTAAATTTATACGGTTAGGCTTCTGCACTTCTATTAATTTTGAATAAAACTAATGTTTTTCACTGCGCATACCATCAAACTCAAGGCATTGTCAATGGTCATGAGCAATCTTCATGCAGAAAATACAGAAAAAGTGAAATATCTCTAAAACTACACCACCTAGAAACAAATCGCTTGGTACACATATAGAAAACATCTTTACGAAAAACATTATATTAAATTTATAAGGTTAGTGACGATGCTGTTCGATTTTGACGCATGCGCAGAAGCGATGTGTCCCTCGCAAACTGGTGTACCGCGGAAACTGCAACACCGGCTTTGGTCTTGCAGCCATTTTTTCACTTCCGGATTATTTACACAAAACTGGTATATAGAGTGAGATATATATGAAGTCAAACATATATACACACGATGTGCTGAGGTGGCTACTTAGCAGCCATGTTAGCCATTTCCGTGAAAGTAACTTACCATGGAGAAACCCAACAGGATTGCTCATTACCAGAACCTCGTCTCACAGGATACTTCAGTCACACATCTTTTGCCTGGAGTTAGAGACCCAATAGACGATTTCCACCATCAACTGGCGATAATGGAAGAACCAGGGTATTTAGGTAGCAAATGAATGTGCAGCATGCTCTGTGGGAAAAGGTCTTACATTTACAGACAATTTCCACCACCAACCTGCCCTCAAATGGCAGTGGCAATAACTAATGTTGTTGGTAACAACTCACTGTGCATGCTCTGTGAGAAAAGGTCTATACACTACACCGCCAGTGGAGACACCAGCCATTGGTGGGCTTACTATGGGATATAGGAAATGAAGATCGCATATGTGCGTTCGTTAGTAGTTTGGCAGCTCACTGCGCATGCTCTGTAGAAAAGGGTTGTGGAGTTTGAGGTAGCTCAGGTGGTTGAGTGTCCATGATGTGGGTCATCCTATCGATCCTGCTTAGTGCACCCATTTGCAGTTTGGGTTATTTTCTGTTCCAACCAGTGCTCTACAACTGGTGCTGTCCTGACTGTGGGAAAGTGCATATACAAGACCTCTTGCTGCTTATCGGAAAGAGTAGCCTATGTGGCGGCATTGGGTTTCCTGCAAAGAAATATGTCAGAATGACCATATGTTTGATGTCCAATAGCCAATGATGAAATCAATGTGCTCTAGAGGTGTCCTTAATTAAAACAAGCTTTCCTTTTTCAGAAACGGTCTATATGCTACACTCTCTGCGGAGACACCAGCCGGTGGTCAATTTAATATGGCATATAGGAAATGGAGATAGCACATGTGTATTCCATAGTAGCTTGGCAGCTCACTGCTCATAATCTGCGGAAACGGTCTATAGGCTACGCTGTCAGTGGAGACACCAGCTGATGGTCAGCTTACTATGGGGTAGAGGAAATGGAGATTGCATATGTGTATTCCTTAGTAGTTGGGCACATGTCAGTTGTATTGTGTTATGATTGATTGCCCCTCCCCTAGATATGATTTGTTATTGATGAGCTTATTTTAATCTGTGTCATTATGTGGCCATGGAGGCGGGACCCTAACACCACATGTCCCTTTGACATCCCTGTGTCCCAATACACCTTTCATTGTACAAGTAAACCTCATCAATTAAAGGCGAGAAAACTAATGTTAATTACATCATTTCAGGAAGTGCATTTGGTCACATCAACCAACAATTCTATTTTTGTTAAATATTTTGAAAATTTATGTTTTGACGGTAAGTGACTGTGATTTGTTAGTGAATGATACTACAGCGTACATCACGGTGATTAATCCGCTTAATGCTATTCTGTCATGGGTGGGGGGGGGGGGGGTAAAGAAAATCCACACAAGACAAGAAAAGCTCTTTAATGCTGCCCTCTTTTAAGAACCCCTGAAAGATGTCCTTGAAATGGCCTGACGTCACTGTGGAATTTATTACCCAATACATTATCACGCCAAGGGCACTTTACTCTGGGTTAGAGATAGTAGTGCCCTAAGGTTGTGTCTGCCTACCCTGTCACACTACGACGCTTCTCGCCGGCGACCCGTCAACGTGTGGTGTTTTTGGGCGATATTTGGTGAAATATCGAGAAGCGCTGGTGGCGCGTTATGGGCGCGTCGGTACACGTCGGTACACTTCTTTGTCGCCGGCGAGTCGCCGATGAAAGTCGGCGCGCGTTATTGGTCGCTGAGCGTTTTGAACATGTCCAAAACCACCAGCGACCGGCAACGCGCGCAAATATATCGGTAAGGACGTTAGGCGCGCGTCGCGCTGCGTTGGACGCGCTGGAATAACGTTATGGGAACGCTAGGAAGACGGCGCGCGCGCGGGAGGGTCGTTGCTCACGCGTCGCGCAAACTGGGCCATTTTGTTTTACGCCCTAGCAACATTTAAGGTTAAATGAAGACGTCGCGCCAAACTTTTTTTTTTTTTTCCCCAGCGCGTATACACACGTTGGCGGCGCGCGCATAACGCGCCGCGCTGACGCCGATCTTTTCTCCCAAACCGCCGAAAAGTTTGACGTTTCTCGACGCGCAAGATTTTATTTCCAACGCTGACGGATCGCCGGGAGAAGCGTCGTAGTGTGACAGGGGCATAATGGTTTGTTAGCCAAGCAACGCGGTCCTGGTTTGTGGAAGGTCAGGAAACCACTTGTTAATGTTCTACCAAAACCTTATCTCGCCAGTTGGTTAAAGATAGGTCGCTTGTGTTCCTTACTTTACTATTTGCCGTATCTTATTCTTATCAAAATACTTATATTCTATGAGACCAGACGTGATGGCCAAATGGGTTGAGCGTCCGTCTCCTCTTTTGAAAGATTGTGGGATTCGAACCCATGGGTTGGAACCCTGGTCGAGTCGAACCAATGACTTTAAAAGGTATACTTGCTGTTGCCTAGCCAGGTGCTCGGCATTATTAGGATAGGGCAAGGACTGGTTGGCTCACTGTCAGGATAATGTGACTGAGTGGGATATCAGGTCATGGTGCTGGTGGCCTGATCTCCCAGTGGGGCAGCACTATAAAGTCGCCATGAGTGCACACTGTCACAAGTCGGTACCCATCCTGATATGACCTTAGATGTTGCCAGGATATAAACTCCATCATGCTGTCGGTCGCGATTCGACAAAGACTGCTTTCATTACTTGACTGCCGCTCTCCATTTAGCTCTCTGCTGTGAGAGTGATGTGCATGAGTCGGTCTTAATGTCTCTCAGCTTCTGCTTTCTCTTGATGGTATCCTTAACTGGAGACAAGGGTGCCCTCTCTCTCTGTAACCAGAAGACAGTTGAGAATAGAAGATTTCCAACAATCACCATGAATATGGCCACAGCTGCCGACATGGCGTGAAGCCTCCAAGTCACTCACTCACTCACCAACCAACCTCAACTCAGTCAAAACTCGCACTTTAAGTGTTCGGGGTTGCAATCCCCATAAGAGGCAATAACTGAGTAATATCTTCATAACACAGATCCACTTAATGGCTATGAGGTCAGTAACCTAGGCGAACCGGTGGTGCTCTCTAACGACCATGATGCTCATCATAATAAATCAATCAATTCTGACAGGCTTCACACCTGACAGTGCCTCCCTGTGATAACTGTCACAATGATGCGATTACAGCCAGCAGGTGGGGTGCAATCGCTGTCACATCTATGATAACAAGCTCTGGT
This sequence comes from Branchipolynoe longqiensis, assembly GCA_030323885.1. Taxonomy (NCBI): domain Eukaryota; kingdom Metazoa; phylum Annelida; class Polychaeta; order Phyllodocida; family Polynoidae; genus Branchipolynoe; species Branchipolynoe longqiensis. The sequence continues at coordinate 38,721,547 of CM059188.1, forward strand.
ATATATATATATATTTTACCTTGGTACTACCCTCTGGCTACTCATAGTCCAGGGAGAAGGAAGCACGTCTGGGTCCAGCAATTAGCATAATCAACTCACAATGGGGGGACGTTTGTTGAGTAGCTCCGGCAGTTTTCTACATTAACTACAAAACCAACCAGGTTAGTATCATTTTAACTGGATACATTGGTTTAGTTCATGTTATGCCATGGTCTCCAAGGCAAGACAGTTAGGAATCTCAGTTAAGAGAATCCTTGCACATGCAGGGTGGAAGACGGCTAGATCGTATGCAAAACATTATAGCAAACAACTAGAGAAGCCAAGCGGCCTGCCGACTCGCCTACTCACCAACTAAAGAAGGGTGAGAAACATAAGATTACTATGTTTGCACTAAAATCATTATGGTATGATTACAATATTAAGAATAAAAGGATAAAAAATGAGATTAGGTCAAATTCTCCCTGGACTACGAGTAGCCAGAGGGTAATACCGAGGTAAAATAGTATAGTGATATGAATCTTACCTGGTACAGATGATGGATAACTGGTGTTTTCCTGAGGTACTAGCCTCAGATAGTCGTGGGTCAGGGCCCTCCCACCCTACGCTACCACAAGTATCATGTTTTGCTGGTGCCAAAACGAAAACTCTAAAGTATCCATATAATACTGAGATCATTTTTTATCCCATAAAGTATGTAAAAGATTGCTGGACCCAGATGTGCTTCCTACTCCCTGACCCACAACTATCCGAGGCTAGTACCTCGGGAAAACACCAGTTATCCATCATCAGTACCCAGGTAAGACTCGTATAACTATACTATATATATATATATATATATGCACATATATATATATATATGAATATAATTTTATGTTGGCTATATATAATGGGGGGAGCGGGACGTAGCTCAAGCAATAGAGTGTCCACCTTTGAAGGTGTGGATCATCCGTCGATCCTGCTAAGTGGACCCATTTGCAGTTTGGGCTATTTTCCGCTCCAACCAGTTGTCTACAACTAGTTCATCAAAGGCTGTGGTATATGTGTCCTGTCTGTGGGAAAGTGCCTATAAAAGACCCCTTGCTGCTTATCAGAAAGAGTAGCCTATGTGGCGGCAGCGGGTTTCCTCCAAAGAAGTATGTCAGAATGATCATATGTTTGACTTCCAATAGATGATGATGAAAAAATATGTGCTCAAGAGGTGTCATTAAATAAAACAAACTTTCCTTATATATGTTGGATATTAGTGCTTTACGTTGTTGGGGTTTTACATCCTGGCAACAAATAAAAATGGTGGGGGAAGAACTGAGGCAGAGGGTTTGATGGCTAGCCACTTATGGTGACGCCTTAGAACATCCTTTATTGTGGCTGCCTAAGGGCGTGCCTGATTCGATGTAATCTTAGTGAGATTTTGAATTCTAGGCAGGAGGACACTGCTCTGATTCTGGTTGTTCCATATCATGCTGATTTAGTAAATTGGTGCTTTAATTAGTTTATTTCTGGAAGGTTTGGGAACTTTAACGGTGATTTATTGAAGGTAAATGATATTTCTAACATCTTGCAACAGTTTTAATCACGTGGCCCTATTCTGCTAGTAAAATACAGTGTCATAGAATGGGAGCTCTATTAAGTCTGCATTATCATTATAATAAAACAGTCGCTAATTTGTTTTCAATAACACATTAAGGAGTATACATTGCTGCTGAGCTGGATCAAAGACCCTATAATACTAAGACGGCTCACTCAGCCTGTACTGCGTAATCAAAATGATCAAACCCACCACTTGGTGCACTGGCTGTTCTCTTGGTTAAACTGGTGCTATATTATATGTATAAATGTATATATGAATCTGAAAGATGTGTGATGATGGCGATGCTGATGATGATGCTGATGCTGATGTGTATTTGTTCATAGCAATTTCATATTGATGTGTATTCATACTTACCTGGGCTGATCAAACCCACCACAAGGTGGTACTGCGAAATTTACATTACCATGGGAGAGATATGGAGTGAGCCATCTTAGCATTATAGGGTCTTTGGCTGGATTCAACGCTCTAATAACTCTAATGATTTGAATATATTCCTCTGAGAAAATTCACATTTTACTAATGCATTTACTGCAAGCAGATTAATTATTAATTAATCGCTGAACAATTACCACTATATATATGTTCATATCACAATTTCAACCTTAGGCAGCAACCCCCTCGCTTACATTTTACAAATGCATCTACTGGAAACAGATTAATTACTAATTAATCGCTAAACAGTTATTATTATTATATATACCATATATGTCCCAATAGAAGCATGCTACCCAATAGAAGCACACCCCCAATTTCAAGATTGAAAGCACGCACAAATTTACGAACATAAAATAAGACGATCCCACTTTATTTCAGAGGCACAACAAAAACAAATAAAGATTTACAATCATATTCAGACTGAATGCACATAAAATAAGACAATCCCACTTTATTTTTGAGGCACGACAAAAACAAATCCATGAAATTCTTTAACTTTGAATAGACATGCATCCATGTGTCTGCACTCGCATAGTGCGCATCTATTGAGACATATACAGTATGTTCATATGACAATCTCAACCTTAGGCAGCAACCCCCCTAGCTTACTCTGCTTCACCCTTCCAAAACAAACACCCAGATATAGACGCTTTCTCACTATGAAGTAGTAATCAGTCAAACCCTGTCAGCCCTCTCAGAGGAACCCCTGAGGTAATTCTTCAGGGAAATAACTTCCACTGTCCTTTCATCTGAAAGGAAAATGGAATCCATTAACGTGAACATTAAGCCATATATATATAGGTCTATATATCATGATATATATGGACATTTGTAGTGTGGAAGGAAAGCTAAATGGACTTGCTCTGGCTCGGCTGAGCGTTGGTTTTCGTTAATTAACTCCTAAGTATGGCCCTGATATATAGATAAAAGAGGTGTGGACAAAGTGGAGTCCGGCAGCAAGTGTGGCAGCGCCCACTCATGGTTGGATGTTTGTTGTTTGTTTGTTGGGGTTTACTTCCCAGCAACATCAAATTTCATATCAGGATGGTTACCGACTTGTGACTTTGCGCATTCATGGCAACTTTTATAGTGCTATCCCACAGGGAGACCAGGCAGCTGGCACCATGACCCAATATTCGACACAGTCACATTATCCTGATATTGTGCTAACCAGTCATTGCCCTATCCTAGTAATGCAGAGCGCCAGACTATGTATCAACAAGTATGAATTTCATTGGTTTGACTCGACCGTAAATCGAACTCATGAACTTCCACATGGGAAGCCTGCGCTCTACCGATTCGGCCACCGCGTCCGGTCGAGTTCAAGTCCGTGCAGTAGCATCAACTAAACAATGATCGTGTTCAGATCTTATTTCTAAATGCTAGTTGGTCTTGGGGTGCAGAACTTTAAAGGTCATCTCACGGGAAGTTTCTATTCAGTGGTAATCTGCTTATTGACTATCGCCTAGATAGGAGCAGCTGCTGCTCAATCAGCACTGAGAGGGTTTTACGTCACAAACTGTCTCCTCCTCATTCCACGCGCTATCTCCATGGCTACAGGAACAGAAGGCATGTTCTGTGGTTGGGGGAGGATGTCGGAAACGAGTGGTCTACAACTGGTTCAACAAAGGCTGTCGTAGGTGCTGTCCTGTCTGTGGGAAAGTGCAGATAAAAGACCCCTTGCTGCTTAGCGGAAAGATGAGCCTAAGTGGCAGCAGGGGTTTTCCTCCACAGAAATATGTCAGGATGACCACATGTTTTACATCCAATAGCCGATGATATGAAAATCAATGTGCTCTAGAGGTGTCATTAAAGAAAACAAGCTTTACTTTGGGCAGGGTTTCGATGTGCACTATATATGTATGAATAAGGTGTTATCCTACCAGAGGAGTACAATTGAGTAATAGCTATCTCACAAGCCTGCAGCCAAGATGTAAATAATAAATGATGCGTTAGTCTCATCTGATATCATTCTACCTGAGGGCGATATTCCACCACCACCCACCACCCACCACCCACCACCCACCACTCACCACCCACCACTCACCACTCACCACCCACCACCCGCAACACAATACAGCGGTTCGTTAATTGTTGGAGTTTTACTCATCAATTCTGGGGGGTCTGACCCAGTATGTATTAGTTCTTCCCACTGCCGCTAGGTGGTGCATTAAAATGGTGGAAATAGACCTCTTTCAATGTTTGTAAACATCGGGTATGCGCGCGCAGCTCGGCTGCAGAACGAAGGCACACTGCCACTGAGTTTGCCCGTACGCGCAGTGTAAAACGTTAATTTTATTCAAAATTAATAGAAATGCAGAAGCCTAACCATATAAATCTAATATAATCTATTCGTTAAATATGTTTTCTATATGTGTACCAAGCGGTTTGTCTCTAGGTGGTGTCTTTTTAGAGTATTTCACTTTTTCTGTATGAAGATTGCTCACGGCCATTGACAATGTACTGGCACTGACACTCAGAATATCCCAACTTTCACTATTATCTCTGTTTTTAATACTTTCAGCGTACATTGCTCTTAGGGTACATTAAATACTTCAGATCTTCCTCTTCAATCGCGCATTAAGATATTTTTAATCGATCCAATGAAAGCTTTTAAATTTATTTTACAAAAATAAAAGCTCTACATAGACATAGCATTGCCGTATTTTACCCTTCGCAGGCAGTTTGCCGGTACGCGTAGTGCAAAACATCGATTTTATTCAAAATTTATAGAAATCCAGAACCCTAACCATATCAATTTAATATAATCTTTTTGGTAAACATGTTTTCTATCTGTATTCCACTCAGTTTGTTTCTACGTGTTGTGGTTTTAAAGATATTTAACTTTTTCTGTATGAAGATTTCCCATAGCCATTGAGTTTGCAGTGTGACCGGATGTTGTCCTGCAGCCAAGTAGCGCACGCACTGACCTAAATAGCCATGCTGACGTCATATGAAATTGGTCAATTGTCTATCGGCTCTAAAACCATGACCTATACTGTCTCGCTGAGGAGCACATTTGAAGAAGGGGGCGATGTAAAGGTTCTTTGCGGTGTTTTTCTTAAAGCACCAGATTATTTGTCTCCCTGAGGAGCACATTTGAAGAAGGGGGTGATGTAAAGGTTCTTTGCGGTGTTTTTCTTAAAGCACCAGAGTAATAATCTATCTCCATCAGTGTTAGTTGTTAGAGGAATTGCTTCTGCGTTCGAAGTGACTTCCAGAAGTACTACTACTCAGACGCTAGGCCTGTGTGTGCAATTGACAGATTGAGACCAGAGGTACTAACAGATCCCCGACTCTTTCAGCTAATATTACAATACATAAACTCTCTGGACATGGATAGAAACCGCATGGGATGGCTCAATGAGTCGGATTACCGCTTCCTGTGTGTTGAGTTGTGGGATCTATCCCAGGCCGAGTCAAACGCTTTATAATTCCAAGCAAACCCAAACGTTGCTAGTCTCATGACGTAATTTCAAAATTTGGCTTGATTTTGTTTGTTGTTTCATGTCCTAGCAACATTTGGTTCAATGCTTTGCATACATTAGAGTACAGTTGCGACAACAAGTGTGCTGCTTTTGCATGTGGCCTACATGCATTGCATTATGTAGACTAACAGTGCGCCACATTTTGGTGAGATCACTTCACTTACAGCCGATTAGAGATGATGTATTTGGAAATTGAAAATGAGGATGTGATCGAGTCGTTCCGATTCCATCCACAACTCATTATTACATTTTTTAGGGAACTTGATTTTACCAAAAATTCATTTTCAATTTTTAACTTGGAAAAGTGTTTTACTGTTGATTTTATTTATCATATACCACTTGTAATTTTACGACAGTTGTATGCTCTTCTGGCATATAAATGTATGTGCTCTATTTTACCTGTTTGAAATATAATATTTTAGTCAGTTATGTTTAACCACTGTATGCCCCCCCCCCATAGCCAATGTTTATTTTTATTTTTTTATGATGGGGATCATTAAACAAACAAACAAACACTGATTTTCTATATGCTTTTCATTTGGGAAAATAATGCATTTCTCGACGAAAATGTAATAATGCCAGATTTCTACCGACAATGTTAAAATGGTTGTTCATGCCGAGTTCAAACTTGGTACCAATCTACAACACTTTCGGTTTTAGCCTGCATGCTACCCGGAAGTAACGGAGGGCAACGCGTGTCCGGTTTCAACTAGCACACCAAACTTAGGGATCCTTCACAATTATCAATATTTTCACAGGTGTGCAAAACATACATACTTTCATGACTGCCCAACCCCCACGCAAAGTGTACAATAACAATGTTGATATCATAGTAGTCTTACTGACCTCTTTGGGGTCAAATCTTGCTTATATCCCTGTCACACTACGACGTAATGAGCAAACGTAAGCCTGGCATGATCACGTTTCGTCATTACGTTGACGTATGTTGGGTTATGTTGTGATGACATCAGAATGATGTTATACTGACGTTGAGCTACGTCACGTTACGTCATGTTACTTCGGCGCGCTTCAAAGTTTTGAACCTGTTCAAAACTTTCGACGTAACTCGAACGTACGGTTTTACGTTCGCCGTACGTTCTGTACACGTTCAGTGAACGTCAATGACATTAAACGGACATTAGTCAAACGCTGCTCACTACGTTCACCTACGTTCCACTACGTTGACCCACATTAAACCTGGTGGAAATGTCCACGCAGCATAATGGGAACGTCAGGAGAACATCAGGAGAACGTCAGTATAACGTACGTTCAATGTACGTTCAACGTTTCACCACCGTGTCATGACGTATGTAACGTCACGTAATGTTCTTCTGGCGATGGAATAACATTCATAACGTTCCCTGAGCGTAATTACGTTGTCCTCTCTCGTTGAATGATGCTATCACTATGCTTTACCGCCGTTACTCTCTCGTCCACTACGCTGCATCCACGTTCAACTTGTGCCCAAATTTGCATACTACGCCGAGAAGTTCGACGTTTTTCACGTTCTCCCTACGTTGACGTCGTTACGTCATAGTGTGACAGGGCTTTTAAATTGACGAACGTGACGTGGGCGCTCAACTGATTCGACGTTGACTTTCTATTTGCGACGGTACTATATTCTGTTGACTTCATCTGGTACTAGTGTCATTTAGTCGAGCAAAGAGTGCCCCCCTCCGTATCAAAGTAACGCGTGTGTAATCATGTAAATAGCAGCCGTTTCGCTTTTAGGTTGGGACCCATTAAGGCATATGACTGAAGTAAATTATCAGATTTGAAACCCCCCAGCTTCGAATCCTGCGAAATGCCACACAGGAACACCGGGGAAGCAGGCGCTCAACTGATTCGACGTTGTTCTATTTGCTATGGTACTATAGTCTAGTGACATCATATGGTAATAGTGTCATTTATTAGTCGAGCAAAAAGTGCCCCCGTATCAAAGTAACGCGTCTGTAATCATGTAAATAATGGCCGCTTCGCTTTTAGGTTGGGACCCATTAAGGCACAGGACTGAAGTAGATCACCAGCTCCATCCCCCACCCTCGGGCTGACCTATGCATTACACTCTCCTGTGGGGTGGAAGGTTACAACAGCGCCCCCTGTGGCGGGTGGGCGCATCCGACACCTTTACTGATGGGTTTCTATACACCCTGGAGACCTACCTGTTGCACACTACATATTTAAGCCTGGCTCATACTAACCGATAATTTTAGTTGGATCCCGATTGGTCACAGCCTCTTTTTTGTTCAGGTCCAATTCAAATAAAATTGAAATGTAATATGGTAAGAGATATTGGCAATGAGAGTTTAACTGTGTAAGACGGGATGCGGTGGCTGATTGGTTGGGAGTTCGATTCCTGGGCGAGTCAAACCAATGAGTTACAAAATTGATACCTGTCGCTACCTAGCCTGATGATCTGCATTACTAGGATAGGGCAAGTACTGGTTAGCTCAGTCTCAGGATAATGTGACTGATTGGGAAATCGGGTCATGGTGCTGGTGACCTGGTCTCCCAATAGGGCAGCACTATACAGTCGTCATGAGTGTACATTGGCACAAGTCGGTACCCATCCTCAGATGACCTTAGATGTTGCCAGGACGTAAAACTCAAACAAACGTACACAAGTTCAAAGGTACACTCACAGGACCGATGCAGTTTTAAATATTCACAAATAACATGCTGGAATATGACTATTTATAGATCGTATACTTTGAGACTAATCATAGACCTTTACCACGGAGCATGCGCAATGGGAGGTCAGTGCACCTCGCGTCCAGTATTAATGTTGGGAACTACAAGAATATAAAAGTTGTGAGGATGGCGGTAACTTGTCACGACTACATATATATGGTAATGTATGCTACTTGTTAAAACAGCAAACCCCAGGGAGAATCCCTGACCGGCCTTCCCTCTCCTCCCCCCCCCCCCAACCCTCCCCCACCACCACTTCCTCACACCACACAGGCAGCACGCACTCGCAAGCAAACCTGGCCCATTCACCACAACAGATAAGGGAGTAGTACCCTTCACAACAAACTACTGCTCTCTACATACAGGTTGGTTTTTTTAAAGTATCTATTTAGAAGTTGACTAGATAAAAGATTCACCCCGTACCCAGAGTGTAATGCCCGGTACACACCTCCCGTATAAAACCTAAAACTGCCTGTTTCGTGACTAAGTTTGAGTTTTAGTCGGTTTCAGTCTTTAGGTGTGTGACCCCCTAACACACCTGAGCCTTCCGATTCGCGACTTAAAACTCAGTTTTAGGGCTTAAGACTGGAATCTTATAAGATTCGAAAAATGAATCGGGCAGTTTTAGGTTTTATACGGGAGGTGTGTACCGGGCATTAGTCGGGAAACAGGACGGGTCAGGTTGTGACGGGTCACATCGGGCAGTCAGTGTTAGCACGTGAATCATCTACGGGAGGTGTGTACCAGGCTTAAGATACGTACGAACACTGTGAGTTGTGTAGAGTAACTATTTTATTCAGAGTCCTCCCATGTGACCACGTGACCACGTGACCCGTTGACCCCTCGTTAGCTGATTCCCTGCACGTATATATATATATATACATCTATCCCCATGCCCCCAGCTCTGCCAATTTGGATTTCCACCGCTGTATATAACTTACAGCGTCATCAAAGGCCGGTTGCTCTCATACCATGTCTATGTGCTGTGGGAGGTTAAAAATCCCTTGGGTCGGTAAAAGTGTAGGCTCGGGTTTTCTATCGACCAGCAGTGGAATGAGGAAGACCAGTCATCTATGACTGAAGTTTCCCCTGCTTAAACAACTAATGGACCAAAACAAAAATATGTATATATCTATATACACAAACATCACAAGAATAGGGGTGAAAGACAACTATGTCTAAATCTGAGCAAAAAAAACCTGTTTCAAATGGGAATTAACTATGGGGGTAGTGGTTCCAATGCACAGTACTTATCTATATCGGTGAAAAGTCGAGGAATTGATAGAGAATGCAAATATCAAAGATGACGGCCACAGAAAGCTCCGAATTCAACTTTTAAAGATGAATTATTTCCACGATTTAATCTATTCTACAATTCAAAAGTAACAGCTAAATTACAAGGAGGTATCTGAAGAAGATATTTTGCTCCTTAGATTACAAATGTATGTCGTCATTTCCTTTCACAATCCTTTTGACACTTTTTTTAATGGGTTGTTCAGCAGCCCTGTCTCAGATAGAGGGATGTGGGAGTAACTAACTACAACTACAAGCTGACAGTTTTCCTTGTTGGTTGTATAACCCCCCCCCCCCCCCATTCCCTCAGCTACCACCTCTTCAATATACTGGTGTTCAGCTTCTATATGAGCATTATGCTTGCCGGTTGCTGTTCGGTTTTTGGTGGGGTTTTTTTTTGGGGGGGGGGGGAGGTGGTGGGTGCGGTCACTGATGGAATGGCGGCAGCATCCTGCTGAACCCTAAAATTGCGGGCCTGAGCTACATGTGGCGTCAGTACCGGTTAGTGAGCACTCACGGAACTAACCAGGAAGCACCACTCCAAGTCCAATTCTAATAATATTGGCATATTCAAATATACAACCCATACAGATGGTTACTTTTCCCCTTATATATATATATATGTATATCTATATCAATTTTTATATTTGTCTATATATTTGTCAATATATTTGTATATATATTTGTCTATATATTTGTCTATATATTTGTCTATATGTGTGTCTATATGTGTCTATATGTGTCTATATATTTGTCTATATATTGGTCAATATATTTGTATATATATTTGTATATATATTTGTCTATATATTTGTTAATATATGTGTATATATATTTGTCTATATATTGGTCTATATATTTGTCTAGATATATTTGCATAGATAGTTGTACTATATGTGCATATGTATTTGTCTATATATGTGTATATATATGTGTCTATATATTTATCCATATATTTGTCTATATGTCTATATATATCTCTCTCTATATACTTATAATATAATATATATATATACTTATAAATCTATATACTATCTATATACATATCCGTATATCTATATATATATATCTATATATCTATATAAATATTTCTATATATGTGTGTAGAAAGTTCATGGTGCAGAACACTGACATGGTTACACATATTACTTATTATTAGCGATTCTAGGCCCTCATAATTGGTGATAAACAACTCCTATTGCTACGAACACATCATTTGCAGGTGACACGGGGATACACCATCACCAATCAATAATATATAATATACTATATATAATACATAATATAGAGTATATAACACATTTTTATATATTATGTATTACCTCTCTAACTGACCACCTCCACAGATCGACCGCTCCCCTATATCGATCAGTTTATTTGGATCCCATATGATGACCCATTCCATTGTAACGATAAAAAGAAACTCCTCAAACTGACAACCTCCCTTAATGGACCATTTAAAGTTGGTCCCATAGTGGGTCGATTTAGAGAGGTTTTACTTATATGCGTGTTATATATTTTACATTATTTAACATGTATATAATAGTATGAGTCAAAAGTGCAAGCCTACCTGCTTCCTGTGAGATCTGACTTGTCTGGGGCTGAGCTTGTCATGATGTTCACGTGCTGGTAGTACAGATAAGTCCCATGTCCGAATGTTCTTTCCACACTGTCAGCAAGATGTCTGGTCTCTGTGACAAGTTAATTATTGGAAACAGTCGGCACAGCTAAGCCCAGGGCAGCCCAAGGCCAGCCTAACCCTGGCCTCATTTAGGCTCATTTAGACACAACCAGTAGCGGATAAGTTGGTTGGTTGGTTATTGGAGTTTTACGTCTTAGCAACATCTAAGATCATATCAGGACGGGTACCGACTTGTGACTGTGCGCTCATGGCGACTTTATAGTGCTGCCCCACTGGGAGACCAGGCCGCTAGCACCATGACCCAATATGCCACACAGTCACATTATCCTGACATTGAGTCAACCAGTCCTTGCCCTATTCTATTAATGCCGAGTGCCTGGCTCGGAAGCGACAAGTAACAACTTTTAAGTCACTGGTTTGACTCGACCAGGGTTAGAATCCCACGATCTATCAATATGGGAGACGGACGCTCAACTCATTCGGCCATCCCGTCTGGTTCCTAGAAAAGAAATTCAGTGAAATATAGATTATATCACCATCGATATATGTGTATAGACCCTATATCTATATATCTGTATATATGCATGTATGTTTAGATGTACATAGCTATGCATGCGCACATTGTACACATATGTACATATTGTAGTATCCATATGTATATATAAACAGTTAAACACACAGAAAGCAGAAAAAATAACATAATTGGTCGAGAAAAAAAGAAATTCTGGTCGGGATATATTAATAGCCTACCGTGAAGTTGAAAATCTGGTCAGCTGTATCAGCTAGTGAGTGATGGTTAGCACTCGTATGTAAGATAGGGAACTAGGCCCGATCTATATATATGAATAAAAAAGGTTGTTTTATATAGATGAAGAATTGATAGTGTTAGTGTCCATGTTTATATTCTCATTCTAGATTACAAAGGACATATACAATATATAGTTATCGGCATATATGTGTGTATATATATTTATATAGTGTATATATACATTATATATATATTGGGGATGTTGGCCTGCTAACATCTGTAATTCGCCAACGAGACGCCAGGTGGATCCTGGGTCAAGCCGCGCCTTCGTCACTCGCCCACCGATTCCCGAGCCGGCAACAACTAATTTCAACTTGCTCTCGTCTACAATGCCTCCTCCTACTAGGAAACGTCGAGGTCGACCTCCAGGCTCATCTGGGGTGTCACGGAGAGGTTTGAGACCTCGCACACAGCTCTCCTCGTGTCGCCCTCATTCCTCTTCAGAGGATTCGAGTTCAGATGCTTCATCAATCGTGGACAATCCGCTAAAAACCCCGGGCTCAGTTACCGGCAGTCTATCAGGCTTGGAGGCCAGACTGCTTGCCCTAGAGCAACTCGCTGACAAGCCGACTGGAAACTCTCAAGTTCCGGGCCCCTACTCGCCTCCGGTTCTCGCCTCAACCCCCAGATCCGGGTTCTCCTCCTTCTCTCCAACACCTAGACATCGCGCTCCCGAGAGGGTGCCTCCTGCCGTTTCACGTAAGGCCTCCACCTCGCGCCCACTGGCTACCTCCCCTCTGCCGGCCGCTCCGCAGCCGTCTGCCGTGACTCCGACGCCCGCGCTGGGCGCTCCTCTCAACCATCAACCGCAGCCCCGATCACCACAGACTTCTTGATCAACTCGACACACGCCCTCCACAAACCCCCAGGTACGAAGTTTTACCCACATAACTTTATAACAAGGGGCGATACTTTTAAGAAGATAGGCGTAGGTGAAGCAACCTGGGCTGAATATTTCTTCGCCATTAGGCTAATGCTGGCTCAACCTGATTTCCCTCGACCTTGGGTCTCGGCAGTCTTCCAACATGAGGAAGATCTCGCAAGAATGGCGATCACGTGGGACTGGCCCACCTGCCGCCGGTGGTCTGAAACGACCTTCCAGATGGTAGCAGACGGGCGTCTGAAAGAAGGGTGGTTAGATCCTATTGCGATCAAGGACGTTCAACGTGACGTTTCCACTGAGGCAGTGCGGGTGCTTCAATCATGCGGGGGTGGTCGATATGCGACTGAGTCTAGGTATACCCCAGCGACCACCGCTCGCCCACCAAGTCAACCTACTGCGAGTGGGCATTCTGCTTCCAACGCGCCTGTTAACCCCCTCCCTGTTAACCAACGAGAGGAATACTCCAGAGACACTGACGGCAAGCCCTGTTATAATTGGAACTGGGGCAAGGAATGCGGTTTCAATATGTCACACGGTACTGTTCCTGATCGGGCCCCCCATATCTGCGCATGGTGCGCTTACAAATTTAAGCGAGTCCTGCAACATAGAGAGCAGGATTGTCTAAAGAAAAGAAAATTTCTAGACAAGAAGGCCGCAGAGGCAGCAGGCACTGCTGTAAGTCATAATGATATCTCTCTTCCTGCTAATTCTACTGTTATTTTGCCTAATCTAGCGCATAGTAACTTTAATGAGCCGTGTACTGATAACGTGTTGCCACACTTTCTACTTAATTCAGCCTTATCGGTAGTAACTAAGCAACCGTCGAGTACTAATCTTTCTGACCCACGATGCACTGATAACTGTAACTCGCTTGAACTGATACAAGCTAAATGTCTGAGCCCTAATCCTCAACTCGTGTCGAAACCTGAGAAAGTGGAAAATAAGATTCCATCTGAATCTGAAGCTATAACCGTGAAACCTGTAACTATGTTAAATCTTCCGTTAAATGCAAATAATGATTTGTCTTTACCACCGCTAACAACTAACTGGTTCGATGCCCCAATTGAAGTTTTATTATCGGCCCTCCCCAAAATTCAGTCTCCAACATTTGTTCCCCCTCCCACACCATTGGAGTTTAAGGACTCACTACGTAATTTCTGGCCCTATACCGCTAAATTATCATGGGTACCTCACAATTCGTCCTATGGTCATATTTACAATGAAGTTCGTTCAACTGGTCTGCCTAACTATATGGGGGCAAAAATACCGCTTCCCTCCGGTCTAAATATTCCAAAATGGCGTGCCGTTCTCCTTAACTACCCAGATGTTTTACTAGTAGATCATCTAGAATTTGGCTGGCCTATTGATTACTCCTCCACGACGATACCTACCCCCACGTATAAGAATCATTCAACTTCCTCCGATGATATCAGGCACATCTCTGCGTTTGTAGACAAAGAAATATCCTTGGGTGCGCTTCTAGGGCCATTCCAGGACCTGCCCTTTGAACCCTGGTGTCAAGTTAGCCCAATGATGACACGCCCAAAAAAGAATTCACTACAAAAAAGAATAATCATTGACTTAAGTTTTCCTAAAGGGAAGAGTGTAAATGCGGGCATAGTTAAAGGCTATTATCTAGGCAAGCCCTTTAATTTTTCCCTTCCCTCAGTCTCAACCCTTACCGATAGACTCACGATGTTAGGTAGGGGTGCCTGGATGTGGGGCGGCAATCTGGCACACACCTATCGCCAGCTGAGAGTTTGTCCACTCTCCCTCCCGCTCTTGGGTATCTCAATCAATGGCAGTCTCTACATAGATCTAGCGCCTCCCTTTGGCTGTAGGACGTCTGCACTAGCATGTGCGCGTACAACCAGGGCAGTCGTTTGGCTCTTACGCAATCAAGCTATTTTTTCTCTATGCTATTTAGATGACTTTATAGGTATTGAGGATACTGAATCAAAAGCCAATGCTGCCTATGCCGAATTTATAAACTTGACTTCACAGCTCGGCCTCAGTCTAGCTCTCGAAAAGTGCACACCCCCCTCTACCTCCATCACATGGTTAGGTTTTCTGATCGACTCTGTTACAATGACAGTTACCCTGCCTCAAGATAAGCTACAAGATGTACTAGACGAATGTCGACTCTGGGAGAATAAACGTACGTGCTCTAAGAAGCAACTGCAAAGCTTAGCAGGCAAGCTGCAACATTTATCTAAGTGTATCAAACCGGCAGTTAGGTTCTCCAATAGAGTCCTAGAAGCATTAAGGAAAGCTCCCTATACAGGTCAATACACGTTCGATAAGGATATGCTGAGGGACCTCGAATGGTTTCAATGTTTCGCATCCGCATATAACGGTAAGCAACTAATTCCACAAGCCCCCCGAACCGAATGGGTGATAGAATGCGACTCCACCTTAAAGGCGGGAGGAGCGTTCTCTAAAGTAGCGTTCTACAAGTCTATCTATGACGAAGATCTATTGCAAAGAGAGCTAGCCATAACTCAACTAGAAGCCCTTAATTTAGTACACGCTGTGGCACATTTATTGCCACCAGAACCACATGACTATTTGATTAAAGTAAACACAGATAGTCTCTCGTCACAACAAGTCCTAGAGTCAGGTAAAGGTAAAGAGAAAGTGCTCTGTGCGTGTGCGTGACAGCTATGGTTGATCGCCGCTCATAAAAACTGTGATATCGAAGTACTGCATAAACCCGGTACTGACTTAATACTAGCTGATGCATTAAGTAGATCCCCACATTCCACTACAGCTGCCAGTAAAGCACGAAAAATGTGTGCTGATCGAAATCTTGTTGAAATAAACGTTCATGTCTCACTTAACCTACTATCATGTAACATCTAACTGCTTTCGCTGGAAGATAGTAATTCTTTTGCCTCTATCTTCCAGGATACGCAATGAGTCACCACAATCAGCTCATTAATCTCTACACCTGCGCCCTGGCTCCACGGACGTGGCAGAATAAGGCGGCGCATGTGCGATTGTATCTTGAATTCTGTAACAAGCACAAGTTACTCCCGAGCTCTCCGTCTACCTACGATCTTCTGTCGTTCTTGCTATTCTTGTCTGACAGGCTGAAATCGCCAGGTGCAGTGCTGAATTATTTCAGTTCAGTAAAAGTGTGGGTGCTAGGTACTTCAGGCGTTGGCTCGGCCTTCGAAGCGCCGGAGCTTAGAACCTTCAAGAGGGGTATTCTGAAAGTTTCAAAGCATGTAGTCTCTAGAGCGACCCCCGTTACCCCCCGAGATTTCAAGGCCATTATAGTGGCGTTAACAAACATGTCCCCTAGGCCGCATGTAATTATTGTTGCTCTCCTGATCGCCTACTTCACACTGATTAGGCAGTCGAACATTGCCAATCTCTCCTCTGGAGCAACAGGCTCCCCACATGTACTCAAGGGTAACAATATCAGACGTCGGAGGGGGTCACTCACAGTAACCTTGAGGTCTTCCAAGACGAGGACCACCGGTGGTGTTCCGGCTGCCGGCCATACCGGGTTCCCCCTGCTGCCCTGTGACTGCTTGGGCTAACTACACCGGAGTAGTAACCCCGACGCCGGCGTCCCCAGCGTTCCTCTTGGCTGACGGTACGCAGCTCACGCTGTCGACTCTTACTAGAGCCCTCAGGGTAGCGTCATACACGGCCTTCGGGGTCGATAAGGGTTTGACATTGCACGGACTCAGGCGAGGGGCAGCTCAGGCGTGTCAGGGTTCTGGCCTAACCTTGGACCAGTTAATGGCGGCGGGAACGTGGCGTAGCTCGGCGGTCCACTCCTACTTGAAGGCCTTTCATATCTCGGCAGCTCCCGCAGCGCTCGGAACTTTATTGGTTTGAGCGCTGTTCGGGAGCTGTTCGGGTATTTACGTACTATCTATCTCGTTAACATGTTTATTTTCAGCCTTGGTATTGAACTACGAATTTTTGTGACTTAACTTGATCTATGATGACCCTGACTTTGATTGAACGATTTTTACTCAAGAGGTCTCTGTCGCCGCCAAGCATTGTACACGAATGATCACGAACGATATGCAGCTCATTCATCGTGAGCATTATTCTAACATGTCTGGCCCTGTGCCTCCTAGCATCCGAGATTTGTTTAACTTGAGCAGATTCATTATTAAATCTGTCCAAATAATTTATATAAATGTGTTGTCTTGGTGTCTCGTTGGTGAATTATATATACATATATGTTTATATGCATATACATATAGGGGGAGCAGGACGTAGCTCAGGCGGTGGAGTGTCCACCTGTGAAGGCGTAGGTTATCCGATCGATCCTGCTCAGTGGACCCATTTGCAGTCTGGGCTATTTTCCATTCCAACCAGTGGTCCACAACTGGTTCATCAAAGGCTGTAGTATGTGCTATCCTGTCTGTGGGAAAGTGCATATAAAAGACCCCTTTCTGCTTATCGGAAAGAATAGCCTATGTGGTGGCAGCAGGTTTCCTCTAAAGACATATGTCAGAATGACCGTATGTTTGACGTCCAATATCCGATGGTAAAAATCAATGTGCTCTAGAGGCATCGTTGAATAAAACAGACTTTACTTTATTTATATACATATAAATATATATTTAAATTGCATGCATGTATATGTACACATCATATACATGTACACTATATACATGGTCAATAGTGACAATATGCCTTGTTCCAACAATTTTACAATGCGAACTGCAATGCACGATCTTTTTACTAACACAAACCAGGAAGAAATCTTAACTTTCTTGAGGACAACATGACTGTACCATCTCATATAGCTTAGTAAACAATTTTTTTAAACAATTTATAAGCAATAATACCATTGAATTTTACCTCAGATTTCTTGTATTTCCCTTTGTCATAATGTTTATGATTGTAATGCAAGCTTTTAACTTCATAAGTGTGTTTTGACACATAATTGATTGCATGCTTTTGCATTCCGTGTCAAAGCGATAGCTGAATAACAACACAACACAACAGCTTACAAGTTCAACACTTTTCACTGTGAATATGGCAGTGTTTGATTTTAACAACCACCAACCAATCAAACATGGTGTCGATATCGCTATTAGAAACATGAAGCAGGATTCCCGATCCGCAACACAGCGCATTCAGGTCGCATTATCGGCTAGTGTGAGTCGGGTCTGACCTTTGGACATATTTTAGATGCTTTCTGAAAGCATTGATCATCCTAGAGCGCTTGTTTCGTAGAAGAAGCAAATGGATGGACACATACATACTAAGCATCCTGTCCAATTACAAGGAAGACTTCACCCATAGCTCACTGCTGGGTGAATATTGGGTGGTAGGCACCTAGATAAAGGTTTCACCTTGTACTCGCAGTACACGGGTGAATACCAGCCCTATATAAAAGCGGTCGAAAAGCGGGGAAATGAAATGAGAGCCTAATTTCACAATCTAAGAAGCAACAATTATTCTTTTTATATGTCTTCATATTTCCCTGTTACCTTTGAGTTCAAAAATATAATAAAACATACAGTTTAATAGAATTTAAAAGTTAAATCGACGGCGTTCTATCGCCACCATATTGTTTTTTTTCATTCTCTCCCATTTCACCAAATCTGTGCGTATATAAGTAGCCATTTGATATTGGAACCAGGCATTCTACTTCCTGTTCCACACTAACGCTATTTTCGCCCATATTTAAACTACGTTGTCGTTCATCCGTGTACTACAAGTACAGGGTGAATCTGTTATCTAAGCCACACTCAAACTCTCGACACAATTCAAAACATGCAATACACGTTCACCACCACCTACCCGCCCTCTGACGGCAGTGGCAGAAATGAACATTGTGGGTACCGGCAAACTGTGCTTCATGCTCTGTAGAGAAAAGGTCATAATAGAGAATTTCCACCACCAACTAACCCTCTGACGGCTAACGACTAACATTGTGGGTAATGGCTAACTGCACATCATGCTCTGTAGGAGAAAGATTTCCACCACCAACCCGCCCTCTGATGGCACAGACAGGAACTAATGTTATGTGTAATGTAACAGCTAACTGTACATCATGCTCTGTGGGAAAATGATCGTATTGAGGATTTCCACCACCAACCCGCCCTCTGACGGCGGTGGCAGGAACAAACATTGTGGGTAGCGACTTATTGAACATCATACTCTCTGGGAAAAAGGTCCTATAGAGGATTTCCACCACCATCCTGAAGGCACAGGCAGGAACTAATGTTGTGTGTAATGTAACGGCTAACTATACATCATGCTTTGTGGGAAAATGGTGGTATTGAGGATTTCCACCACCAACCTGCCCTCTGATGGCAGTAACAGGAACAAACATTGTATGTGGCATCATGCTCTTTGGGAAAAGGTCCTATAGAGCATTTCCACTGCTAACCCACCCTTTGATAGGAGTGGCAGGAAATAATGGTGTGTGTAACGGCTAACTGCGCATCACAGGCTCTGTGAGGGAAAAGGTCCTAGAGAGGATTTCCACCACAACCCACCATCTGACGCCAGTGGCAAGAACTAATGTTATGGGTATTGTAATGGCTAACACAGTAATGCTCCGTGGGGGAAAAGGTCCTACAGAGGAGTTACACCACTAACCCACCCTCTAATGACAGTTACAGTGTTAGGAATGAACTAATATTGTGGATAGAGGATCACAGCGCATGCTCTACGGGAAAGGTCTATTATACCCGCTACTGACCCGGTCAAAGACAGGCCGGGCTGCGACCTCCCTGTTGGCGGCTGTGTATTAACCTCCCAGCCGGGCCGAGACGGCCACCATAGCCGCCGTGCCGGCCACTTGATGTCGCCCCTGGTAAGGTGGCATCGGCCCCAGTACAAGCAGGAGGGGCAGTGTGTGGTGGGGGTGAGGGGAAGGAGGGGTGAGGGAGTGGGTGGGGTGGGAGGGGAGGGGCTATATATAAACGCTATAGGCAAGTCATGTGCAGACCGGACCATTCTGATATGACCTGATGACAAGCAATTTCAACTGGACATTGCATGGAAGCTACTATGGAAGGAAGCCACAGCTGTATTGGCTTGTTTGCATATATGTATATGTATATATATATATATATATACATATATATATATATATATATATATATGTGTGTGTGTGTGTATATATATATGCTTATGAATACAAAGTTTGTGTGGATCATCTTATTTCCGGCAGAGCTTTCATTTTTTTCTGTTGACTGTTTTTGTATAGGTCATATATATTTATATGTATATATATATATTTATATGTTTATACATTTATATGTATACATATATGTATATATTTGTATATATAGAACTATATGCCTTTCCATAAATAATTCTCAGCCTATTTATATTCGCATAATTATACATCTATCATATGCAATTATATATACATATCGATCAATGTTGGAAGAATTTAATGCCAATAAACAAAGAGTGAATACTGCTTGTCGGGGGTTTTACATCCTGGCAACATTAAAGATCATATCACGATGGGAACCTACTTGTAATAGTGCAAACTCATGGCAACTTGGTAGACCAGACACACACAAAAAGAACTTCATTCAATTGGGGATGGGGGGTGGGGGTATTTAAATAAGTATATAACTATATACGTATGGTTACAGTACAGTCAAGAGAGAAACAAACGGCAGTGGTTGAGGAGTTTAATCTCTGCCAAGAGATTTAAATTAGAAGCGCTTGCCCCGGAAAAATAGAAAGAATCTTCTGGGGTGACTAACACTGGTCAACAACTGGGCCGCGTTCAGGGTCTGTCTTGGAGGCGCCTCGGAGATGGCCGTGACGTCACGCTAGTCTGAACCGCAAAGGCAGTTTGTTGTCTTGAAAATGGCCACCCCCATAGGCAGCGGCCATTTGCAATGGAAAAGCTGCTCTGTGATTGGCTGAAACCACTGAATACGGCGGCCATTTTCGAGGCGCTTTTCATCTCCAGTCTGAAAAGGGAGGCATCTCCGAGACGTCGCCGAGACGCATTCTAAACACAAATAGGCCAAAAAGCAGCGCCTCCAAGACGGACGCTGAACGTGGCCCCGGTGCAGGTGAGGCAGGCCGAAAGTGGAACTACTGGTAGTGTTGGGTCTTACGGAATAAACCAGTATAACAATAATTCCCTTGCATACGCTATACATCACATAAATACATTGCCCCCTCCCTTTAAAACAACAGTCGTTAAAAGAGGTGAAAGGGAAGGTTAGATCGACCTGACCAAACCGGAAGTTGTACACCGACGGAAACACCAATTCACTTAGGTGCTGCTGGCAGGGGAGGAGGCAGCGGTCTCACTCTGGCACACCAATCACCGCTAGGTGTCTCCCTCAGCAGGCCCAGAGGGCTGATCTATTGACAAAGGGTCAATGAAGGCCAAGTAGGCTTCGTCGTCGACTGACATATTGGCCTTACAGTCATGGGGGGTGCGGGGGCGGGGAAGGGGGGCGTGGAAGGGGGGGGGGGGGGTGAAGGAGATTTAGCCGATTTACCACTTCCCTTCGGCTGTGGCTGTTGCTGTGGTGGCGCCTCCTAGTGGCAAGAATTTGTCAGTATAGGATCTTACCAGAGATTCTTCTAAGGAAAACATAAGCTTTGATCTTACAGCATGAGGGCCTGTGTGGGTGAGCAAAAAAAAAAAACCAGATAGGGCGTGGTGAAAAGAATTCAGGTGATCAATTGCTATCTTGTTGCTTATACTCTGATTCATATATTTTTCCGAAGTGTGCCTTTAATGGGAGTGAGATTTATAATAGTCATCAATGCTGTCAGCACACATGACGAGATTGACAAATTGACAGACATGTGAACTAACATGCCACACTCATGCACACTGACACTTAGATAAAGGATTCACCCGGTACTCGCAGTACACGGGTGAATACCAACCCTATATAAAAACGGTCGAAAAAGCGGGTTATTGAATTGAGAGCCTAATTTCACAATCTAAGAAGCAACAATTATTCTTTACATATGTCTTATTGATAGCCCGCTACCTTTGAGTTGAAAAATATAATATAATATCTAGTTTAATAAGATTTAAAAGTGAAATCGACGGCGTTCTGGCCGCCATCTTGTCTTTTTGCATTCTCTCCCATTTCACCAACTCTGTGCTGATATAAGTAACCATTTGACACTGGAGGCAGGCATTCTATTTGCTGTTCCATACTAAAGCTATTTTTGCATGTATTTACAATACGTTTTCGTTCACCCGTGTACTACAAGTATTGGGTCAATCTTTTATCTAACTGACACTCTGCTAAGGGATTCCTCACACAGGGTGGACAGGCTTACTATTTGCAACGAAACCTGACTGATTATGGATCTAGAATGAAATCATTTACGCGTGTGAGGTGACCAGACCGGATGGCCAAATGAGTTGAGCGTCCGTCTCCTGTGTTGGTAGATCATGGGCTCGAACCCTGGTTAAGTCAAACCAATGACTTAAAAATGTATACTTGTCGCTTCCTAGCCAGGCGCTTGGCATTATTAGGATAGGACAAGGACTGTTTGGCTCAGTGTCAGGATAATGCGACTGAGTGGGATATCAGGTCATGGTGCTGGTGGCCTAGTCTCCCAGTGGGGCAGCACTATAAAGTCACCATGAGTGTGCACTGCAACAAGTCTGTACCAGTCCTAATATGACCTTAGATGTTGCCAGGTCGTAACACTCCACCAACCGACCGTGGAAGATTAGTGGTGCCACAATGCTGACGAAAGAACTTTATTCGATTAATAAGATCTATTTAAAGCTGCATAGTCCGATAAAGCATCAAATTTTCAAAACCAAAACACTCACCTAGATATCCAATGTATGCACTGATACACGTACTAAGCCTTTGTTGCCAGATAGAAGGGATTACTGAGTCAATTGAATAGAACCTGTTACTGCATAAGCCTATGGCATCAGAGGTTTTTGTGTGTACTTGCCAAAATTAATTTTGCATGTTTGTGCTTCAAATATCTCCAAAGTTAGCCATTTAAAATAAAAGCTATCGCAAACTAAAGTAAGGTAGATTATAACAATCAATTTAAATATATTGTTCTCAGAAGAATGGCCGAAACTCAAATCCATCGGACTATGCAACTTTAATAAAACAAAGCAACACAAAAAGCCTCCCAAACAGGCGCATTGTATGTATGCCGCCTATGAGATAGAGATACCAGCTCTTCCGCCGCTGGTTACCGGCCGCCCATGGACGCCGAACACCAGCCGTCTGATGGGACGCGGCAGGGGGAAGCCCGCAGACAGAGAACTACAATCAACGCTGAATTACCTCGCTATTTGGTTAGCAGCAGGCAAAGCAATGCGCCAGCGCCACGCAGGAATGGCGGCAAGGAGAGGAACTACTGCGAGTAGCGTATGGAACAAGGGGAGGGGAGGGGAGGCGCGGGGAGAGGAGGGGAGAAGAGGGGAGGGGAGGGAGGGGAATGGAGGGGTAGGGAGTGATGCCCCGGTCACATGCACGTTAGTGGACGTAGTTGAACGTAGTAGAGGCTAACGTAGTTGAATGTAGTTGAACGTAGTTGAACGTACCGGCATCCATACTTGTCCATGATGTTAACTTGGTAATTACATGGGTGAGCCGTGATGTCCGATTTAATTTTTGGACATGTTCAAAAGAGCACTACGTTAGAGGCTGAATTTGCATCTGTGATGCTAACGTACTCTAGCAAACTCTAGCGTGCTCTAGCATGCTATAGCGATCTCTAGCATGCTCTAGTGTGCTCTAGCGTGCTCTAGTATACTTGGACAAAGCCCTGGTCACATAGCCGTTAGTGGACCTAGGTGAACATAGTGGAGGCTAACGTAGTTGAAGATACCGGCATCCATACCGTAATGTATTTATCCGTACCGTAGCGTATTTATCCATACCAAAACCTGCCGTACCTTAACGTATTTCAACGTCGTTTAACGTACTTACACCACGTTTGACCCATAATACCCTCACCACGTTCACCTACGTTCAACTACTTCCACTAACATGTATGTGACTTGGGCATTAGGGGGAGCAGCTGTGTAGGCGGAGTGTTCCAGCTCGGAGTGGGTAGGGGTCTATCGGGGTGAGACACGGGGTTGAAAGAGCAAGGTCGGGAATGATGTGGTTGGGGGTGGGGGTGGGGTGGGGGTGGGTGGGCTGGGCAAAGTGTGAAGAGGAAGAAAGGATGGTGATTGGTAGGCAGGGAATGGGGTTGAGTGGGGGAGTGGTGTTTAAGGTTAGTTGTTTGTTGGAGTGCATTGAATTCCATTGGCTAACATTTAGCAAAGTATGAATGATTCCGGGTGAGGAAGACAGAACAGCCTCCCCAATATCACCATTTCAGCGGCCCGGTGCATTGTGCGATGCGTAGAAGAAAAACAAACCCGCGAGAAGGCCATGGCACATGCTAATACACTGGGTGCAGCTATGAAATGTGCTAGTTTCAGCTCATCTCAGCTCTTGTTTGAAACATAGAATACCAACTAAAAAAATATCTATAATAAATTAAGATATTAAGCTTTTATCCAGCATTGGATTTACATCAATATAATCAGCACATCTTATGCAATGTGCATTTAGATTTAGACAAATCTGGGCACTCAGACTAGTGTTAGAGGCATAGCCAGTCAGTTTTACTTATTTTATACATGTTTTTATTTATATCCTATGGTTAATGACATATATAGAAATAGAAAATGAGTAGGGTTAGTCAGAAAGTGGCTATATATTTCTCTGAAACAAGTGTCTGTTGCACATTTGGCATTTTAATATTTAGAACAAGAATTAATAATGGTGATGTGGATATCAGCCTTACAGTGACTGATCGTTTTGTGTGGAATTGTACATTTCTTAGCTCAAAATGTTTAACTATGGCTAGTTTTGTCTTAGCTATATTCATCAGATCATTATATTGCATCCATCCATCCATGTTTATGCCAAATTGTTATGTATTTCTATTAATTTTGACTAAAATTGAAGTTTTGCCCAAAACGTATCGGCAAACTCAATGGCCGTACGCATTTGCTTTACTGCCAACGCCGTTTTCAGCGCATGCGCAGTTGGAACAGTGATCTTGTCTATTCCTGACCCCAGCACCCCCTACAATCTACGACCTTGACACTCTATTCGTGCCACCAGCCCCTATCCATTTCTCCTCCTCCCCACACTTTCTTTTTTCTGTTATCCTCGCCATCCCAGGCACTCCCACAAATCACCACGTCCACACGAACAGCCAGGCTGCATCGCCTTGCTCTTACTTTTCTCCACATCCACCCACCTTTCATTTGAGATGTACGACAGAGCGAATGCACCACCGTCAGTGTCAAACCACATTTCACCGTATACCTTTTCACAATTAATTAGAGGCGGTGAGAGGGGGGAGGGGGGTTAGAAATGTATTCATCTGAATAATCTTGTGTCAGCTCAAAGGCATTGGTTTTTCAGCCATACAATAATTATGACATTACTTTAAATTTCTGCGACGGAATGACCGAATGAGTTGAGCGCCCGTCTCCCTGCTCGAGTCAAACCAATGACTTTAAAATGTATATGTGTCGCTTCCTAGCTAGGCGGTTGGCATTATTAGGATAGGGCAAGGACTGGTTAGCTCAGTGTCAGGATTATGTGACTGAGTGAGATATCAGGTCATGGTGCTGGTGACATGGTCCCCTAGTGGGGCAGCACTATAAAGTCGCCATAAGTGGCGCTGTCACAAGTCCTATCCTGATCTGAAATGACCTTCTTTTTCTTTGTGATGGTGTCTTTATGCTGCGCATAATGGTTAACTACTTGTTTACACCGCTATACAGTAATAGTCTCGTGGTTCCCCTTGTTTTGTTACTTTCATTTGTGTAGCTACCTACTGCATGCATTCCTTCACTTTTTGTAAGTAAGCATTATGGAGACCTTAGATGTTTCCAGGACATAAAACTCCAACAACCAACCGAAAACATATCTGCACCTACTAATATTACTACCAGACGGGATGGCCGAATGAGTTAGAGCGTCCGTCTCCCGTGCTGGTAGATCGTGGGGTCGTGGGTTCGAACCCTGGTCGAGTCAAACCAATGACCTCAAAATTGATACTTGTTGCTTCCTAGCCAGGCACTCGGCATTATTAGGACAGGGCAAGGACTGGTGTGCTCAGTGTCAGGATAATGTGACTGAGTGGGATACCAGGTCATGGTGCCAGCGGCCTGGTTTCCCATTGGGACAGCACTATAAAGTCGCCATGAGTGCACACTGTCACAAGTCGGTACCCATCCTGATATGACCTTAGATGTTGCAGGATGCAAAACAATAAACAAACTAATATTACTATTGCCCGTACCGTTCACTTAACTCGTCCTTACTACTATACTAGTGCCTGAATTGCGCATGCGCGGCTTCTCCCATGACATGTACCGTCTGATTGTTGCACTGACACTGGAGAAGGTGGGGTGGTGGGGTGGTGGGGGGGGGGGGGGAGGAGCCTGCGAATTGGAATCGGAAACGAAGGGTCAGCCGTTGTCTTTGTCTACAAGGTCAAGAAATGACACCCAGAGGTCAACACACACTAATTGTCATCAGTTGCGCATGCGCACTACTTCCGCCATTTGTTTTGAGTAAAATTGCATAATCTGATGGATATATTCGAAAGCTATGTACATTGGTACATGATTTAAGGTTCCATAGTTGTCCATGGTTTTGAGTTTCTGTCATTTTTCTGAGATAAATATATTAAATTGATTGTTATAATCTACCTTACTCTAGTTTGAAGAAACTTTAATTTTAAATGGCTAAGTTTTGATAGATTTGAAGTGTAAACATGCCAAATTAGTTTTGGCAAGCACGGCCAAATTCTGACACCATATGCTTCTGCAGAAACAGGTTCGATTAAATTGGATTTGTATTCCCGTCTAGAAATGCTTAATAATACAAGAAATGCGTAATAAGTGCACCAGTATCTAAATTAGATATTTAGACTCAAATCTAGATAATCTTGTCGGTTTTGAAAATGTGATGCTTCATCGGACTCAATCAATCAATCAATAGTTCCATCCTCTAGTCGAGGGTTGGATGCAATGGTTCTCCACTTGTCCCGATGTTGTGCTGTTCTGATAGACTGTGAATAATTCAAGCCTGTCCACTGTGAAATATTTGTAAACCATGATGTTCTTGGTCTCCTCTCCCTCTGCTGCCATTCACCTTCCCTTCCAACAATGTACGGTATATTGAACTCTGACGAATGATGTGGCCAAAATAAATAAGTTTCTTTGTCTGTATAGTGGCAAACAAGCTTTTCTTATTTTTAATTTTTCTGAGAACTTCTTTGTTGGTGATCTTCTTTGTCCATGATATTTTCATCATCCTTCGATAAGTCCACATCTCAAATGCTGCTAAACGTTTGTACATTTTCTTAGAGATTGTCCATGTCTCTGCCCATACATTAGAGTAGACCACACATAACACTGAAGAATACGCTTCCTTGTTTGTATTAATATCTTACTTGATGTTAACACTCTATACATTTTGGAGAATGTTGTTCGGGCTATTGTTATCCTTCTTTTAATTTCTTCCTCACATCTCCCATCATTTGTAATCTTTTGTCCGAGATATATGAATTCGGATACTTGTTCTATGTTTGTGCCATCTATGGTTATATTGACATTTGGTTTATCTGTCTTTTTACTTATAACCATTGTTTTGGTCTTCCTGGCATTCATCTTCATGTTGAATAGTATTCCAGCTTTATTGATTCTATTCACTATATCTTGTAGGTTTTTCTCACTGTCTGCTAGTATTACACTGTCATCGGCATATCTAAGATTGTTGATGTTCATGCCACCTATTGTCACTCCCTTGCAATCTTCAATGTGTCTGAAAATCATCTCTGTGTACAGGTTAAATAGACATGGTGACAATACACACCCCTGTCGAACTCCTCGTTTAATCATAACTTCATCCGATAGGCCCTGCTCCATTTTTATAAATGCACGTTGTGTCCAGTATAAGTTCACAATTAGTTTAATGTCTTTGCCATTGACACCAATATCTTGTAAACATTTGATTAACAGTTCATGATTGACTCGGTCGAAGGCCTTCTCATAGTCAATAAAGCAGGCATAAACATCCTGGTTCACTTCACAATAACGTTCACGTTCATCGGACTATGCAGCTTTAATCAAATTGTGTCATTGTTCATGTTGTCTGCAACATGAGTAATTGAACACGCAGGGCCGACATTCAACTCTCCGTAACTGAGGACTCATTACCGGGGTACCACCTAGCCACAAAAAATACAGACACTAACGACCACCAAGCAACCTGACCTCTGACCACCACACCACGTAGCGTCTCCTGGGGCGTAATCGATTAATCAACTCGGGTCACCCGAGCCACTTTTTGGCGCGTGCGCACATCCTACAGACTCGGGTTGGTTGAATAAGCGAATACGCTTCTCCATGCTCGGGGTGGACAAAATGGTGGTTTAATCCAAAACCTTTTTTTTTTTTCAATATCCGATATAACTACAGCAAAATAGGATTTAAAGTATTTTATGATGGCATAGTTTAGTTATATTTCCATTTCAGTAATCTAGGTTTATTACCAAAAAAAAACATGTATTACTGGTACTGGTAGCTGTTATCCTGCAGAACGGTACCAGCGTAAATGTGACGTCATCGCTCCTAGCTACCCCAGCCAAGAGGTGGGTTACTGGGGTCGGGTCGTTTTGCACATGGCACATGTTTTTGTCAACTCCACTCGCGGTGATCGATTTGAAATTCTGACAACTCGGGTGACCCGAGTCTCCCGGATCGTGTTAATCGATTTCGGCCATGCTGAACCACCCGAAATCCATGGTGAACTCCTCACTTTGAATCACTTCGTCCTGAGCACCTAAACCAACACGAGGCACATGGACCCATCGCCAAATTTCAACCATCCCACCCACCCTAGCTGCATAGAAGCCCCTGGCACGGTTTAAGCATATGGCGACTTCACAAAATCGAACTCTAGACCTGTAGACTCGACCAATGTACCATATATGACCATACAACGAGTATGTTACTACTAGAAAGATAATCAGTTATGCCCCACCCCCTACTAACGCCTACCATACTAGTCTAACATAGTTACCTCCCCGCAAATGTTTCTTTTTCTCTTATCTTGTTCTTTACCTATCATTCATGTACCGATGTTTTGCTTATTTTCCTGTAATTGTATATCTGTATATTGTTGTAGATTTGTTTACTGTGTAGAGACAATTGCGATTAGGGCTGGAAGACCAGAGCATTAGCACTGACAACATGTTATTCAGAGGAATAAAAACACTTGAACAAAAAAAAAAGATGTCAACCACCCCACCTGTAAAGTTAGAACTCAGGAAAAATCTTCCTTTCACAAACAATAAAAGAAAGATCAATTTGAAGATACAAGAATACAGCAAGCAATAGAATATAATGAACGAGTTTTTAGCAGTTGTTTTCATTCCAGTTCGGATTGTTCGACAGTCTCTGGGTTTGATGTAGGACTTACAATTTACATCCACATCTGACACCATGTAAAGTTAGAACTCAGGAACGACTGCACATGTTGACATCTACCCAGCCAACATGCCCTGGTGGGCCCTACATGGGTTGTCAAAGGGCGCGCTGGGCACAGCTGGGCAGGTGCTCCAGGTGGGCTCTGAAGAGTGCGTGAGATGGGCCCCACATGGGCTAGATTCCCAGCTTTAAAAAAAAAATCATATTTTGTCTAAGATACAGTGAACATAATGGAGCCTGTGGCCAAATTTAGCTGGGCCCCAGATGGGCTGCCCATGTAGGGCCCACCCAGGGCCCAGCTGGGAATGCTGGCTGGGCAATTACGCAATGATTTATTACCCTTCACGCCAGTCTACGCTGGTGGCGTGTGACACTGCTCCCGACGGGCTGGTTCCCGACACGCCATGCCTCGGTACATACATAACACCACCAACCACAGCTGTACAGAAGCCCCGGGTAGGGTTTAAGCATTTGGCAGTCCCACAAAATCGAACTCTAGACCTGTAGACTCAACCAATGTACCATCTATGACCGAGCATAAATAAAAGCCAATATATAACAGTGCCGGTCTCTTATTGCTCAATTAATGAGGGCCGAGTTCTGTTATTCAAATGAAAGCTTTTTTTCTATTTTTTTTTTTTTAAGATAAAAAAAAAGTTGTTATAGCTTTTTTCTTCTTTTATCTTTGTTTTGTGGGTGGGGGGGGAGAAGAGATAAGGGGAGGGACCAAAGTAGGGAGGGAACGGGACAACCATTATCCTGTAGTGTCTGCTGGCACGCCTACATTTGACGCTCGTAATTAACACTCAGAACCAGCCCCAGTGCCTGCCCTCATAAACCTCGGAGAACTTTGCTTTAGTGCCTCTTGGATAGTGTCCAGCGCAATGCCTGCCAACTTCTGCATGTTCTAGAGTGTTGGTTAGCTGGTTGGTTGGAGTTTTACATCCTGGCAACATCTAAGCTCATATCAGGATGGGTACCAACTTGTGACAGTGCACACTCATGGCAATGTTATAGTGCTGCCCCACTGGATAGACCAGGCCGTTAGCACTATCACCTGATATCCCACTCAGTCATATTATCCTGATGCTGAGCCAACCAGTCCTTGCCTTATCCTAATGATGCTGAGTACCTGGCTAGGAAGCAACAAGTATAAATTTTGAAATCATTGGTTTGACTCGACCAGGGTTCGAACCCATGGGTTCGAATTCCACGATCTACCGGACGCTCAAGTTATTCGGATATTCCGGCTGGTCTCTAGAGTGTTTTTAAATATTTTTTTACTAACTGTATTTTATTCAGCGAATAATGTCTTTTGTCAGCGCAAGAGCACTGGTCTTCCGGCCGTTCAGTACAATTTGTTGGTACATAAATGACAATATCAGTTGCAATAATCCTGTTTGATAATAGAAGCATAATATAAATGAACTATTAGTTGTAATAGTAATTGCATACAATTCCAGTTCAACATATGTATTATGCACTTGGTGAGTATGCATCACATGGTATTGCATGATTCTAGAATTGTCTTTAAACACTTCTTTCTTCCTTCATCTTTCTCTCTTCTTTTTTCTAAAATAGATAACATATCTCCTATACACATTTATATATTATATTGTAAATATGCAAATCAGTGGATCCAGTCACCAATACCAGATGCGAGAAACCTGCCCATTGCTGGATCCCATCACAAGTGTTTTGTATTATGTGGCCTAATGATGGGATCAGAAGTCTGAGATTGCAATGGGGACTTACAATACATCAGACAGGTTTTATGTCAATTTCAAGGAAAATGTTAGCTAATAGGTTTTGAAAGCAGATGTAGTAGGGTGGGGTAGGGGTGGAAATGGGATCAGCGTGCAGGGTCGTGTAGTGCATTTGAGAACATTTATATATATATATATATATATATATATATCTACAAGGGTCAGGGCAAGGATGGCCTTTAGAATACCTATAACTGTGTAGTGGTCTGACAGGCCTGTTGTATTTTCAATAAGTTTTAAATTCAAGGAGACTTGTGGACCATCTTGTCCTCACTAGGAGTTTATTCCATAATGTGCCACCTCTGTAAGTAGATGCTTTAGTCAGCTTGTTTTTTAGTGGCTTGGGTATTTTTAGAAGTGTTGCATCGCTCTGTCTGGTTACTCTGTTTGTATGGTCAACATATTGTTCAACATTGGATCTTTTATACATGAGAGTGAGGAGATGTCTGTCCCTCCTTTGGCTAAGGTAGCGGACTTCTGCTTTAGATTAACGCTGTGTGGTGGGCAAGAAGGCTGCCAACGTGGTCAAGTATGGGGCATCGCCCCACCTACAGCTCGGCAGTGCGTGCAGTATGTGTATATATATATATATACATATATATATATACATATACATATATATATACATACATGTACATATGCATATTATATGTATACGAGTCAGCCTCACAAAAATGGACAATTGGTGGTTTATTTAAGATGTCGGCATCACAATTCTTAAAGTGTAGTGTATTTCTTTGTTTTATATTAGATTATCCTAGAAACAAATAAGGTTGTTGTATTATCTCTTCCTTTACATTCAGCATAAATATAAGGACTTTGCAACACCTCTGTCAATGCTAAACTATAAGTATGCCGATTGATGCCGACATCCAATGCTCGACACCGACAACTTTAACAGATGTCGGTGTCACAATTCTTAAAGGGTAGTGCATTTCTTTGTTTTATATTAAATTATCCTAGAAACAAATAAGGTTGTTGTGTTTTCTCTACCGTTACATTCAGGATAAATTTAAGGACTTTCCAATACCTCTGTCAATGCTAAACTATAATTATACTGTTCGATGCCGACATCCAATGATCGACGCTGACAACTTCCCCCAATTGGCTTCTTTTTGTGATCCTGACTCATACATGCATATTATATACACACATATATAAATATAAATATAAATATAAATATATGGGGTCATTCTCTGAAACTAGGACTAAAGTGTGACATGGGCCATGGAAAATGAAAGTGAAAACCTTCCAAATAATAAAAGAAAGCATTCCAAATAATAGCAGAATCCATGTTTGTATGAACTTTTACATGTTGTGCATATGTCAGAGCTGACAAAAAAAGGGGATTTCTTATTTAGATCTTTTATAAATTGAGCAATGAATATGTTAATATCACTCGCGTAACACGGAAATCAAACACACATCCAGAAAATCATTTTAATATACACAACAAATTACGACAAGATTTTATTGATTACAGTGCAACAAATAAGATTATATCTTACAAGAAAACAGTTTTAAACAAGTTTGGTAAATACATGGTGTTGGTGTGTAAACTTTCACATTTTCACCTTAGCAAAAGATTATACAAGCATATTTTTGATGATATATTTTGTGGGATAGATTAAATACATTTAATATTGCTAACATCGTCAAAACACACAGACAACAATAATTACTTAACTTGCTACCCCAAAAAAGAACGAATTGTCACCATTGTAACATGGAAACCAAGTATGTGGTGCCTAGTTTCAGAGAATGACCCACATACATACATATATATATATATAAAATATATTATATATATATAATACATATATATGCATATGTGTACAAAGATCCATATACATAACATCGACACAAGCCTCCCCACATCAAAATTACATCAGAGATAGCTTTTGCTGATATTTGACACAGATCTGACCCTTTCGGAGTGTCATATAAATGTCAGCGTATGCGTGTGAATGTGATGTAGACTGACTGAATACCACTGGCTTTTCACCGTGCGTATAGCCTCTGCTGCCATCAGCAACCAATCAATCAACATAACACTGGTCCTATGCATTATTAACTGTTCTCTCTTCCCTATCCAGAAAAGCTGAAGCCATGCATATCGCATTCATTTAATTCTGAATCCTGTTACATACAATAGAATCCTTGTACTATCCCTTACCTTAATTATCTAATAAATGCTCCATTGTAGCCCATGATATAACACTTTGCACAGTTTGCTCCACTCCGGTGTTGCAGTTTCCGTGGTATGCCAGTTTGCGAACGGACACATACATTCAAATGCATTGTCAATGGCCGTGAGAAAATCTCGTACAGAAAAAGTCAAATATCTCTCAAATTACACCACCTAGAAACAAACCGCTTGGCACACATACAGAAAACATATTCAACAAACAGATTATATTAAATTTATAAGGTTAGGGTTCTTGATTTCTATTAATTTTGAATAAAACTAATATTTTGCACTGTGCGTACTGTCAAACTCAAGGCATTGTCAATGGTCGTGAGCAATCTTCATACAGAAAATACAGAAAAAGTGAAATATCTCTAACACCACACCACCTAGAAACAAATCGCTTGGTACACCTACAGAAAACGTCTTTACCAAAAACATTACATTAAATTTATAAGGTTAGTGATGATGCTGTTCGATTTTGATGCATGCGCAGAAGCGATGTGTCCCTCACAAACTGGCATACCATGGAAACTGCAACACTGGCTAATGCCTAAATAGAGTGAGATTTCTATTCATATGAAATCTA
This sequence comes from Branchipolynoe longqiensis, assembly GCA_030323885.1. Taxonomy (NCBI): domain Eukaryota; kingdom Metazoa; phylum Annelida; class Polychaeta; order Phyllodocida; family Polynoidae; genus Branchipolynoe; species Branchipolynoe longqiensis. The sequence goes on from CM059188.1 coordinate 38,755,401, forward strand.
AATAATTGCTGATGAGTACATATAGTCAAACTCAATAAATATACAGAGTACTAGATAGACACTGGGCAAGCATTTTCCTTTTTTCTAATTCAATTTTGTTTGTGTGAATATAAAATAAAACCACTGTACAGATTTTCTTGGTGGCAAAGATAACTTATTCATCCAAATATTAGAGTTTGAATAACTGTCCTTAGATGTATCGAATCGAAAGGGCTTTGAATCGAAAGGGCTTTGACTTTGCCTCGGTCTGTCTATGCATGGTCCAGATGTCCTCAAGCCACAAACTGCATATTGGGCAATAACCGCTTAATCTACTGCCTTATTCCAATACCAGCTGCTGCCCCAGGCATTCAAGCAGCGATAAATCCACATAGATTGCTCGCGGGTCTTTGTGGTCTTCCAATGATTTAAAGCTGCATTCTCTGATGAAGCATCAACTTTTCAACAGTCCTGATGTGACCTTAGATGTTGCTGGGACGTAAAACAACAATAAACAAATGAACTTTTCAAAACCAAAAAAAATATTATCTGGATTTGATTCTAAATACCTAACTGAGTTAGATACTGATACACTTATTAAGCATTTGTTGCTACATAGAAGGGAGTCAATTTAATAATAGAACATATTACTGCAAGACCTATGGCGTCAGAGTTTTGGCGTGTTTGTTGCCCAAATTAATTTTGCATGGTTGCATTTCAAATATCTCAAAAGTTAGTCATTCAAAATAAAAGTTACTTCAAACTAAAGTAAGATAGATTATAACAATCAAATTGATATATTTATCTCAGAAAAATGACAGAAACTCAAAACCATCGGACCATGCAACTTTAAATAAGCACCACAAAGACGTCACCACAGAGGGTATAATAATACATACAGTAGATGGAAGCATATACCTATTCTAAATCTTAAAGTTGCATGGTCTGATGAAATATTTATTTTTCAAAACCAAAACATGTATCTTAATTTGATTATATATATCCATCTTAGATAGTGGTACATTAACAAGTGATTTGGTACAGCCCACATAGAATAATCAGTGAATTTACTACCTCATCCTACTTTGAGAAACCCATCACACAACGAAGCCATTAATCAATTAGGTCAATCTCGTGGCGAGTAGCCTTGACCCTCATTCCAAGTATGTAGTCAGGTTCCAGGATGTCCAGTGGTAGTATTGCTGGCACCATAGCCTGGGTTGATATAACGTTGCATGGAATTTTGTATTAAATAATTATTACAGATCTGAATAAGAGTGATGTAATAATTATGTATATTATTATCCGGGAACAATACATTTGATAATGATGCAAGTGACATACTAGAATAAAATATATAAAAATATCACATCACATGATAGTGCAATGGTGCCATCAGGGGAAGCTACCAGGAGACCAGGCTACATTTGAATTAGGTCATCCCAAATCACATGGTCATCGCGAGACGTCAATACGCATCATAGCCAGAGGACTTTTGGGAAGCTTGTCGAAAGTATTTTGAGTTCTTTCAACTCGAATTGCTTCAAAACTAGCCATTTTTCATAAAAAAATGACTCCAGACCAATGATTAGTAGGGCATAACGATCAATTTGATATAGTTATCTAAAAAAATAAGACAAACATTCAAACGCGATCGGAATATGCAACTTTAATCGGATCTGGAGCAAGACAAGGAAAAAAGAAAGGATGCAATCATAGTCCCATCCCGATAGGAACATAAAACAACAACAACAACAATAGTAATAACGCCTTCCCACAATCCCCAGTCCTTGGATCGCCGGTTCTCGGCCTGCGGTCGGATTATGCGAATGAGGTGATCACGTGATGATGAGCAACTAATGGCGTGCCTCCTTATCTGATCACGTGGTCACCGACGCCGTGCCGCTGGCCCTGTCTAAACAGGCCCAGCGTCCTCTCTGAGGGGATTACAAACCGGAAATGTCGTTAGACAAAACCAGCGCAGTCAGCTCATTTCTTGGGCACAAGCACCGGGGAATCCCGTCTGAACCCTGTGTGTAGCCTCCATCTGGTTCTCACGGAATGTTCAATGGAACCACATGGGAATGCACGCATTAGCTAGTTGGTTTTGTTACCCCCCCCCCTCCCACCACCACCACCCTTCTCCCACTTCAACCCCCCAGCATATCATTTGAATGTGATCATGAATCATGAGTAATATTTTTTCTTATTTTAATTGGTATTCCGGATATGGATTATTATCACTACAAACTGAGGATTTATCGGCGTATCATTTGAATGTGATCATGAATCATGAGTAATATTTTTCTTATTTTAATTGGTATTCCCCATATGGATTATTATCATTACAAACTGAGGAGTTATTGGCATATTATTTGAATGTAATGATGAATCATGAGTAATATTTTTTCTTATTTTAATTGGTATTCCTTATATGGATTATTATCACTACAAACCCAGGAGTTCTCGGTGTATCATTTGAATGTGATCATGAATCATGAGTAATATTTTTCTTATTTTAATTGGTATTCCTTATATGGATTATTATCACTACAAACCCCGGAGTTCTCGGTGTAGCATTTGAATGTGATGATGAATCATGAGTAATATTTTTCTTATTTTAATTTATATTCGAAATATACATGATTAACACTACTAAGTTTCTGGTTTTAGTCGATCCACGATTTGTCTTTTTATGTATCTCGTTGGGGTGATGCAGACAAAGGAAACTTTGCATCTAAAGCAGGATTAGAACCCACACCCCTTGCCATTCTGGGGTTAGCACACTCACCATTACACTGCCTAGGCATCCTGATACACTCACCCTATCCACGCGCTCTTGTCCATGTGGTTCCTTGCCTAAGAGTTCAGTGCAAACAACTACACTCACCCCCTTGGAGTAACTCTTGGAAATGGTTTACGTCCACAAATTGTTTCATTCTTACAATTACACACACAGGCAATGAACTTACATTTGCATACACAAAGTAGGCTCAACAACCATAGCATGTGGCAATGTTTAAACCGTGTATTATTTATATTATTACGCAATTAAAAAGGCAGAGATAATAAGTTTGGTTGAGCGAAATCTGGCTGGACCCAATTGGCCCCCTCCTTTATTTAAAGTAAAAAATCTATGCAAGTGAGGCAGATAGTGGGGATGAGCATGGTCACGTGACACAGCCCATCGATACAGTAGCATAGTTTAGAGCAGTGGAGCAGTTACCCAAGGAGCTCAGGGCCTGGATAACAAGCAATAGTGAGTTCAACCTTAGCAGATAGTGCGTGGCCGGCAATAGAAACATAATAGGGATACTGAGTAGGATATACAATAAACACATTTGCAAGTTAGTTAATAAAGTAACCCGACACCGGGTCTGCATTAGCTAGACGGTTGTATCAGAATAAGTACTAGACTATGACAATCAGTAAAGATGGTGGATCAGTTTGTTGGTTGTTGTTTGTTTGTTGTTGTTTTACGTCCTAGCAACATCTAAAGTCATATCAGGACGGGGGTGTCAGTGTTTGGCTGCATCCTAAATAATATTTGCATAACAAGTTATACCTCATATATCACCGGATTAAATTGTATTGTGATCTATATATTTTGTTTCTTTTTAGTTACACTCATTTTAAATTATTTCAATTACATTACAGTTAACACCGCATAATGCAGGCGTTTAATTCAACGGGAGCTAAATCAAGGTTTGTAGAACTAATCGACATTCAGCTCAATACAACCAAAGACCCTATAATACTAAAACGTCTCACTCCCTATCTCTCCCATGGTAATGTATATTTTGCAGTGCCACCTTGTGGTGGGTTTGATCAGCCCGGCTGCTGGTTGGTGTTTCACATCTAAACACATACAATTATATTATACATAATATAGGTAAGTATGAATACACATCAATATGAAATTGCTATGAACAAATACACATCATCATCAGCATCATCATCCTCATCGCCATCATCACACATCTTTCATATTCATATATATTTATACATATAATATAGCAACTGTTTAACCAAGAGAACAGCCAGCACACCAAGTGGTGGGTTTGATCATTTTGATTACACAGTACAGGCTGAGTGAGCCGTCTTAGTATTATAGGGTCTTTGATACAACCAGAATGAGAAACTGCGCCTAGCGCTGAGGACTTTGCACAAGCAATCAACACTTCTGAGTTGATGCCTTGCCTCGAAATAAGATCGCTGTGCATTTGAATCTCAACATTTTAAAGTTAATGGCGTAAAACCTTCCATAATTTCAAATCTGGCTAATAACATCGTGACACATTGCATGCTACCGGATGGCATCTTGTCAGTTTTGTAGTTCAGCTTCTAATGGCGAGGTGTTCGGAATGTAGCGTGCAAATCCAAATATAAACAACAATTAATCAATCAATTTGTTAAAATCCCACCGCATGCCCCAATTCACCCTTTAGTCTGTCGGGCGAAGTAGCGAGATCTGTCAATGCTTTAAGTGAACCAAATCAGTTTGACCAGACCGGGGCTCGAACCCTACGTCCTGCCATGTCATGGAACGCGGATATTGTTCAGCTAGGCCACCCCGTTGAATCTACTTTGAGCGCGTTATACCCCAGTCACACTACAGCTTGCGACCACTTTGCGTCCACCTTAGAACAAAGAACCCACACTCACCCGTGAAGTCCTTGCTACCAAAACAATGGTTGCCGATGTCTGGGCATCACTGGTGAGTGTGGGTTCTTTGGTCTAAGGTGGCCGCAAAGTGGTCGCAAGCTGTAGTGTGACTGGGGTATTAGCATTAACGTTGACTGATATGGTATGCGAAATGTTGAAATACCAGTCTCAGCCCACTGTGATGTGTAATTGGGATGCACAGTGCAGCCGACACAATGTCCCGCTGGCCCACTCACTCACATTATCCTGCTATTGAGCCAACCAGTCCTTTGACTATCAACAGAGCAGCCATGATTCAATGCAGCTCTCCTCCCCTTCCCCTCTCCCCCTCCCTGTCGTCCTCCCCCTCTCCCCTTCCCATCCCATCCCCCCTCCGCCCGCTCCCCCTTCCCCTCCCCTCCCCACATACACACACCAGATTCTCCCGTTTTGGTTGCAACATACTTATCTCACCGGACGCGGAAGGTCAGGAGTTCGATTCCCGATCGAGTCAAACCAATGAATTGCAACATTGATACTTGTCGCTACCTATCCTGGCAGTTGACATTAGAAGAATATGGCAAGGACTGATTAGCTCAGTGTCAGGATAATGTGACTGAGGGGGATATTGGGTCATGGTGCCGGTGGCTTGGCTTCCCAGTGGAGGCAGCATTATGAATATGAAGTCACCATGAGTGTGCACTGTCACAAGGCGGTACCCATCCTGATATGACCTCAGTTGATGCCAGGACGTACAACTCCAACAAACAAACATATTTATTGTCACCTCTACATTGGTTCCGGGGCAGCACTGTAGAGACGAACACGTCGACATCAAGGCGACCATTATGGCATTAACCACTGGTTGTCACCGTGGAAACGCGTCTGCATGCAAATGACCTGAGCTCCCCTCTTTGCTGGCGGGCGTCCCCGAGAGATGGCGCCAGTGGTCGCTGTTTGAGGGGCGCACTGTGCGTTTGCAATCTGAGAACTGACGATAGTGTTGTAGTCTGCACTGACCTCTCACGCAAGGAGCCGCATAGACCGGCAGGCATGGGTACGGTGGTGACATCAGGGAGCCTAGGTGGTATAATGGTTAGCATACTGGTCCAGAGTGCAAGAGACGTGGGTTCGATTCCCACTCTAGGTGCAATATTTCCCATGTTCATCACCCCCATGACACTGGTTGCCATGACCATGATCCTGTATAAGATATACACTGTATGGTTGTTGAACCTACCCTATGTATATATGTAAGTGCATTGCATGTATGTATGTAATTGTAAGCATTAAATTACCATTTAAAAGACTTACAAGTCCAGGGGGATGAGCGTAGTAGTCTGTACCGATCTCTCAAGCAAGAAGCTACATAGACAGGAGGCATGGGTAGGGTGATGACATCAGGGAGCCTAGGTGATGTAATCGTTAGCACACTGGCCATTTTCATCACCCCCATGACAATATATGGAGGGGGGGGGGGCTGGAAGAGCCAAGACCACACACTGCATATATTACCCGATCAATATTGATGCACTGGGTGATTTCCACTATTATCTCGCCCTCTGACGGCAGGTGCAAGAACTAATGATGTTGGTAGTGCTCATTTGTAGCATGTTCTGTGGGAAAAGGTCTTAAAGTGGATTTCCACCACCAACCCGCCCTCTGATGGCAGAGGCAAGAACTAATGGTAGTTGTATTGCTCACTACAGCATGTTTTGTATAAGTTATAGTGGATTTCCACTGCCAACCCGCCCTCTGATGGTAGTGGAGGAATTAATGGCATTACAGCATGTTCTGTGGAAAAGGCCTCCTAGTGGAGTTCCACCGCCAACCCGCCCTCTGATGGCAGAGGCAAGAACTAATGGTAGTGGTATTGCTCACTGCAGCATGTTCTGTGAATAAGGCTTATAGTGCATTTCCACTACTAACCCGCCCTCTGGTGGTAGTTGCAAAAACTAATGCCGTTGGTGGTGCAGTGTTCTGCAGAAAGTAGATTTCCATTGCATTATAGTAGATTTCCATTGCGAACCTGCCGGCATTGGCAGAACTAGTGATGTGGGTAGCAGCTAACTGTGCAGCATACTTTGTGAGAAATGTCTTATAGATGATTTCCACACCAGCTCGCCCTCTGATGCCAGTTGGAAGAACTCAATGAACCAACCCAAATAAAACCCTATGTCTCTATCATCTTACCCGCCTTTACCTACACGCTTGTTTTGATCAGTCATTGAAAAGAAAACTTCACACACAAATTTTCTTGTGTGTTGTTTTGATCACTCCTTGAAAAGAAAACTTCACACACAAATGACCTTATGTGAATGTAATTACTAATACTGTAATAGAGATATGGCCAGAAGACCAGTGCAGCGGTGCTGTAAAGAAATCGATGAATACAAATAGGCATTTCCCCTCCCGTAAAACTACATTATTTATGTTGTAAGGACCCTGATTAATACTTGTATAATTCTCATATATCGCACAAATATAGTCCTCTTCCTGAGGTACTACCATATCATGAGCGGCAGAGTTCTGCTTAAAAACATTATTTGCATTATTGAATATACAAAAGTCAGAAATCGATGGCGACCAGACAGGTTTATTATTCATAAGTTTTACATTCCTCTTAATTTCTTTGCAGACAATATCAAAATAGGACACAGAGTCAAAATATTCAATCTAATGTCGGCATCAGTGACAGTCTGGGACCGAGTTAAATGTTTCAAATATTTCTGGAATTCGATTTATGATATTAGGCAGCATATGGCGAAAATACATAGTATTAGACGGCAACTTATTATGAGACAGCCTAGATGGAAATGGTTTAGTTGTTTATTATAATGATGGTATTCACGGGCATAGAGCAAGGCTGTGAGAACTAGAACCATGTATACTCGAAGCTTAGTTTGAAGCTTGCGGGCTTCGTTTATCCCAGACTTAGTTGTGTAGTCTTCTAAATGCAGCGCTTGCCTTGGGTAGACATTTAGTAATTTCATTATCAATATGAACATTGCGAAATAGTTATAGATAGCATAATGGGTTATGCAAATATAAAAGACTGGGATTACATTGATATTTGCATCAGCTTCATCTTATGTCTCAAAAGAATTCAATTAAATACAATAATTTATCATTTTGGAATTTACCATCAAGCAATGCTTCTTCCTCCCTCCCCCTTTTCTTCTTTTTTTTTGTTTCTCTGCCATGGAATGAGTTCAGAGAACTGTTCTCCAATCCAGGTGAAACTGATATGCCTATTTTCTGTATTTATAATCTGCCGGCTCTCCCCTGGACAGCTGCCAGTTTGACAGTGTGTTTCGCACTAGGTGAGGGTAGTAACAGAAGCCCGAGGCTATGTCGATAAAATCTGCTCTTTGGTTATTGAAAACAATATGGTTGACACTTATCATGGCTTATTTATTTGTTTTTATATTTTGCAGGACCTGTGCCTAAAACACCACCTCTACGCAGCGTCGATTAATCACTACAGCAGGTGAGTTTGGTTTGTTTCCATCACTGAATGTATTAGACCGCGTGATAGGTATTGTAGTGGTCTGCACTGACCTCTCAGGCAAGGAGCCGCATAGACATGTAGGCGTGGGTACGGTGGTGACATCAGGGAGTCTAGGTGGTGTAATGGTTAGCACACCGGCCCAGATTGCAAAAGATGTGGGTAGGAGTCACGCTCTAGGAACAATATTTTCCATTTTCATCCACCCCCTTCCCCCCCATGACACTGGTTGCCATGACCATGGTGCTGTATAAGCTGCACACGGTATGGTGGTTGAAACTACCCTGTGTGTGTACATGTAAGTGCATTGTCTGTATGTATGTATGTATGTAATTGTAAGCATTAAATGATCATTTCAAAGACTTACAATTTCAGGGGGATGAGTGTAGTAGTCTGTACTGACCTCTAGCGGAAGGAGCCGCATAGACTGGTAGGCGTGGGTAGGGTGTTGACATTAGGGAGTCTAGGTGGTGTAATGGTTACCACACTGGCCCGGATTGCAAGAGATGTGCGTTCGATTCACGCTCTAGGTGCAATATTTCCCATTTTCATCACCCCATTTTAAAGTCCACGGCTGGAATCTGTGGTTTGTGTAGGCAGGCTATAGTGAAATCAATACAGGAAAAAAGAAGAGTATAAAGAGTGAAAGTAGAGAGAGAGCCAAGCCCTCAGGTTTATTATTTATAGTGGTACATGGATCTGGTATGGCATACCACCTGACCGTATTCTCCAATGAGAATCAAGCATCTACAGCTCTACCAATGAAAGTCAAGAATTCCTGTGTCCCCATGGTTACAGTGCTCTGCCCACCCCACCATGCGGGGTGGCTCCCTTGGCTACCACCTGCCCTGAGTTGAGTGTGTGGTGATCCGTGACTAACAAAGGGGGGAGGGGGTAGTGAGTAGAGTTCCAAGTACCCCTGACACACTATCTGACTAACACACAATGACTATTGACCATGAGTAAAGTATCACCAGCAACTACATAAACATATTCATGCACCTGGCCCTATATACCTTTTACACCAATAGACCATTTGAATTCCCCCACCAATGCATGTTATCGGAATATTTTACACCATGACAGTATCTGTATGTAGCTAATGTAGTTGTCTGCATTGACGTCACAGGCAAGTAACCACAATCATCAGGTAGGCGTGGGGAGGTGGATTGCATCGGGGAGTCTAGATATGCTACTGGTTAGTATCATCACTGCAGAATTGCTCAAATGTGGCTTCGAATCCCATTCTAGGCAGAATATCCCGTTTGTTTGCAAACCCCCCTCCCCAGCATGACACCGGTTCCGTGACCAGGATCCAGTATAATTTCCAGGCTGTATGGTTTCGAACCTTCCCTGTGTGCATGTATGTATAAATAAACTGTATTTGTGAAACCGTAAGCATGAAACGACATATGGACATAAAGCATTTAAACAAATTATAATTTCAAGGCGAAAGAGTTTAGTACCCTACCCTGACCTCACAGGCAAGGAACCAGATGTCCTTGTAGGTGTGGAAGGGTGGATTGCATCAGGGAGTCTAGATAGGCGGTGGCCTAATCGGTACAGCACGGGCCTCGCGTGCGGAAGGTCGGAAGCTTGGTTCCCGGTTGAGTCAAACCAATGACTTTAAAATTGATACTTGTCATTTCCTAGCCTGGCGCTCGGCATTAATAGGATAGGGCAAGGACTGGTTAGCTCAGTGTCAGGATAATATGACTGAGTGGGATATCATGTCATGGGGACGATGGCCTGATTTCCCAGTGGGGCAGCAGTATAAAGTCGCTATGAGTGTGCACTGTCACAAGTCGGTACACATCCTGATATGATGTTAGATTTGCCAGAATGTAAGACTCCAACAACCAACCAACCCCCAATCACCCAAAAAACTAAAAAACATTTGTTAAATCCTGTCTTCAACTAGAACTTTATAGTTCTGATTATTTCCCCCGCTGAAGGCTCAGTCACACCTTACCAGACTGGGGAAATGGATAGAAAACAGACACTGTCCGGTGAAATATGGCAATGTACGGTTTATATATGGCAGGCATCCAGCGGGTCCGTTCTTTCTCCGGTGGTGTCCGGTGTGTACGGTGTCAAGTTTTGAACATGCACAAAACTTGTACCGGACACCGCCGGACTGACGTGTATGGTTAGTGTCCGGTTTAGGTCCGTTTAGTCTGTTTTGTCCGTTTAATGTCCGGTACCCATCCGTTACTCTTCCGGTTTGCTTCCTGCAGAGTCCGTTGACGGTGTTGCGGGAATTTGGTCAGTATATGTTTTCAGAGCATCCGTGAACAGTCCGGTACATGTCCGTTTGATGTTCGGTCCATCTCTTAGACATTCGGTTGTCATCCAGTTATCATCCAGTGGCTATTTGTTAATTTACGTTCCTTGTCCATTTAGCATCCATTTTGTCTAGCTCCATTTGCAACATTTCAACACGTTTCGGTACATTTTGATACTGAACACCACCAACAAACTAGACAATTCTTTCTCCGGTTGTGTCCGCTGCTCAATCCGGTAAGCCCGTAAGGTGTGACAGGTGCACAAGCAATCAACATTTTACAGATAATTGACAACAGTGGCCAGTCACTTAGTCACCTGACCAACATGGCGTCCATTAGACGCAGCGCAGCCAGTGTCCGACTTTATCAGACCCCACCACTCGGCGGCAACATTAGAGCAGACGCCAGCTCTCCACTTCCGGTCGGGACCACTCGCTGATCACCCACTAAGTGACGGGCGTCTCATGTTCCTAATCGGGGGCGTCAGGACCCCTGCGGGACCAAGCGCAGCTAAGTCGGATTGTACTCCCCCCCCCCATCCCTCAATCCCCCCACCCCCACCCTCAACCCCCACACCCGTCCCACACCCAATCACTCATTTACTATATATTCACCACAAGCCATTAGATCGCATGTGAAAATTGGCCTACCGTGGAAGTTTTTGAGTCCAATGCACTTTTTGGTTAGAATTATACTGTTCTTTTGTCTGAACTGTCTGTTTGCAGCTTTTATAGAGTTAACTTGTTGGTTAGAATTATACGGTTCTTATGTCTGAACTGCAGCTTTTATAGAGTTAACTTGTTGGTTAGAATTATACGGTTCTTATGTCTGAACTGTCTGTTTGCAGCTTTTATAGAGTTAACTTGTTGGTTAGAATTATACTGTTCTTATGTCTGAACTGTCTGTTTGCAGCTTTTATAGAGTTAACTTGTTGGTTAGAATTATACGGTTCTTATCTCTGAACTGTCTGTTTGCAGCTTTTATAGAGTTAACTTGTTGGTTAGAATTATACGGTTCTTATGTCTGAACTGTCTGTTTGCAGCTTTTATAGAGTTAACTTGTTGGTTAGAATTATACGGTTCTTATGTCTGAACTGTGTGTTTGCAGCCTTGAAAGAGTTAACTCGTTGGCTAGAATCACACTGTTCTTATGTCTGAACTGTCTGTTTGAAGCTTTTAAAAAGTTAACTTGTCGGTTAGAATCTCTGTTCACAGCCTCTAAAGAGTAAGCTTGTTAGTTAGAATCACAATGTTCTTATGTCTGAACTGTCTGTTCCCAGCTTTTAAAGAGTTAACTTGTTGGTTAGAATCATACTGTTCTTATGTCTGAACTGCCTGTTCCCAGCTTTTAAAGAGTCAACTTGTTGGTTAGAATCACACTGTTCTTATGTCTGAACTGCCTGTTCCCAGCTTTTAAAGAGTCAACTTGTCGGTTAGAATCACACTGTTCTTATGTCTGAACTGTCTATATTAGCAGCTTTGACGAGTTCAAACAGTAGTTCAAATCCATCGTCACTGGATTCGGGCGAATAAGGGGTTTACAGAAACTAACTGGCTTGATAATTATATAGAGGTATATTTTGAAGCGTGACAGCATTTGGGAAATATTGGAAGGTGCTTTGTGAAGGAATATATCAGTTCACCAAGCACCTTCCATATTTCTCAAATGATGCAATGCTTCAAAATATAGCTGATTCCACTCTACTCAAAGTCCCCAAGCCTTCCACAAACAAACTAATTAAAGCACCAATTTACAAAGGCAGCATGATGTGGAACAACCTACCAGCCAGAACCAGGGCAGTGCCCTCTTACCTAGAATTTAAAAACTCACTAAGAGTACATTGGACTGGGCAGGCCCTTATGCAGTTGCAGTAAAGTATGTTCCATGGCGTCACCATACCGTAAGTGGCAGACCACCGAACCCTCAGCTTCAGTTCTTCCCCCCCCCCCTTTTTTTAATTTATTGCTGTTCCTCTGTTATTTCCAGTCAACCATATACGATGACAGAGACAGTCCAAATAAAAATGTAAAATTTAAGACCTAATTGCACTGGGATTGGTCACACTGCTTCACTGGTCACAGCTGGTCCAGTGTATTATTAACAACCCCACCCCAACAACATAATTCATAAACTCACATAACTAACTACACTAGAGTTACACTAGAATATTTCTAACAAACTGACATTTATATACCGCTTGCCTAACTGCAACAGAACATTAAAACTTACTACAACTTTACCAACTGAATACAGAAGATAACTTCTGCTTACATTCCATAATACTATGTAAATACTCACATTGATCTGACTAATATTGATCTAGTTATATGTCACTACTGTTACTATATTGCTATGAAACTTTTGGGTTACAGAATTTCCTTGCGTTACATACTGCAAATTGTGTATTCAACAGTTATTGTATACCTTATTCTATATACCTTTTGGTTAAATAACCCTGAATTGAAAAATGGCTGGAAGACCAGTGCTTCGGCACTGACAAAAGACTTATTCAGCAGAATAAACATATTCGGAGGCACTGCTTACCTCGGCCGCCTCCCCGACCTGCACACCTCCGCCGAGTCCGAGCCCGAGTTTGAGCTCGCATCCCCCCGCAGCCCCGCCGAGTTTGGCGCCCCCCTCTCCGCCACCCCCCCCCCCCACCGGATCTCCTAACCCGGCCCGGCCCCGGCCCCGGCCACAGCGCCCCCCTCCCCGCATGCTTCACGGGTGGGGGTGGGGGTTGGGGGGTGGGGGTGGGGGGTGCTCTCAGGCGTACACCGAGGGCTTCCCCGCCCTCTTCCCCATCATCCACCAGATAGAGGCAGTCAACTTGGTGGTTGCCCTCCGGGCGCGCCTTCCCGAGGACGTCACAGGCACCTCAGTGGTCGTCAACACTGACAACATGGCCTCGGCCGCCACCCTCGAATCCGGCCGTGTCCGTGACCCCACCCTAGGGAAGTGCGCCCTGGAGCTCTGGCTCCTCGCCGCGGTGGACTCGTTCACCATCTGCATCATGCATAAGGTTGGCGCCTCCCTCATCCTGGCCGATGCCCTCAGCCGAGCCTACTTCCTCGGGCCATGAGCCGAGGTGGCCCGGGCTGTGGTTGCTCGCCTCGGATTGTCCTATGTGGCTCCATGCCACTACGACTTCCCCTACAAACCTGGCCTCTGATTCCAGGTTTCTCCACCCTCGAGGTGGCCATGGTGGATGGCCTCCAGATCACTTCCCTCGCCCCCTCTACCTGGAGGAACAGACACTGGCAGGCCGAGGCCTTGTAACCTGTATGCACGCCCACAAACTTGATGTGCTCCACCCCTCCGACTTTGAGGTGGCAGCCTACACCGCCACCCTCTACGCTACTGCCATCGCCCCCACCTCCTTCAGGAATGCCCTCTCTGGGGCGCGCTCCTGGGTTGAGGCTGTGGGGAGCGAGCCCTCAGCCTTCGCCTCACACCTCACGCGAAACATCTGCTGAGGGGGAGAGCGGGCCTCGGCGCATGCAGCCTCTAATGGCCATCGCGCGCTACCTCCCCTCCGCCCTCCGCCTCCTCCTCAGGTACTATGCGATGCTCAGGCAATCCAGCCGGCAGCCCCCACACCATCGCACGTGGTGACGTCGCGCCGGCCCTGGTCAGCCCCCACCTGACCCTGCAGAGCACCAAGACCCTCGGCTGCGTTCGCCCTCTTCGTGCTGGTGTCCCACGCTCCGCACTCTGCCCCGTAGTGGCTTGGTTGGCCCTCATCTGGGCCGCCCCCGATGACATGGCATTCATCATGCCCTCAGGCCTGCCGCTCGACCCTCGGACTCTCACCACGATCCTCCGCATGGCCCTCCGCGCCCTATTGGTGTCAGGGTCGGACTCCTTCACCCTGCACAGCCTCCGCCGTGGCATGCCAGTGTGCCGGAGTCCCCCTCGAGGACATCAAGGTCCAGGGGACCTGGATTTCCGATGCGGTGTACACCTGCATACCCCGCCTCGCTTCCCCTGGCGCCCCTCGAGCCCTCTCCTCCCTTTTGGTGGAGGGCTCTTCAGGGATCTTCCCATCCCAGTGACTCTCCCCCCTGATGACCTCGCCCATACCCAGCTGGTCCTGACATTTTTACTGACATTGTTCCAACATTTCTCTCAACATTACCTTTCATTGTCATTGCCTTCTACATTTACCTGATATTTACCTTTGTCATTTGATCTGACTATTGTTTACTTCTCGTTTTATCCTGAATAAAACAAAATTCTCCATCCCTGACTCTGTCCTTCCTGCAGCGCGTATAATATATATATATATATATACATATATAGCTATCTCGCAATGTTCATATTAACAAAATTACACAACATTGCATTTGGAAGACCACCCAACAACGTCTGGGAGGGATAAATGAGGCCGTAAGCTTCAAACTAAACTTCACGTATACAAGGCTGTATAGTTGTCACAGCATTGATCTATGCCTGTGAATTATGGGACAACATACCATCATCACACGAAGTAACTAAAGAATTTCCACCTAGGCTGTCTCAGGAAAATTATGAAAATCAAGTGGCAGCATAAGGTCCCAGACACTGAAGTCTTAAGGGCCTGTCACACTATGACCTATCACATTAGTGTATGCCGGCGTATGCGGTTTTCGACCAATACGTCATCATACGCTGTCATAGGTTATGCATAGGTTGGGCATACGTCGTATACGCTCTTCATAGGTCGGCATAGGTCGGCATAGGTCGAGCAGCAAAAATAAGTCTGTGCATGTTCAAAATGTTCAACTTATGCCGGCATGTGGCCCATATGGTTCTCATACACTGGACGTACGCTGGGCGTATGTCGGCATATGCTATTCACATGTTAGGGGTAAGTCGGCATAGATTAGCAGTACGTTGAACCGACACCCTCCGGGTTTCTAGGGCGTACTCACAACGTTCTGTAAAAGGGCAGTCACACTACGGCGTATAGTCTTAGCGTATGGCAACGTATTTGATTTCCGACCAACATACGCCATCATAGGTTACGCATAGGTTGGACATACGTCGTATATGCTTTTCATAGGTCGTCATAGCTCGTCATAGGTCGAGCTGCCAAAAATAATTTTGTGCATGTTCAAAGTTTTAAACCTATCCTGGCATGTGGCTCATACGGTTCTCATACGCTGGGCGTACGCTGGACGTATGCCGGCATAGGTTACGCATACTGTGGCCATATGTCGGCGTAGATTACTCATACGCTAGACCTGTCACCTGTAACCATCAACAAAGGTCCCAGCACGCTGCATATAGGTCATCATACGCTTTGCATATGCCATCATACGTTAGGCATAGGTTAGGCATAGGTTAGGCATAGGCTACGCATACGCTTCATATGTCGCTGGGAGCTCACGCACTGCAAAAAGGTTGGCTTATCTCGACCTATAACGTTTCTCAAATTATTGCGCAAGTTACGCATACACTGCCGCCATAGGTCGTACTGTGACAGGCCCTTTAGAACAAGCAAAAATGGTAAGGATTAACTATATGGTCATGAGAACACAACTCATGTGGGCTGGTCATATAGTCCACATGGATGAGGATAGAATACCAAAGGCTCTATTCTACTGTGAGCTTGCTTGAAAAAGGACACAGAAACAGAGGTGGTCAGAAGAAAAGGTTTAAAGACTGCCTTAAATCCAGAAAACAGAAATGGAATCTGAACACTGAAACCTGAAAACAGTGGCCAAGGACAGGCATATATGGTGTGCTTCTATTTGTACTGGCACAGCATAGTTTGAAACTGATTGCATATTTCAAGTTGAACAAAAGCGTCAGCAGAGGAAAGATCATCTTCCTCACACACCAAACTCTCAGACTGCAGCTAGATGCACATGTCCAATGTGCCTCTGCACATTCCAAGCATAAATTGGATTCAACAGTCATCGACAAGTTTATAACAAATGATGAGTTGCTGTCATCATCTCCACCGGTGGACAAGCTAGAAGAAATAAATATATATGAGTGAGCCTCATGAAAATGGGCCAATTGGTGGTCAATTGAAGATGTCGGCATCGCAATTCTTAAAAGTGTAGTGCATTTCTTTGTTTCATATTAAATTATCCTAGAAACAAATAAGGTTGTTGTCTTTTCTCCACCTTTACATTGAGGATACATTTAAGGACTTTCCAACACCTCTGTTAATGCTAAACTATAAGTATACCGATCAACGCCGACATCCAATGATCGACGCCGAGAACTGTAACAGATGTTGTCGTCACAATTTTTAAAGTGTAATGCATTTCTTTGTTTTATATTAAATTATCCTAGAAACAAGTACGGTTGTTGTATTTTCTCGACCTTTACATTCATGATAAATTTAAGGACTTTCCAACACCTCTGTCAATGCTAAATTATAATTATACCGACCGACGCCGACATCCAATGCTCGACGCTGACAACTTTCCCCAATTGGCCTCTTTTCGTGATCCTGACTCATTTATATATATATATAGAGAGCAATACAAGCTTTATTACCATCGGAAATGTTATTGCTATGTAAGAATGGGAAAGCCCTGCTATAATATCCTCAAAGACAATGTATGACAAGATGCACCAGCCACTCAGTTCTTTCCCATAAAATACAGCAAACAATGTAATTGAACAGCCTGACTGTTGTACCATTCAAACAAGGGGACAGGTTCCCTAGTGCACCCTGACTGCTGTACCATCAAAGACAATGTACAACAATTACAGTGTATTATCACCTAATATTAATCATGAAAACAATATTATACTCTAGTAAAGTTCAAACATACTTTAAGCATTTTAATCTGTGCCATACATAAATAAAAAATATAAAAATTGTCTCTTGAAGATTTATACTACCTATTATGGATAAGTCTGAATAGACTTGTTTTCACCATTAGACAGTTTGTCGGAAGAAAGCCCGAGCCTACACTTTTACCGACCCAAGGGATTTTTAACCTCCCATACCACATAGTCTCATAGACATGGTATGAGAGCAACTGGCCTTTGATGACACTGTAAGTTATACACAGCGGTGGAAATCCAAATTGGCAGAGATGGAGGCACGGGGATTCGAACCACTGACCTTCAGATTAGGAGTCCGACCTAGAAAAAAAGTCAGACACTCTAACCACTCCGCCACAGAGAACACCACATTTATGATGATGTATGAGTAAGAAAACTACTACTACACCTGATCAAAGACAATAAATCTTGTTTGCCATGGGGTGGCGACACTGCATGGTTATTTCAGAAATTCCTATATGAAAGTCTTGTTGTACACTGTTTTTGATATCCACCTAAGCGTGATGTCATAAAGGGTTTTGGTGGGGTTTTTTAATCTACAACCCAGGTTAACCTGTAGGTCGTGGTAATGCATTGGCCAAGGCCATCCCTTTCATTGACATACATTTGAATGCCAACGGAGTTGGCCAAGACAAAGTCTCAGCTTATGAAGAAATAAATCTGGTTGTTTGTTTGTGTCTTGCATCTACTTGTGCTAGTGCCAATGCTTGGCGACTTTATAGTACTACCGCACTGGGAGACCAGGGCTGCCAGCACCATGACCTGATATCCCACTCAGTCACATTATTTTGATTCTGAGCAAACCCTGCCACTCTTCCATGTTGGTTGTGGTTGTCTGTTGCCCGACACTCTTAACCTATTACTAGTATTAGTATTCACTACTGAATGTCTATCGAAATTAGTCGGTAACTTTATTTGAAATAAAACCCTAGAATAAATTGATTACTTAGTTTATCAACATTAGAGTCACACCCATGCACAGTGCTGACTTCACTTAGCCCAGATAAAATAAAACTTGTTTAGCATCCCCGCCCAACCTGAGAAATGCCTCCGACCTCCAGATTCTTTTTTGTTTCTTTAAATAAAGCCCCTTCAACTAAAATATTAAAACTCAAAACACTGCTTTCCTGGCTGGTATAATGATTGGGCAATGACTGCCAAGCTTCATCCCGATGATTTTATAGCAATTCTAATGTTTCCTTGTTCAATTTCTAGCTAGAAAGTGTATATGGTCTTCTCTACCTTCCTATCATGCCTTCTGACCATGAATACCATGGTTAGTTTTCTTCTTCCTGTACACCGCCATTCTACATACAAAAATAAACAAATAAAAACCTCCCGCCCGAACTGGAAAAATTTAAATGGGTGGTCACTAAACACTTATTTGTTTATGTGGACTTATATGTTCAATTAACACCTACTCTGCGTCTATTATTTATACTTGTACCTGGGCCCACCTGGTTTACTAAAAGTTAGCCGACCGCGTAAATAATCGAAATCCTCCCACAGGTATCGCGTGCAGGGTTAGATTAGCTCCATATTTAAATAATATTTGAATAATACATTATACTATATATGGAACGCTGTTCTACATACACACACAAATCGAAGGCTCACCAACAATCGCTACGGTTGGGTGATTAAGAGAGGTCAAAGGTCGTCCAAAGGAGTTGTAATAAAACATGGATCGCAGATCCGACAACCTATTTGTTGTGAGTACTGTCCCATGATGCATATTGCTGTTATGCAAGTCAGCATGCTTAGTGAAAATGTTGGTTGGTTGTTGGAGTTTTACATCCTGTCAACATCTAAGATCATACCAGGATTGGTACCGACATGTGACAGTGTGCACTCACGTCAACTTTATAGTGCTGTGCCACTAAGAAATCAAGCCACCAGCACCATGACCCGATATCCCATGCATTATCCTAATACTGAGCTAACCAGCCCTATCCTAGTAATAGCACCAGGCTAGGTGGTGACAAATACCAAATGTGTTAGTCATTGGTTTGACTCGACTGGCAATGGAACTCCCGACCTTCCGCTCGGAAAGCATGCGCTCTACCGATTCGGCCATCACGTCCGGTTCAGTGAAAAGGAGAAAGTCCTTATATGGCATAGATAGGTGTAAATAAATGCGCGCAGTCAAACATGCGCATTGCTAACGTTAAAACCTCACCGGAAAAGAACCTACATATGAACCATGAACTGTTTCTCTATTCTGAAGCACCGGACGCGATGGCTGAATCGGTAGAGCACAGGCCTTTCATGCGGAAGATAGGGAGTTCGATTCCCGGTCAAGTCAAACCAATGACTTACAAAATTGAGACTTGTTGCTTCCTAGATTGGCGCTGGGCATTAATGGGATAGGGCAAGTACTGGTTAGCTCAGTGTCAGGATAATATGACTGAGTGGGATATCGGGTCATGGTACTTTCGGCCTGATTTCCCAGTGAGGCAGCACTATAAAGTTGCCATGAGTGTGCACTGTCACAAGTCGGTACCCATTCTGATATGACTTTAGATGTTGCCAGGACATAAAATTCCAACAACCAACCAACCTATTCTGAAACTGCAAGTCATTCCAGCAAGGCTTCATGCTTTGCCTTCAAGTGGTTTGTTTTCGCTGGTTACTAATGAACTCTGGTTGTAGACTAATAGCACACACACCGGGGAGTGGGCTGCGGTTAGACAATGATTACATGTCCATCAGCCGTCCATTAGCCTGATTAACTGTGCCAGCGGAGTCATTACAAAAGCAGAACACAACATTTTAAGGCCCTGTCACACTACGACGTAACGACTTCAGCGTAGGCACAAAGTGAAAATAATTATATTACGTCGAAGTTCTCGGCGTAGTATGCAAATTGCGGCACAAGTTGGACGTCGATGCAGTGTAGTTGACGTGAGCGTAACGTCGGTATAGCATTGTGCCAACCAACAAACAACCAAACAACCAAACAATCAAACAATCAAACAACCAAACAACCAAACAATCAAACAACCAAACAACCAACAACCAAACAACCAACAATCAAACAACAACCAAACAACAACAACCAACCAACAACCAATCCACAACCAACCAACAATCAACCAAACAAGCAACACTCAACCAACAACCAACCAACAACCAACCAACCAACAACCAACCAGCAACCAATCCCAACCAACCAACAACCAATCAACAAACAGCCAACAACCAACCAACCAACAACCAACTAACAACCAATCCACAACCAACCAACAACCAACCAACAACCAATCCACAACCAACCACCAACCAACCAACAATCAACCAACAACCAACCAAGCAACAACCAACCAACCAACAACCAACCAACCAACAACCAATCCACAACCAACCAACAACCAACCAACCAACAACCAACCAACAACCAACCAACCAACAACCAATCCACAACCAACCAACAACCAACCAACCAACAACCAATCCACAACCAACCAACAACCAACCAACAATCAACCAACAACCAAACAACCAACCAAACAACGCACATTGATCTAACGTAGCCGACGCATCCCTCCCGCACGTCTAACGTCGGCGTAACATGAGTGTGACGTCACCCGAACGTCAGAGCATCACGTCGAGCTACGTCGAAAGTTTTGACGTGCGCCGACGTAGCATGATGTAACATGACGTATCTCGACGTCGGTCTAACGTCATTCTGACATCATCATAACATAACCCAACGTACCTCAACGTAATGACCAAAAGTGACCTACGTTGGCTCTTACGTCGTAGTGTGACAGGGGTATTAGATCGCCGCCCACCAGCTAACGTCTGCACTCAGCACCCGCGGGCACGTCTTAAAGGCGACCAAGCACTGCCCCCTGTGGGCGACAGTGGGTACTACCGTTGCAGCGGTTTGAGTGTTTCTCGTGTCCAACGAAGGAATGCTTTACACACTGCCAACTTGGAAAGTTGTAGAAATATGACAGTGTAGAATTGGTTAGGTGCATAGGGGGTTTTATGTCCTAGTAATATATAAGTCATATGAGGACTGGCACCGGCTATTGGCGGTGATGGATCTCATGTCGACTTAATAGCATTGCCCCTCAATGAAATAAATGCCATCGGTACCTGAGAGCCCACTCACTCAAATTATCCTGACATTGAGTGGAGCAATCCTTGCTTTATCCTAGTAATGCCGAGCGGCAGGCAAGATAGCAACAATATATAAATGATGGTTGTCTCCTCATTTGATTTGACTCTGCCATGGATTGAGCATACGACCTCCCGCATGGGAAGCAAGCGCCATACACACTCGCTCATCCCACTCAGATTATAAGGATTGTATATGAGATATTATAATTGTTTGGTTTTTCATGCATTACAACGCAATAAAACATGATCAGTTATCTTCCTCAAATATATTCGCCATATCCGGATTGAATTTCTTTACTAATTAGTCCTTAATGAGAGTTCTGGGAAGTGGTATATCCCCTTGGTCACATTCGTTGAATTAATTAGAGCTTGAACTTAAAGATGCATAGTCCGATGAAAACATCAAATTTTCAAAATCAAAACAATTATCCAGATTTGAATCTACATATCCAACTTAGATACTGGTGCACATACTAAGCACTTGTCGCAATATATAAGGGCATACAGAACTAATTTAATAGAACCTGTTACTGCAGAAGCCTATGGTGTCAGAGTTTTGGCGTGCTTGCCAACATTATTTGTGGATGGTTGCGCTTCAAATATCTCAAAAGTTAGACATTTAAAATAAAAGTTACTTCAAACTAAAGTAAGGGAGGCTATAACAATCAATTTAATATATTTAACTCAGAAAATGACAGAAACTCAAAACCATCGGACTATGCACCTTTAAGCATTGGAGCTGTTTGGCTGACATTATTCACTTTCTCAGAAAGCTGACTGAGAGGAATTCACTCAGCATACAATTATTCTGTCTTAAATAAGCTAAATGAGGTCACAAGTATATGAAAAACAACTTGGAACTCGACCCAAAATATAAGCGAATGTTCATTCTATTTCGAAATAGTTTCTACCTGCTATCCTAATGGGGCTATCCCGGTGTGGCCGTCTCAGCTGCCACAAGGCTGATTTGCCATGCCCAACTTTCACTATTATCTCTGTTTTTAATACTTTCAGAGAAAATTACCCTTAAGTTAAATTAAATACTTCAGATCTTCCTCTTCAATTGCGCATTAATATATTTTTAATCGACTCAGTGAAAGCTTTTAAATTAATTTTGCTAAAATAAATGCTCTGCATAGACATAGCATTGCTGCAGTGTTTACCCTTCGCGGGTGGTAAAATACGGCAATGCTATGTCTATGTGGGGCATTTATTTTTGTAAAATAAGTTTTAAAGCTTTCATTGGATCGATTAAAAATATCTTAATGCGCGATTGAAGAGGAAGATCTGAAGTATTTAATGTAACCTAAGAGCAATTTACGCTGAAAGTATTAAAAACAGAGATTACGGCCTTTGAGACTGGCCCAGTTTTGATGCATGCGCAGACGACGCTGTTGGATTCTGACGCATGCGCAGAAGCGACATTTGGCATATCAGCCTTGTGGCAGCTGAGACGGCCACACCGGCATATTACCACAGTGAGCTCTCACTCTCTCTTGGCGATGAAAGTGGTGTCCAGCACAAAAACGTGGAAATCAAGCCGAGATTATTACCCCAACAGCAAATTTCCACGAAAATGCAGATGTTCTCCCACAGAAAATTAGCACTGTCAGGGAATCGCGGGAAAATGTTGGAAGTCAGGTTTGAACTAGTCTTCTTGTGACTGTATTATCCCCCATACCTAACTTGTTCTTGTGTGGGTTTAATGTGCTAGCAACATCTAGGTCATATCAGAACGGAATTCGAACGATCCAACAACTGGTGTCATGTACATCCTGATTTTTGTAAGAATGTTGTTTAACGTTAATAGACCCCGCCAATTAAGCTAGTGACATCTATCGGCAGAAATTGGAACCACTCTAGTCGGGTCGATTCCCCGACTGCCTAGGATTTCACATGTCATATCCTCGTAAAGAATGCTTGGGGGGAAATTAAATGATTGATTATATTCAGATATTCATATCACAACAGACATCAAGCTCTTATCCTTGTAATATATATATTTTTTAAGACAACTATATTGTATTTTTCTTCTGGGTTTCACCGCTGCTCTCTTAACGTGCATTACACCCCACCAGTTAAGCTAGTGACATCTATCGGCGGAATCTGGAACCACTGTAGTCGGGGCTTTTCCAGCTTAACTGGCGGGGTCTATTGGTAAATATTACAAATCACGGAAATCCGCGAAACAGCGGAGATCTTTCATCCATGCTCTCTCTTGCGTTTCTTTTATTTACAGCTCTGCCGCATACTCAGGTCTGTACCCTGGTGGCGGAAAATGTCATTCCATCCCTCCTCCCTCCCTTCCAATAGAAATAACCAAACAACAACAAAAATATTAAAGCTGCATAGTCCGATGAAATATCAAAGTTTCAAACCAAACCAAATATCTATATTTGATTTTACATATCTAACTTAGATACTGATGCACTTATTAAGCATTTGTTTCTGCGTAGAAGGCAATACTCAGTGCTAAAGGCTCTGTCACACATCACCGGATTGGGGAAACGGAAAGAAACCGAACGAAGTCCGTTGATATCCGGAAAAGTCCGGTTTGTGTCCGTTGCATATCCATTGCATATCAGTTGATATCCGTTGATATCCGGCCCGATCCGTTACAAGTTTTGAGCATGCACAAAACTTGTAATGGATTGCGCCGGACTGACCTATGCGGTTATTATCTGTTACCGTCCGTTCCCTATCCGTTCCCCGTCCGTTCCCCATCCGTTCCCCGTCCGTTCCCCGTCCGATACCCGTCCGTTACCCGTCCATTACATAATCGATACATTTCAAGTCCGAAAAACACCGGATTAGAATATTCTTTGTCCGGTTCTGTCCGTTGCTCAATCTGCCATAGTGTGACATGCACTTTACCCGGGGTTCTGGGAATGGGAAAATACGCAACACACACTTAGAACCGAAGATCCCTTGACAGTAAATATTTCAGTGGCAAACATTTCCCGCTACTCCCAATGCTTTGCTGTGGCGTGTTGACAGTGTGGCACTGTCGGTGAAAGTCAGTTCGCGTTACCTGTCACCGAATATCAAGGACTGTCATATCACACGATGGCTGCGCGTGTCTTTGCGCGTGTGTATGTGTAAGGAGGGGGGGGGGGGGGGGAGGGAGTCTGAGAGAGAGAATGAGACAGAGCAACACACAAACCTTCCTAGATAAAAGTTGGATGGTTATTGGAATTTTACGTCCTTGCAACATCTAAGGTCATATCAGGATGGGTACCGACTTGTGACAGTGCACACTCATGGCAACTTAAATAGTGCTGCCCCACTGGGAAATCAGGCTGTCAGCAGCATAACCCGATATCTCACTCAGTCACATTATCCTGACACTGAGAGTGACCAGTTCTTGCCCTTTACTATTAATGTGAAATACCAGGCTAGGAAGTGATAAGTATCAAATAGACTACATCGCCATTCCAGCTGCACGGTGCATTGTGGGATGCGTGGAAGAAAAACAAACCCCTGCAAAGCACATGGCTAACGCTAAGACACTGGGTGCAGCTATGAAATGTGTTAGTTTCAGCTCATCTCAGCTCTTGTTTAAAACATAGAATACCAACTAAAAAAATTAATATAATAAATTTAAATGTTAATCTTTTATCTAGCATTGCATTTACATCAATCTAATCAGCACATCTTATACCATCTGCATTTAGATTGAGACAAATCTGGGCACTCAGGCTAGTGTTCGAGCCATAGCCAGAGTCATTTTTACTCATTTTATTCATGTTTTTATTTATATCCTATGGTTAATAACATGTGTTGGGCTAGGAAATGGGTAGGGTTAATCAGACATTGGTTATATATTTCTTTGAAACAAGTTTTTGTTGACACATTTGACATATTAATATTTAGAACAAGAATTACTTATGTCTAATCAATGGTGATGTAAAATCAGCCTGTAAAGTGACTGCAATTGTATGTTTCTTAGCTCAAAATGCTTAATTATGGAGAGTTGTGTCTTAAGCATATTTATGATATTGTTATATTGCATCCATTCATCTATGTTTGTACCAAATTGTTATCTATTTTTAATCATTTGGAATAAAATCGAAGTTTTGCCCTACACGTATCGGCAAACTCAATGGCAGTAACCTTTGCTTTGCTGCCAACGCCGTTTTCAGCGCATGCGCAGTCGGAACGGTGATCTCGTCTATTGATAAGTCATTGGTTTGACTCGACCGAGAACTGAACTCCCTCTCCTACTCGCGAAGACCACACTCTACCGATTCGGCCACCGCGCAGGTTGTTCCTAGATAAAAGATTCACCCCTCTCTAGCATAAGGGTGAATGACAACTATAGCTAAATCTGAACAAAACCTGGTTCAAATAGTAATTAACTGTGGCGGAAGTAGTTCCAGTGTGCAGTGTTTATCTATCTATATTGGCACGGAATTGGTGAAATGGGATGCAAAAAAAAAGACAATATGGTGACCTCAAAATGCTCTCGATTCAAGTGTTCGAGTTGTATTAATGTACATTATTTAATCAATTCTTCCTTCAAAAGTAGCGGGTGAATAAGTATCTAACAATGGCATAATAATGTATCATTCAAAAAGATATGGTAGACTTGGTAATGTACCAGCAATAAATACAAAAGCCTCAAAGTCAACAAAAACCCGGCGGGAAGGAAGTATTTCTGTCTGGAGATTTCAGCTCTTCAATGCAATGCCAGCTTATATAAGGAGCCGATCAAACTGCAGTGCACAATTGTTCAAAAGACAGCTTGAGGAGGTGTTAATAGCAATACCAGATGAACCTTAGATTCCAGGATACACCGAGCTACCACAAGTAGATTCAATTCCATTGCTGCACATGACAAAACTGAACAGAGTGTCCTCACTACATGTAGTGGTTCCTGATGGCGGCGTCTCCGACATGGTCTGAGCATACAGCTCAAACACTTTCATCTTAATCTTAATCTTATGGCGCTGTCACATTATGATGCTTCTCGCCGGTGCGCTGCCAATGCGCAAAATCACTTTTAATCGTCGAGACATGTCAAACTTTTCAGCGTCAGTGCAACGTATTGGTAGCGTGCAGCCGACGTTGTGAGAAGAAAAAAAAATGGTTTGGCGAGCCGTCCTGATATGACCTTAGATGTTGCTAGGATGTAAAACAACAACAAACAAACAAAGCAACAGTTTGGTGCAACATGTGGGAACGACCCTCACGCGCGCGCAGCATATGCCTAGCGTTCGCATAATGTTATTCCAGCACCTCTAATGTATCTCGACGTGCTCCTAATGTCGCAATAATGTTGGCATCTGCGTGTTGTCGCACTTCGAAGTTTTGTGTAAGCACAAAACTTCGCCGATACCCTCACACGTGCCGCCGACCGTCGCCGTAGATCAACGAATACCAACGCGAGCCTAACGAGTGCGTAACGCGTCCTGACGTATACCGACATTGTGCCAAAAAATCACATACGTCAATGCGTGTTGGCGAGAAGCGTCGTAATGTGACGGCACCATTAAGTTGGTGAACAATATATTTTGCTTCTTACTCTTAGATTAAGAATTTATGTGGTGATTTCATTTACCCAGCCTTCCGACACTTTATTCAATGGGTTGTTCAGCAGCCCTGTCATGATAGTGCTGCAGGATGAACTAAGTCCTTCCTGACATCCCTGACACGCCTCGGTGACAACACTGGAAAGATAATCTGTCAAAATCGGAAAGTTGAGCCACTGGCGAGGCCATCTAGGGGGTATCCCTGTGACATGTGACATGCAATGACAGTCACATTTAGAACAGAGCGTGACAGCAATCTGCAGGCGGGGTAAATGTGAGGTACTTTTCTTTAAAGCCGGATGGACAAGGCGCGACATTTAAGATAGAACGAGGTTGATCGGGGATTAGGCGCGCTCTTTGGCGGTTTCAGCCTTGGTTCGAACCTTGGTCGAGTCAAAACAAATGACTTAAACATGTATACTTGTCGCCACCTAGTCTCGTATTTGGCATTGCTAGGATAGTGTGGCTTAAGCAGTGGAATGAGGAAAACCAATTGTTTGCGATTGAAATTCCCCCTGCTTAATCAACAAATGCACAAATATGCAAAAAAGATAACAATTCAGACCATCTTTGAGAGGTCAGAGAAACCTCTAGTTTTCGGGGGTTAGAAATTTCGAGTATGCCAATACAATTAATAGCCACTCTCCAACCGATATCGACTCGTGACCACTTAGCATTTTGGGTGTTAGACATTTCGAGTATGTCAAGACAATGAATACCCACTCTCTCCCTGATATCGGATAGTGTCCGCTGAGCTTTTTGGGTGTTACAAATTTCGAGTTTGTCAATACAATTAATAGCCACTCTCTCACCAATATCGGATAGTGTCCGCTGAGCTCTTTGAGTGTTTCAAATTTCAAGTTTGTCAATACAATTAATAGCTACTCTCTCACTGATATCAGCTAGTGTCCGCTGAGTGCTTTGAGTGTTTCAAATTTCGAGTTTGTCAATACAATTAATAGCCACTCTCTCACCAATATCGGCTAGTGTCCGCTGAGCTCTTTGAGTGTTTCAAATTTCAAGTTTGTCAATACAATTTATAGCTACTCTCTCACTGATAGCGGCTAGTGTCCGCTGAGAGCTTTGAGTGTTACAAATTCCGAGTATGTCAAGACAATTAATATTCACTTTCTCACCAATATCCGCTAGTATCCGCTGGGCTTTACCCGACTGGTATTAAGTCATTACGTCAGGTAAATTGGTAGTTCCGCTGAACGGATATTAAAATAAACAGAGATTAAAATAACTTTTATTCCATTTATTGCAGCCGACAATTTACCTAAAGCAATCAAACCTCCAGCGTTCGTTTTTACGTCCAGCCCTTCGTGAGATGGGCGGTGGACGTGGGCGCGTTTTCCGACACCTCCTTCCGATGACGTCACAACCGCCTGTCAATTAAATCCTACTCAAACAACACGCACTGCTGGAAGCATGTTCCTGGCGGGTTTTTGTTGTTTCTTTGTAAATATAGTTTATTCATTGAATAAAGTATTTTGTCAGCGCCATGGCACTGGTCTTCCAGCCATGTGACAATACAGTTATTTACAATATATGTATATGTAGTCTGATATTGTCATCAGCAGCTAGCTCTAGTCAGCTGAAATAACAATATTAATCATTCCAAGACTTACATATGGTATAGTTTGACAATTCACATATAAAAATAGTAGTTATTGTTGCCTGCGATTACCTTAATGAGAGTAATTTCCTTTGTTTTCCTTGACAAAACACGAGCTATATTATTTTGTCTGTTCTTGTCGTTGTCATCATCATCATCATCATCACCACCATCGTCATTATCATCACCAATACCATTACCACAATCACTATTATCATCTTCTTCATCATTATTATTATCATCATCATATTGATTATCATTAGTATATGACCGGGTAATTAAATTGATTACTTTATTGACTATATGATTGATTAATGGATTGAATGCTTGATTTGTTGATTTGTTGGTTGATTGATTAATTAATAGCACCGGTTATGACACTGGATCTGTGCAAGTCGGCCTTATCTGAAATGTTCCTGTTATCGGTGTTATCTTTGAAAGCTCATCGTGGGGTATTATCTTTGAAAGTTCATTGTGGGGGCTTATCTTTGAAAGCTCATTATGGGGTGTTATTTTTTCAAGCTTATTATGGAGGTACCGCCTTTGAAAGCTCATTGGTGGGTCCTATCTTTGAAATTATATTGTAGTCTTGTCTTTGAAAGCTCATTGTGGGGTATTATCTTTGAAAAGCCATGATGAAGACCTTATCTTTGACAGATATTGCGAGGTATTATCTTTGAAAACTTATTGTGGGTCTTATCTTTGAAAGTTCGTTGTGGAGGTATTATCTTTAAAAGCTCAATGTGGGATATTATCTTTGAAAGTTCATTGTGAAGGTCTTATCTTTGAAAGTTCATTGTCGGGATCTGATATTTGAAAGTCCAATATGCCACTCTTATCTGAAAGCATTTCGGTATATAACTCACATCACCGTTTGGTTATGGGGATATACCATTGGTCATGTTGGTCGGCAACATGGGTAATTTGGGAGTGACAAGGAACTGAACCCCCTACCCACCGATCACCCCCCGCAACACCCACGCCACTTACCCTTTAACCCCCACATCCTCCACCATTTCCTGTCGGCGATTAGCAACTCAGCCGAATAACACTGGATGGCGCCACTGTCGCTCGCCGCCAACTGGTGAGTACTCACTGAACCCGACCCGACTTCTGGTTTGCTCAAACCCGCCTCCCACACTTCTCAACCAGACGCTGGACCATCTAC
This sequence comes from Branchipolynoe longqiensis, assembly GCA_030323885.1. Lineage (NCBI taxonomy): Eukaryota > Metazoa > Annelida > Polychaeta > Phyllodocida > Polynoidae > Branchipolynoe > Branchipolynoe longqiensis. Next base: position 38,785,054 of record CM059188.1, read on the forward strand.
ACCTCCACAGCTTTTCTTGGCTGTTCTCCAGTTCCCACTAAAATGGCTAAACGGACATCAACACGTGCGCGCACTAGCCGAGAAGCCGAACCGACACCAGAGACTCTGAAACAGCGTGGGCGCCCAAGATCCACTGTCACAAAAACTACAGCAAACAAAAAGAAGGAGAAATAAGACCGGTAACACGTCTGTGAGACACGAGAACTGATCAGCATTGACTTCCGGTTACTACAAACAAGGACTGGGAATGCATGAGAGCAGAGGACATCAACTCGGGAGTGTTCTCCTGGTGTATAATGATGCCTGGTCGACTGCGCATGTTCCAAAGTCATCAGGTAGCCAATTACGCCTCGAATGGCCACCTCTTTGTAAACCGATCAACCAGCCTTCTGCTGCTGGGACACTGAGTGTGCACTGACTGATTGATGCACGTGACGCATTGTTGTGATGACTGGTCTCACGATTAAACCCTGGTGTTTTATGTGGCAAGTGTTTCCTTCTGTGTTGTGTTTGCTTCTCTGAACCTGATTATTTTCTTTCTCTCCATCATGCTTCATTCTCCAGGCTCCTAGTTCATTAACTTCCCTCTGTCTTTTCTGTTTCTGTTGTATAAATATATATATATTTATATATATATATACTTTATATATATATATGCGCGTCACGGGCAGATCCTTGTCTTTATTATAGGAAAAAGAGGGCTTTTACCCATCTTTAACGAAGAGTTGCCTAGAACCGCCTGGGCTTCCTCTGCTACCTGAGGAATTACCCCCCCCCCCCCACCCACCCGCTGCAGATTTCTTCATAAACATGAAGGCTTAGTACTTCAACGCCACCTCTGAGTTGCCCAAAGAGAAAGCTTTGAACCCTTCAGAAACCGCCAGCCTGCGGATGGCCCAATCATAGTTAGTGTGAGATTTCTCAAGAAAAGTCCCAAACTTAGCCTTACCGGCAATATAGCCGATATGTTTTAACAAAAGTAAGAGTTTACTGCCGTCCTTTTCCTTAGTCGCGAATACCCAATTAAGCGTGGCTTCTATCAACTCGAAGGGGGACATTTTTTAAACGTCTTTCCCATCTTCCACATGCCTTCTCAGTGACCACTTACTGCACGCCTTTCGCTCTCTACTTGCCGAGTGGTCGTCTCACGAAGTTGAAATGGCTGAGTGCTGCGGCTCTGCGGATTGTTGATGTCCTGCTTTCATGCAACGAGCTCCGGCATCTGCTGATACTGCAGGTGCACGATTGTCGTTCTCTACTGTCTCTACGGCCCGCCATCTCGGAGAACGTGAGGTTGGCCACGTCCTCCCGAAGCTGCCATTCCATTCGCTCCAGCTCGGCCAGCCGCTTCCTCTGCTCGAGCGCCTTGATATGAGTCACCACGGCACGCTCCTTTGCCTCCAACATCTCCTCGTCCACCGCCACTACATCACACTGGTCCTCCTTCGTCTGGGGAGGTTTCCCGCCTTCCGCGATTGTATCACCGACCCTTTTTGAAGATGGGTCTGTTATCCGCACAAACACCACAATGTTTCTTAACAGGCTCTAGGTGTATATCACTGCAGAGCACGAAGTATGCCTCTGTCATAGCAAACTGCCTGGAAAACTTAGCTGCCATCAGCAGTGAGTCAGTGTAGCCGGCAACGAACTGAATTTGGCCGGAAGAAAAAAATAAAAGCAAAATTGTGATTAATGCGTTGCTCTGCTGGGTCGGTGACAATCTGACGCTAGCGACGGGGGGCTGCAATATATATAGGCGGGCCAGCGCCGACCAGTGGAGAAGAAGCGAACCAACCCAGTGGTTCCACCACCATCTGCTGGGAGCAGCACAGTGCATTTTCTCCCTCCATCCACATATATTAGCATATATACGTGGGTATTATATAGAATAGTATCATTGTATTGTTGTAATCACCTGCTCCCACGTGATCAACGCACAGGATCTGGCTGAGCAGGTGCTACACCTGGTAGGAAATGCCTGCTGGGACCTTGGACTAAAAATCTCCCCCACCAAGACCAAGATCATGCACATGTTCAGAGGTCAACCACTTCAACCCCCTCTACCTAAATGGATCCCCTATCGAATGGGTCTCCACCTTTGACTACCTAGCTATCTGTCTAGACCGAGACCTTAACATGAGAGCCCTCTGCTGCCACCTGCCCACCAGAATGACCAACAGATTCCTCCTCATAAAGAGGATCTCTGGCTTATCCTGCGGTGCCTCGGACGGTGTACTCGCACTGTTCTACTGCCAGGCAGTCCGCTCCCTCTTCAACTACGCCATGTCCACCCTCGCTCTCACTGACCTTAGGCTTGACAACCCCCCAAACTCGACTACCCAAATGAGTTCCGGAAACTGGAGAACATCCAACACCGGGCTGCCAGGCTTGTCCTCCGTGTTCCCAGCACCACCAGGATTGAGGTCCTCCTCCTTGAATCCGGCCTCCCTCCACCTCCGAGGCAAACAACTTCTCACCACCCACTTCACAAGCGACCTCTCCTCAGACCTTTCATCAACAATCCGCAGAGCCGTGGGCTACCTCCGAGATGGGACCTGCGGTCACTCTCACATCGCCCACTGCCTCAAGGATGCCATCACCACCCTCAAGGTCTCCCATGGACTCTGCATTGCAGAGTCCGCCCTGAGTCCTCACAAGCCACCATGGTTTTCCATTCCAGTGGAAACCCAAACCACCAACCTAGTTGCTGCCAAGGTGGTTTACACCACTCGAGAACTCCACTCCCTGGCTCTCGAGGCCATAACCCATGCGAAGGCGGCCTTCCCCCTTGCTAAGATGGTCTACACTGATGGCTCCCTTAACCCAACATCAGGTAGAGTGGGAGCCAGAATCTTCATCCCCTTCTCCAACACAAAAAACACCACCAGGGTGTCAGACTTTGCTTCCACTCTCAATACCACGCTCGCCGCCATTCACTTGGCCCTCGAAGACCTCCACAACCTAAGTGCCATCATCATTACTGACTCTCTGAATGCCATCAAAGAGATGGCCTGCCCGAATACCCGATACTCTCTTGCCGACATGGGTGCCTGGCCATGCCGGCATACAAGGAAACGAACGAGCTGATTGGGCTGCGAAGAAGGCCCTGAACTGTGATCTTGAACCATGTCTGATCCCTCACTCTGATCTGAAACCACTAATAGCCACCCACATAAAATCCAAATGGCAACATGAGTGGGATGAAAACATTAATAAACTTAAAGAAATTAAACCATCTGTGGGAAAACCACCACAGACTCATGCGGGAGGTCGGCGGGACCAAGTGGTCCTTAGCCGCTGCCGTATTGGCCAATCTGAAATGTTATTTTGACTATTTGTACATATGTCAAATCCATTGAAAATTGTGGGGGCTTAAATGAGTAATTATTTGCGCAGAATTTTGAATTCATGATTGATTCGGCGGGGGGAGCCGATGCGTTCGGGGGCCTACAGACTCTCATTTGGCGGTGTGGCTTCCGAGACCCAACATGAAAAGTGTGGCCCAGAGTGGAGGGCTCAGAGAATGTGGTGCATTTCATACTGACTGTACACAGCAAGAGCTTCTAGACTTCTAAGGAGGCTCCTGCAGAAGTGAATGAGAGCCAGCCGTCCACCGCAGAGTCACCGGAGGAGGAGGTAACTGCCATAAGCTGTGTTTACACGCGGGCGTTAAGTCGCCTCAACTAATTCGCCTTGTCTAGTTCGGTTCACATTCGCCATGTGGATGCGACGCTAAGGCGGATTAGGGCTGATTCGCCTCAACTAGTTCGCCTCATGTAAACCGCATCGCGAGGTAGGTTATATGAAGCGATCTAACTTGAGTCGGCCTATCTTGCATGTGTAGACGCAAGTGGATTAGTTGAGGTGGCTTATGTCGTCACACGCATGCGCAGTCGAGACGTGAGTTTGTTTATTTTCCGGTCAATCAAAAGCATGTATTATATAATTTGGTCTATGAACCTGCTAGAGGTGCACATATATTTTTTTCATGATTTATTTTAAGGTTTTCACTGCCCAGCAGAAGTTTTGACCATTCCAAACCAATACGATTCAGTCCATACATATCTAGGCCGAACCCACACTCTCTCTTGGCGAGGTCGACTAACCGAAACTGGTGCTGGTTAGTATGGACTTGCTCATGCGCAGATATCAATTTCCGCCTTAAACCGCTCCGTGTGTGGACATGACACTAGTTCCCCTCATCTAGTTTGCCTTATCTAGTTCAGCCTAAAGTTGTGTGTGTGAACACGGCTATAGAAGCCCTATTACCAGAAACCTACAACTAAAGGGCGTCTACCCGGTGAGTGACAGTGACATTGAGTTGATTTGACATCTAGCAACATTGCCAGTATGGTGCTCGTGTATGCTGTATCAGAGGAGGAGGGCATCGCGCCGCCATCAATTGTTTTAGCTCGGTGGCCGTGTCACACGCAAACATCCATATTTGCGGGCATGTCCATTTAATTCCGAACGCTACACGGCGAGTGACAGTGACATTGCCTACATGCTCTTTGACGGAGCTACCTTCTACCCGGTGAGTGCCGGTGACATTGAGTTGATTTAAATTTAGCAACATTGCCGGTGTAGCGCTCATGTACGCTGTGCCAGGGGAGGAGGGCATCGTGACGCCATCAACGGTTTAGCTTGGTGAACTTTCTTGCCCGGCACGTCAACTTCCACGTCACCCACGTCATCCTCATCACCTGACGCCATCCTCAGTATCCTCGCCATCCATGTCACCCTAACCATCCTCTTTATACCCACGTCATCCAAGTCACCCATGTGAAAGTTTCTGCGCTCACGCTCCAGGGCGTTTCCACCCACGCCACGGCAGCAACCAAAACACCGATACACACCCGAATAGCACAAGAATGCATCGAGTGAGACCAACTACCCGGACACGGATGGTCACAGCAAGAAGGCAACCGAAAAAAAGCGCTGCCGGCACCGGACCAGGATGACTCCGATGCGACCATTATTCAAGATGGGGACAGCCCCGACCGGGCCGCGACCCCGGTACAGACAGCGAGCAAGGCCCCTGCGGTCAAGCCTAAGCGCAAGGCCGCAACAAAGACATGGCAGGCGGAAATGCTGGCGGAAATGCAGGCAACCATGTTATTGTCGTGGGGGGGGGGTGATGAAAATGGGAAATATTGTGCCTAGAGCGGGACTCAACCCCACATCTCTTTGCATTCCGGGCCAGTGTGCTAACCATTACACCACCTAGGCTCCCTGATATCACCACAATATGCATGCCTACCTGTATATGTGGTTACTTGCCTGAGAGGTCAGTGCAGACTACTACACTCGTCCCCCTGGAATTGTAAGTCGTTTAATGCTTACAATTACATAGATACAGGACATGAACTAACACATACATACACAGGGTAGGTTCACCAACCATACAACGCGTAGCTTGTACAGGATCATGGTCATGGCACCAGTGTTGTGGGGGGTGATGAAAATAGGAAATATTGTGCCTATAGCAGGACTTGAACCCACATCTCTTTGCATTCCGGGCCAGTGTGCTAACCATTACACCACCTAGGCTCCCTGATATCACCACACTACCCACGCCTACCTGTATATGTGGTTACTTGCCTCAGAGGTCAGTGCAGACTACTACACTATCGATGGAAAAGAGATGGACCCGAATGGAGAACCAGGTCAAGAAGCAAGGTATAATATTTCTGAATGCCCGGCCATGTTTGTGACACCAGATAATACTACAGAAACTCTCCCCTTCATATCACTTATCTATCAACTCATTAACCAATGCTAAGGAAGAATGAAGACAAGACACAGATAAACAGTGGAGAAGTTGTGCTTTACTAACACCAACTCCTGTCCACCTACCAGTGACCTATCATCCACACCCCTTGCCTTCTAGCCACACAATATCTCATTACCACTTTAGCCTGTATAGAAAGCAGTGCCTACAGCCCATGGGACAGGAGTCCTATGGCTGTGTACACACTCAATTGGAATAGATGAATTTTGATAGCATCAGACAAAGTGTCTGGGGTTCCTGCTCAAGAGTAGGTGTGTCTCACTCAAGAGCCAGGAGTAGAGTGATCTCTCTTCAGTGTGTCTGAAGCAGAGTCCAGAAATAAGATCCTGGTTTGAGACTAGTGTGGTCAGAGGGCCAATGGGATGCAGGTGACTGGGCAGTCCACAGCCAGCCAATCAGGCACCTCCACAGTCAGGGTGGGTGGCACCCTCCCCCAGTAGGGGTGGCTGTCACTCAACCCAGCTGCAGGTGGTGCCCTGTGTGTATATGCAAATTAGGCTGGTGGACCTGCCCAGTGGTCCAGGAAGGGGGGGCAGGTAGCTATACAGTTACAATAGATCTCTGTTAAAATGGTCTTTTCTCCAATTGCACTCTTTATGGATGCATAGAGAAACATTTCAACAATCAGGTACTGCCTCTTATATAGGAACATCTCTTCATTAATCTCAGGCATAATATATGAACATATATTTCACACAGCTTATATCATGTCATAATGGGAGTGGGATATTATTACTTTTAGTTTATATAACATCGTCCCCACTCCGTCGCCCAAGACTAATAATGTTCTCTGCCAATATATAATTCTTAACCGAAAATCCGTATATTTTTACAAAGGTAAGGTGCTGGCCCAGGCAACGGCGGCACTGACGGCTGCTGCCGCCACCGCACACAGCACAGGGCCCTGCCCATACAGTCAACCACAAGTAATCATTACAGGTTCGCTGGGTGTTGGAGTGTTACGTCCTGGCAACAGCTAAGGTGATATCAGGACGTTAAAAGTTAGTACCATAGTTAAATAACACACGCAGTCTAATGACAACGTTTACCGTAATCCACATGTTCGCTGGTGAAATTAGGAAATAAACACCACACAAAAAAACTATACATAAAAAACGCTTGTGAAAAAAGCAATGTATGGCGGGAAATCGCTTAGTCAGCCATAATACAATGATTTAAACAGAAACAATTGAGTAGGCTATTGATACTCTGCCGGCCTGTGGGGGGGGGGGGGGGGGGTTTAGTGGGTATTCGAAGGTAATGGTGGGTTGCGTGGGTGGTCTGCACTTCATCATATGTTCAAATTCACTTTACGCAGAATATATACAGTGTAGGCTGAGATCAGGCATCCACTTATAATAGACCGCTATGTGATTCTTCACATTGGTTGGTTGTTGGAGTTTTACGTCCTGGCAACATCTAAGGTCATATCAGGACTTTATATAGATAAAAGATTCACCTTGTAATTGTAGTACACGGGTGAACGACAACATTGTGTAAATACGGGTGAAAATAGCTTTAGTATGGAACAGGAAGTAGAATGCCTACCTCCAGTATCAAATGGGTACTTATATCGGCACAGAGTTGGTGAAATGGGAGAGAATGCAAAAAGACAAGATGGTGGCATTAGAACGCCATCGATTTCATCTTTAAATTCTATTAAACTATATGTTTTATTATATTTTTCAACTCAAAGGTAGCGGGGAAATATGAATATATATATAAAGAATAAGTGTTGCTTCTTAGATTGTGAAATTAGGCTCTCATTTCATTTCCCCGTATGTTCGACCACTTTTATATAGGGCTGGTATTCACCCGTGTACTGCGAGTACAGGGTGAATCCTTTATCTAGACTTCATAGTGCTGTCCCACTGGGAAATCAGGCTGCCAGCACCATGACCCACTCAGTAACATTATCCTGACACTGAGCTACCCTGTCCTTGTCCCTATCCTATTAATGCCGAGCGCCAGACTAGGAAGCGACAAGTATCCATTTTGTATAAGTCATTGGTTTGACTCGACCGGGAACCGAAGACCTGATCTACTTAACTGGAAGCCCTGTGGGAACTATCTGCTCTCAGTCTATCTGAAACCACAACACCGCACAGGTACACTTAATTGTCTCATTTTGTGTGCGTGGTGTGTGTGGGTGGGTGGTGAATATGTGTGTACGGATGTATGGATGTGGGTGGGTGTGGGTGTAGATGTGGTGTGTGGGTGTGCTGTCAATTAAATGGTTAAAGCTGCATACTCCGATGAAAGTATCAAATTTTCAAAACCAAAACAATTATCTAGATTTGATCCTTCATATCTAACTTAGATACTGGTAGACTTATTATTAATATTAAGCATTTGTTGCTAAATAGAACGGTATACTAAGTCAATTTATAGAACATGTTACTGCTGAAGCCTCTGGTATCGAGTTTTGACGTGATTTCCAACATTAATTTGGTATGTTTTCACTATAAATATTTCCACAGTTAGACTTTTCAAATAAGTTACTTCAGATTAAAGTAAAGTAGATTATATCGACTAATCTAATGTATTTATTTCACAAAATGGAAGAAACTCAAAACCATCGGACAATTATCAATTTTATAAGTCAGTAGTTTGACTCGACTGGGAACGGAACTCCTGATCTCCCGCACGCGAGGCCTGCGCTCTACCGATTCGGTCACTGCGCCCGGCACGTGTATATTGAAAACATGCTTCTTCCCGCTTTATAGACTAGATCGCCATTCCAGCTGCATGGTGCATTGTGGGATGCATGGAAGAAAAACTAACCCACGCGAAGCACATGGCTAATGCTAAGACACTGGGTGCAGCTATGAAATGTGCTAGTTTCAGCTCATCTCAGCTCTTGTTTGAAACATAGAATACCAACTAAAATAAATTATATAATAAATTAATATGTTAATCTTTTATCTAGCATTGCATTTACATCAATCTAATCAGCACATCTTATAACATCTGCACTCAGACTAGTGGTAGAGCCATAGCCAGAGTCAGTTTTAAATATTTTATTCATGTTTTTATTTATATCCTATGGTTTATAACATTTGTTGGGCTAGCAAATGGGTAACGTTAATCAGACATTGGTTATATATTTCTTTGAAACAAGATTTTGTTGACATATTTGACATTTTAATATTTAGAACAAGGATTACTAATCAATGGTGATGTAAACATCAGGCCTCAGCCTGTAAAGTGACTGAAATTGTATGTTTCTTAGCTCAAAATGCTTAATTATGGAGAGTTGTGTCTTAAAGATATTCATTATATTATTAGATTGCATGCATCCATACATATTTGTGCCAAATTGTTCTGTATTCCTATTAATTTTGAATAAAATCCAAGTTCGGCCCTATGGCCGGATGCCTTTGCTTTGCTCTCGGTGCCGTTTTCAGCGCATGCGCAGTCGGAATGGCGATCTCGTCTATTGGCTACTGACAAGTAGGCTTCACTTTTATCTGGAAAGAGGAAATATTGGTTCGAACCCATGTCCTCACACACAGGAAGCCAGCCATCGCTCTTACCAATGTGGCCATCCGGTCAGGTCGATGAAAATGGCCGCTAATGACTAACATTATAGTTATACACACCTGGGGCCATATGCATGGGTCGGTGTTAGCGGCTTTTGGTGTTACAGCCTGACACCGTTTAGCTATCACTGAGGTCGGGAAATATGTCAAGCGGTATGCAGGAGCATGTAACACTTTCATTATAGCTAAACGTGAATTTATTTATAAATTTGGGAAATCCCTCTGTGCCTGTAGCTGGCGTTAATATTGCTTCGAATTTAGGGTAAATTTAATGAAATTTCACTTATTGCGTATGTAATTCTGTTAAATATGATAGCATTAAATAGATTTGGGCCTAATATATTGCTGCCGATTCGGCGGTGGCGGTGGCGGCGGCGGCGATCAACAGTTTGGATATCGACGTCCATGCGGCGGCGGCGGCGATTTGTTTACTTTACATTCGTCGATTCAAATAACGCCGCCAATTCGGCCGCGGCTTTAATATCGGTTCGCTTTTAGAGTTAATTTGATCAAATATCATGTTTAGCGTATGTAATTCTGTCAAATATGATCGCATTGAATAGATTTGGGCCTAATCGGTGGCTAACACCAACCTTAAACCACCTATGGAACAGGGTTACCCTAACCTAGTTTAAGCTTGTGGTGTTAGGCCTATCACCTACTCTTGCATGCCACTTTTCGCCACTAAACGTGGAATTTCCCCCTACCACCGTTTTGGCTCGCTAACACCGACCCATGTATACGGGCCCAGATTGCAAAACCACTCAGCGGGCAGGAAATTCAATAATGAGAAGAAAAAATGTTTAATAAACCTGCGTCATCAAATATAAGAACTTATTACACCTACCCAAATAAGGATGGTCAATGCAAATATTAAAGCTGCATAGTCCGATGAAAATATCAAATTTTCAAAACCAAAACAATTATCTAAATTTGATTCTACATATATCTAACTTAGATAGTGGTGCACTTATTAAACATTTGTCACTACACAGAAAGGAATACTGAGGCAATTGAATAGAACCTGTTACTGCAGAAGCAGTTGGTATGCAGGTATTGCAGGTATAGCAATACCTCAGGGAGTTTGACGCCCCTGCCTTGCAGAGTTGTAAACCACTGCCTTGTGGTACAGGTTCTTGACAGAACCGAAGGCTAAGGGAGCAAACCCTAAACAGAAAACCATGTCACTGTGGCAGCATTAAGGGCGGTTGATGTATGGAACTCCCAACATCTCCCGACCAGCCACTGCAGGGACAAATAGTTTTGCGCCTGTCTTGACATGTTCTTGCCGGTGTGAAACCTCTATTTGCTCCCCGAGAGAGTGCCGCTGGTAACTTGCAAAAGCCAGCAGCACTTCAACACTTTTGCAGGCAGCTTTCATGAAATTTGCCATCAGACAGGCTACCAAAGCAGATCCTCTATTCTCAACTGTCTTCTGGTGACAGAAAGAGAGGGCGCCTCGTCTCCGGTTCAAGGATACCATCAAGAGAAACCTGAAGCTGAGAGACATTAAGACTGACTCATGGATGCAACTCTCACAGCAGAGAGCTAAATGGAGAGCGGCAGTCAAGTAATGAAAGCAGTCTTTGTCGCATCGCGACCGAAAGCATGATGATGATGATGACTGCAGAAGCCTATGGGGTCAGAATTTTGACAAGCTTGCCTAAATTAATTTAGCATGTTTCCACGTCAAATATCTCAAAAGTTAGCCACTAAAAATAAAAGTTACTTCAAGCTAAAGTAAGGTACATAATAACGATCAACCTAATGTATTTATTTCACAAAATTTCAGAAACTTAAAACCATCGGACTATATAACTTTAAATAAAGTCGAAAGGAGGCAATTATCAGATATTAGGAAAATGATGACATTGCAAAGAAGAGGAAAAGAAGAAGAAACTTAATTATGAATTCTGTTCACATAATCTAACACGGTAATAGCTGTGGCCATTGCGTAAATTGGTTTATGCTGATTAGAGGCACGGATAGCAGCAGGGAATCATGAAGTAGTTGGTTATTACAAAGCACTTGTTTTATTAACATTAATTTGGCACAAATTCGACATTCTCAATATTAATATGCGCCTGTCTAATCTTGAACTCGGCAACACGGTAAATGTATTTAAGTCTCCTACTACTTTGAAGTACAGTAAATCCTCTCTAACCGACCACCTCCACAGATCGACCACTCCCCTATATCGATTGCTTCATTTGGGTCTCAAATGATCGGCCATACAATACCATTGTTTTTTTTGTTTTTTTGGTACATTAGTTGTTTAAGCAGGGCTCTTACTCTTTCCAGTGCTCCTTGCCCTATCCTAATAATGCCGAGCATTTGGCTAGGAAGCCACAAGTATCAATTTTTAAGTCATTGGTTTGACTCAACCATGATTCGAACCCACGATCCCACGATCTACCAACACGGGAGAGAGATGCTCTAACTCATTCCTCCATCCCGTCTGGTCATGTAACGATAAAGAAAACTCCCTAAAACCGAAACCCTCCTTAAATGGACCATTTAGAATCGGTCCCATTTAGACAGGTTTTACTGTAGTTTAGTCTCGATGAAGAGTAAATTAGATTAAATTTCTGTTATTCAGATCTGTAGCATTCACTTATACGTCATTTGACCTATAATTATATCAGAGACGAAGAAAATATGAGTTTAAAAAGAATTAACTACATAGATTATCTTACAGAAAGCTCCATTAACACTCTAACTGCGTATCTTATGCTACTCCCCATTTTAAAGATTCATAGTCCAATGGCTTTGAGTTGTTGACATTTTCTGAGATAACTATTTTAATAAAAACTCGAACGGACGGGGCTGCCCTCTATGGAAGATCTTCTGATCAAAAAGAATCTCCGGTGGACTGGACACCTCATGAGGATGTCATCAGACAGGCTAGCAAAGCAGATCCTCTATTCTCAACTGTCTTCTGGTTACAGAAAGAGAGGGCACCCTCGTCTCCGGTTCAAGGATACCATCAAGAGAAACCTGAAGCTGAGAGACATTAAGACTGACTCATGGATGCAACTCTCACAACAGAGAGCTAAATGGAGAGTGGCATTCAAGTAATGAAAGCAGACTTTGTCGCATCACGACCGACAGCATGATGATGATGATGATGATATTAGGTTGATCGTTATAATTTACGTTACTTTACTTTGAAGTAACTTTGCCTTTACAAGATTAACTTTGGAGATATTTGATTTGAGAACATGGCAAATTAATTTTGGCATGCTTGCAAAAATTCTGACCCCTTAAGGCCCTGTCACACCTCACCAGATTGGGGGAAACGGACGAGAACCGGACACTGTCCGGTTGTGTATGGCGATGTTCGGGTACCATCCGGTAACCATCCGGCGGTGTCCGGTGGTGTCCGGCGGTGTCCGGTGCAAGTTTTGAACATGCACAGAACTTCTACTGGACACTGCCGGACCGAGGTGTCCGGTTGGTGTCCGGTTTGTCTGGTACATGTCCGGTACCCATCCGTACATGTCCGGTACCCATCCGTTGGTGTCCAGTTTGTCCGTTTTGTCCGGTACATGTCCGGTACCCATCCGTTACGTGTCCGGTTCTCGTCCGGTACATGTACGGTACATGTACGGTACTTATCCGGTTGTCCGGCGGCAATTAACCCAATTTTACACTCCATTTCGATACATTTCGATAGATTTCTTCACCGGACAACACCGGACTAGAAAATTCTTTGTCCGGTGGTCTCCGGTGCTCTTTCTGGTGAGGTGTGACAATGACTAGGTTTTAACTGACACTAACAATTTCCATTAAATGTTCATAGTATCCCCCTCTATGTAGCAACAAATGATTAATAAGCGGACGAATATCTAAGTTGGATATGTAAGTTCAAATCTAAATCAGTGGTTTGCTTTGGATAAGTTGACGCTTTCATCGGACTATGCATCTTTAATTAAAGTTTTTTTAAAAGGCGGGAATGCCTTCGCATGAGGTAGATTTCTTCTACTGGTGATGATGGGAATGGGAATTCATCCGCGACTGACATGCTTCACTGCAGCCAGTGTGAACACTGGTGAACCGTTGTACCTGAAAAAAAAGGATTCTCGATCCCCGATTTAGGCCAGTCATCGGCTAGTGTGAGCCGGGCTTGGGACGTTGCTTTCTCACAAAGCGAGTCCTTGCGGACGGTTCTGGACGTGAGCTATATTATCAATATTATAGTGGTGTTCTCATTGGAAACAGCATAAATTGACCTAAGACATCCTAAAGTAGGTGATGTTTTGTTGGGGGATTTTGGTGGGGTGTTTTTTTTTGTTGGGGGGGGGGGGGGTTAATAGGATAGTTTCTTAGTAAATGTAATTTTATTCGTTGAATAATATATTTTTCAGCACTGGTATTCCAATAGTAAAATATAACCGTGTGCTACCTTAAAGAGACTTCCGATTACAGATATTGGATAATCACATAGAGTTGTTAGTTTGGATATTGTAGTGGTCTGCACTGACCTCTCAGGCAAGGAGCCGCATAGACAGGTAGGCATGGGTAGTGTGTTGATATCAGGGAGCCTAGGTGGTGTAATGGTTAGCACACTGGCCCGGAATGCAAAGCAATGTGGGTTCGAGTCCCGCTCTAGGCGCAATATTTCCCATTTTCATCACCCCCATGACACTGGTGCCGTGACCAGGATCCTATACAAGCTACGCGCTGTATGGTTGTTGAACCTACCCTGTGTATGTAAGTGTGTTGCATTGCCTGTATGTATGTAATTGTAAGCATTAAAAGACTTACAATTCCAGGGGGACGAGTGTAGTGGTCTGCACTGACCTCTCAGGCAAGGAGCCACATAGACAGGTAGGCATGGGTAGTGTGTTGATATCAGGGAGCCTAGGTGGTGTAATGGTTAGCACACTGGCCCGGAATGCAAAGAGATGTGGGTTTGAGTCCCGCTCTAGGCGCAATATTTCCCATTTTCATCACCCCCATGACAATATTATATGAAGTACACACAGTGAATGGTTTGGAATGAGCGGGGGCTCTTATTCGTGGTCATTGCAGGGGTATAGGCCTATTTCATATTACGTCAGCATAGGTATTTAGGTCAGTGCACGTGCAGCTTCGCTGCAGGGCGACACACTGTCACACTACAAACTCAATGGCTATGGGCAATCTTCATATATAAAAAGTGAAATATCTCTAAAACGACACCATCTAGACACAAACCACTTGGTACACAATCAGATAACATTTTTAACAACCAGATTATATTATTTATAAGGTTAGGATTCTGCATTTCTATTAATTTGGAGTAAAATTGACATTTTGCACTATGCTTATCGGCAAACTGAGTGCATTGTCAATGGCCATGAGAAATCTTCCTACAGAAAAAGTAAAATATCTCTAAAACCACACCACCTAAAAACAAATCGCTTGGCACACAAACAGATAACATTTTAACAACCAAATTATATTAAATTTATTAGGTTAGGGTTCTACATTTCTATTAATTTTGAATAAAACTGACGTTTTGCACTGCGCATATCAGCAAACTCAATGGCAGTCTGCCTTCGTTCTGCAGCCAAGCTGCGTGCGCACACATGATGTTTATAAACATTGAAAGGGGTCTATAAGGAGCCCCGAATCTTTACCACCCATCCGCACTATAGAGTGTGCATTGTTACAGGTCGGTCCTGATATGACCAAAGATGTTGCTGGGATGTAAAACCAAAACAAACAAACTATGCAGTCTTAAGCTCCATTCACACATGCACCTTAAGTCGCCTCAACTAATTTGTCTCATCTAATCCACCTCGTGAAGTGGTTTATATGAGGTGAACCAGTTGAGTCGACTCAGCCCGAATTCGCCTCAAGCGGCATGTTCGTACTCAAGTTTTGAGGCAACTTAGATGAGGCGAGTTAGTTGAGGTGACTTAAGCTGTGTGTGTGAACGGGGCTTTAGGAGCACCATTTTGCCAAAGCTCATTGGGGACCACAGTTGCCCCCTGCCGGCGGCGCCCGGAATTATTCAGGTTCCCCGCATCAGTCGCTGCCTCGGACTGCCAGCAGATACTGTCAATGCTGCCTTTATTTCCTTTGAGAGCTTTCTTCTAATGTGGTGTTTTGCACCACATCACAAACCAATAAGTTTACCAGTGGCGTGTGTGCAATATCTGGCCATATTATACCCCTGTCACACTACGACGTAATGAGCCAACGTGAGCCTAACGTGGTGATATTTCGTCATTACGTTGATGTACGTTGGATTACGTTATGATGACGTCATAATGACGTTAGAGTGACGTCGAGCTACGTCACATTACGTCGTGTTACGTCGAGATACGTCGAGGTTTTGGACATGTTCAAAAGTTTCGACGTAGGTCGAACGTAAGGGTTTACGTTCGCCGTACGTTCTGTTCACGTTCAGCGAACGTCAATGACGTTAAACGGACGTTATTCCAACGCTCCTCACTACGTTCAACTACGTTCCACTACGTTGACCCCCATTAAACCAAGTGCAAATGCCCACGGGGCGTAATGGGAACGTCAGGACAACGTCAGGAGAACGTCAGGAGAACGTCAGAAGAATGTGCATTCAACGTACGTTCAACATCTCATGACGTAGCTAACGTCACGTAGCGTTCTTCTGACGATGGAATAACGTTCATAACGTTCCGTCAGCGTCATTACGTTGACCTCTCTCGTCGAACGACGGTATCACTACGCTTTACCGACGTTACTCTCTCGTCCCCTACGCTGCATCCACGTTCAACTTCTGCCCAAATTTGCATACTACGCCGAGAAGTTCAACGTTCTTCACGTTCTCCCTACGTTGACGTCGTTACGTCGTAGTGTGACAGCCCCATAACATGGTTTGTCTGGGTCAATCTTAAAGTTGCATGACCTGTAACTACATACCGGATTAGTAGATAGTATATAGTGAGTATAATATACCAGAGGGAACTGAAGATATATCGTGTCCTTGTTTATATTCATATAATAGATTATAGAGCACATATATGGGTTTGTTTTTTTAGTAAATCATAAATGTAGTTTATTCAGCGAATAATGCCTTTTGTCAGCGCCAGAGCACTGGTCTTCCAGTGGTTCAGTACAATTTGTTGCTACATAAATGAAAATAGCAGTTGCAATAATAACCACATGAAAATCCTGTTTGATAATAGAAGTATAATTAATATAAATGAACTATTAGTTGTAGTAGTAACTGCATACAATTCCATTTCAATAAAAGTATTATGCACTTGGTGAATATGCATCACATGGTATTGCATGATTCTAGAATTGCCTTTAAGCATGTCTTTCTTCCTTTGTCTTTCTCTCTTCTTTTTTCAAAAAGATATAACATATCTCCAATACACATATATAATAGTCTAAATATGAAAATCAGTGGATCCAATCACCAATACCAAATGCAAGAAACCCGGCCATTGTTGGATGCCACCACATGTGTTTTTTATTGTGTGGCCTAAAGATTCGATCAGAAGTCTGAGATTGCAGAGGGGACTTACATCAGATGGGTTTTATGTCAATTTCAATGAAAATGTTAGGTAATAGGTATTGAGGATAAAAATGAGGCTACGTAAAGGTCTCCCTCGACCACGAGCAGCCAGAGGCTTAGTACCGAGGTAAATAGTATAGTTATACGAATCTTACCTGGTACAGATGATGGATAACTCTTGTTTTCCCGAGGTACAAGCCTCGGATGGTCGTGGGCTTGGGCCCTCCCACCACACCCTGCCACGACCATAACATTCGCTTGTGCCAAACGAAAACATCAGATTTCCATCATTAAGCTCATTTTTATCCTGATTAATTAGGTGAAGATTGCTGTACCCGGATGTTGCTTCCTTCTCCCTAGCCCACGACCATCCAGGGCTTGTACCTCGGGAAAACAAGAGTTATCCATCATCTGTACCAGGTAAGATTCGTATAACTATACTATATATATGTGATCTGCTTTAGTTTAGCTTGAAGTAACTTTTATTTTAGGAATAACGTTGAGGACATTATTAAATGAAATCATGTAATATTAACTACACATAGCCTTTGTTTATCCATGTTCAAGCATAGCAGCATAGCAACGTAGCAACATAGTAGCATAACACAAGATCACCAGACTGAAATAAATGTTGAATGAGTTTACCAATAAATATATCTAAGTTGTATAAGTTAGATGACATCCAGGCATGTCGATGCTTGCATTGGATTATGCAGCTATAATATATAACATAAAATGGTTCGGTATTTCTGTTTATAAATTGTAGCTTTTCTTTATATTTGCAGTAAGTGTAGGCCCACTGAATGTCGACATGCTACCTGCAGAAACTAAAGCATTATTGCAATTTTATTAGCCTCACAATTTGAATATGTATAGCAATAGTAAAGAACTGACCCTTGTATCAGTTCATGAGATCCTACTCTTGAATTACCCCTATACAACTACTCTGTAGCTTTGTGAAAATGTAAATAGAGTAACACATCCGCCAAATCCCAGGCTGTATGTAGCCTAGAACTGCGACATATGTCAGTTCCCTATCCCTTTGCACCATATATATATGCTGTATAAGAATTATACGAGTATAATACCATGGAATACTATACTATCCTACCACCCACACACCAGTGATCAGGTGCTTGAACCTCACCTACTCATCTACTGCTCATGCCTCAGCTCCGTCGGTGGCGCCACCGCTCGGCTGCTCACTGTCCTACTCAGTTGCTATATATATATATATATATATATATATATATATATATATATTAAAGGCCAGACTGTCAGTAGCAGGACAAACCCGCCGGTTTCCAATTAAGACCATAAGCCCTCTCCAAAACCTTATTTGGCTTACTTGAGAAGGTCACGTGACACTGCTTCCGCTTTCGGCATTGGTGTCTATAGCCCACTCCTGAGCTCACTTATCAGGGATGAGTGTGTAGTCTTACTCTAGTGACTGCGTCTTTGTCACTGTCTAATCCTGGATCCCTCAGAAATAATCAAATATACAGATCTATCTTACTGTCACTAGTTCTTGTAGTAGAATGTCCCTTCGCTTATTACGCCAACATGTGAATTCACCAGCATCGGCTGGGAGCAACGGGAGTGACGTCACAATGCATGTTCACACGCCAGCGCAGAGGGAAGGGGTGTTTTATTGATTGTTGATAGGACACTATCATCTAATTACAAAGCCCTTTATATCTGTCGTTGTTGTCGTGGCACCAGGATAGTGCTCTGTTTGATTGTATATTTCGGAGCCAGTGACAATTGCACCACATCTCAAGAACTGTCTCGATTTCTATTAATTAAGAGCGGCTAACAATAGACATGTCCAAGTACTATTATAGCTGTATCCTATTCATTGATTTATTGATTGATTGATTGATTGATACCTTGCTGAATTTGCCTGAAAAATATGCCATGCTGCTCAAGACAATGCATCTTTACATTCCAAGCTATCTCGGTGCCTTTGTTTTAATTATTTTTTTATCGAAAATTGTACAAAATGGCCACCAGGTCCATGTATGTCTGATATTCTTTAATAATTCTCAAGGACATGTGGTTTTTGGGGTGGGTTTGTTGGATGTATCTGTTATCACTGGTTATGACCAGGATATACATATTAATGAGTAATGTATATGGTCATGTGCGCAAACGTAAATGAATTCAGCCATTTTTTCATTTTTGGGGGGTAAAGTATTTATTCATCTGAATATGACATTTGTCAGTGCCGGAGCACTGGTCTTCCGACCATCTTACTGTTGGAATTGACAGTCTAAATAATCTAAGTTTGATCAGTGCTGTATTAGTGTCAGCACCGATCCTGTAGAATTAAGTGAGTGGCTCCTACTGTATAATGTACAGCACCAGTCACTGTATGGGGAGCAGCACCGAGTGGAAAGTGTATACTCGGGGCAACTCAAACAATCGTTGATGGTTACATTTTTTCTCTTATAAAACAAGGTAAGTTTATAGTTGACAAGACATTTTGTCTGTCTTATATAATGTTCAATGTGTTTAAACAGGTTGATAGTTGTGTAGGATGTTTGGTGTGTTGATGGTTTGTTCATGATGGTTAAGGGTGGTGGCAAGGGAGGGGGGCCCATTGGGGTGTGTGGTGGGGGTGGGAACCCCACAGGAGAGCAAGCGAGGGTGCGGGGGTGGGGGTGGGGGTGTAGAAGCTCAGGGCTTTGCTAGTAATTACTGCAGTAGCCATTCAAGGGCCTGAATAACCAGGTGGGCTCTATATGCATTGTTGAAGGCAAGTATTGTTAGTGTTTCTCTGACTCTGGTAGGGAGGTCATTCCACATGCCACTACCTTTGTAGATTGGTGCTCCAATATATTTATTTGTTGAAGGGTGTGGTAGATTGAGGAGATTGGAGGCCCCTCTTCTTGTTATTCTATTTGTGCGGTCAAAGAATTGGGTTAAATGACCAAGGAGTTGGTCATTTGCTGTCATTGCTGGGGGCGGGTAGTTAGCCGGGTAGCTGACACCTCCTCCTCGCACACTCATATGTCTGACAGGCGGCTCGCCCACTCTCAGCCAATCAGAGGCCCCGCCCACTCTTCCTCGGCCGTGCCGCTACACTACCTCCTCACTCTTCTACTGACACACGTCAGCTGCACATCTCTTAGGACAAATTAGGAGCTAATAACACATTAGATAACACACTCCGAGCATATCAATACTCCATCACTACTCAGATATGGAATGATCAAAGCAAATCTCCAATTGACTGACAATTAACCCTCACCACACGATATGAGTTAATCATCAAAAAACTCCTGTTTGACTTATCTCACTACTGTATTGAATTGTATTGAATTCTCCGTTCATAAAAACCACTGTACATATGTTGATGATCGATTTACCATTGTGACATAACTTCATGCTCATGTCAGACATTGCCGGCGGGCGACCGCAACCGTGTGTAACCATAAGCCGAAAGACCTGTTGACGACGATTGACCTGAGAATAAACATATGTTATTCCCACTCATGCTTCCGTGTTCCTCCCTGCCCGAGCCAGTAATGTGTTGTCTTTTGCTCATTTGTGCATTAGTACCATCGGGGTTAGGTCCCTTCGTTCTGAGAGAGTACCCAATTTGACTTTCTTGTGCAGTTCAGCCACACTGAGTGTCTCGCCTTGGTAATCTGTTCTCAGTGCTCGGTTCTGAATTCTTTGCAGTTTGATCTTTTGTTGTTTTGTTAAGAGCTCATATATGATGTCATTGTAATCTATAACAGGCAATTTTGTAGTCTTGTACAGGAGCAGTGCAGTGTTTTCGCTTACGAATTTCCTTAATTTCCTAAAAGTTGTCAGTTTTAGTGCCAGTGTTTGATTCAGTCTTGCCAATTGTCAGTTCCCATTTAGTGTGGAGTCAAGAGTTGTGCCCAAGTATTTGTAGGAGTCCACTTCACGAAGTAAGGTTGCACCCATTTGTAGTTGGATTTGAGGGGCTCTTGTTTTTCTCATTTTCATCCCATAGATCACATACTCTGTTTTGGCACTATTTACTGTTAGTTTATTTTCATGGCACCATGTATTCACCTTATCCAGCACCAGGTGCAGCTGCAACAAAATCTCTATTGTGTACTGGGAATGCTGCATCATCAGCAAATAATGTAAATGTTGCTCTTTCAGATACTAGTGGTAGGTCATTAATACAGATTAGGAATAGTAGGGGTCCTAGGGTGGAGCCCTGTGGCACCCCAGTCTTGGCTCTATGGGTGGTGGACTCATTGTTGTTTAGTTTTGTGCACTGCATCCTGTTCTTGAGATAATTTGTGAAGAAATTATATGCTTTGTGCCTAATCCAGCTCTTGCTACTTTCTGCATCAGGATCTTGTGGTCAATTGTATCTAATGCCTTCTGGAAATCAAGGAAGACAGTGATTGTTAATTCACCTTTATCCATGTTGCCCAAAAGTTCATCCAGTAAAGATGCCAGAGCCCCTGTTGTGGATTTGTTTTTCCTAAATTCATTTTGCTGGTAGGTCAGATAGTTGAATGATTCAAGGAATGCTTTAACTTGGTCATGTATAATCTGTTCAATAATTGTTCCTGGAAGTGGGAGGACTGAAATTGGTCGGAGTTCACTGCATTATCTTGGGTTATTGGTCTTGGGAATTGGGGTGACTGTAGCTACTTTCCATGCATCGAGGAAGATGCCTGTTTTAATGATTAAATTGTACATATGTGTCAATTCCCTAATTAATGTTGTTATTGCTATCTTTATCAGGGCAGTACTGATGTCTTTTATACCAGACAATTTATAGGATGATGTTTGATTTATTCTGTCCAGGATTTCATCACAAGATGTTTCTTGGAGATCATAGTTGTGGTTATTTAGTTTGGCTTGGTAACATTTTTGTTGGGCTGTTACTCGTTTAAATTTACTGGCTAACCTATCTCCTATCTCGATGAAATAGTTATTGATTTCTTCAGTAAGTAGGTTATCAGGTATCATATTGGAAAGCCTGCTAATTTTGGTCTGGTTTGCTGGTTCAATCTGCTTGAGTACACACCAGCATTTTTTGGCATCGTTTCGATGTTTGTCTAGTTGGTCTTGGAGGAATCTTGCTTTGGCTTTTCTGACTTTATTTCTTGTTGTCCTGGTCATACATTTGGCTATGAACTCATCACCAGGGTCTTTTGATATTTCAAATTTGTGTCTGAAGTAGTCTCTGTCTTGTTGTAGTTCTGTCAGTTCATCATTAAGGTACCCAACCCTACTAGTTCTAATAGTGAGCTCTACTAGGGGACAGTGCATGTCAGCTGCCTTTGTTATTGTTGTGTTAAACATTTCCCAGCATTTGTTTGGGTGTTGTTCTGCTAGGAACTCTCTTTGGTTGAATTTCTGTAGTGAGTTTTCCCATTCTCTCTGATCACAGTTTCAGTATGAGCGTCCCCAGTAGGTGACAGATCTCTTGTCATTCCTTATTTTCTTTTTTAGTATGTAAATTGGTTTGTGGTCACATATATTATAGTTAATAACTCCTTCATTGGTGCTGTGCTTAATATTGGTGAAGGCTAGGTCTATTGTTTTGTCAGAGGTTCTGGTTATCCTGGATGGTTTGTGTATCATTTGCTGGAGCTCATGATCTGCAGCAAATTGTTTCATTGTTCCCCACAGAGTCTGTTTCTTTTCATTGTAATCCACATTAAAGTCTCCTAGTATGAGTATCTCATATTTGTCCAAGTTGGTTATTTGTCTCATGGATTCATTTAGAAGGTCAATTCCTTCATTTAGATTGCATCTGGAGGCCTATATTTGTTGCCGATGAGTAAACCTTTGGTGTGAACTCTGATTACAATTGCCAATTGCAGGTCGATGTTGCAGTTGGAGAGGTTAAGGTCCTCATATTTGGATGTATCAGTATGCAGCTAATTTTTTTAATAAATTCCTAGTCCACCTCCTTGTTTGGTTTGATCATCTGGCCACTTTGTTTTTCTGTCAGCTCTCATAAATTGGTAGCCTGGTACACTGGCTAGTCTATCTTCCATGTAACTGTTGAGCCATGTTGCCGATATTGTGAAGACATCAAATCCTGACTCAGGTAGGTCTATCTTTAGCTGGTCAATCTTGTTGAGGAGACTTTGTAAGATTAGATGGCCAATCTTGAAGCTGGCTGGCCCTTCAGTTCTGTCAGAGGAAGTGCAGTAAAAGTAGGTGACCCATCAACCACCAAACCCGGGTCCTCGCAATCACTCTCCCATTCATGCAACCCCCCTACACCTAAGGACCCACCAACCCCCATGTGTGTAAATATTGGTGACTGTTGTACTGACATATTTATTTATTTATTTTAGTGAGTGTTGAGTGTTGATCTGGCTGAGAATTTTTATCTTTACTTTTTAAAAATTATATTTATGCTCTTGTACCTCATTTCATGTGCACACTTGGTATGTTTTGTGTGTGGATGGTGCTCTCATTCAGTAATGTCCATAGTACTAGACACTCAAAGCTGTTTTCTATACATGGTAATAACTGTAGCTGGTAGGAAAAGGAAAATTAAATCTCAACTTCTGATCACTAGTTCAGTATACTTCCATATAACCTAACCTCTACAAGCGGTACAACCATCCCGACATGCAACCATGCATTGATGGCAATGATGCTTTTACCCAGGACACACAGCTAGCACCCGTTACTGACAATTGACATCATTTATAACATTGAGAACATTGACGATATGACAACAGGAGAACGTTGTTAGGGAAAACTGTTATTACAGAACGATCGGAAGTTCAGAATACTTCCAAATAGCCTAATCCCCACAAGTGGGACAACATCCATGCCATGGAACAACGCATTGATGGCTATTATGTTTTACCTAAAAGACACCCGTTACTGGAGGAGGCAGGGGGAGGAAACCACCCATGACAGATTTTGGGGCCATAGTCCACAAGGTTGCCTGGATCTGGTGCATGTTGTTCCCCCATAGTCAGTATAGTTTTGTCTGTGATATTATCAGTCATGGTCCCAGTGGCAATAAGGACAGTATATGGGCCCCATATGTTAGAAGTAGGCCAGTTTGTCCACTGATAGAACACTGTGGGCCTTATAAATCTTGGGTTTTAGTTATGATTATAGTTCGTCCTGACAGGGCTCGGTTCGACCAAGCTCTGTTGTTTCCCTTTGTGAGATGAGGAGCTGGTGTTAACTCTGTGCAATTGTTGGTGTGCTGTTTGGCAGTGGCCTATGGCATCCTCTGGTACTAGTCATGGTGGCACTTGGCATCCTCAGGCACCGGTCGTGGTATCATGCTTGTGAGTGAGGCAGGTGTTCCGGGCGGGTACTGCTCAAAGACAATCACAAGGAGAGACATTGGCAGTTCTTTATCATACAGGGGCGGGGGTGTTCTTCACATATGATATAGTTCAGAAATATAGTTCAGTAAATCATTACCTACATTTTCAGTATGGTAAGTTTTCAGGTCAATCTACCAGGCCTGTCCAATCATTATTAGTTTTCCTTTTGTATTTTCTATCAGTACTATCCAAGGTCAAAAACAGCTGCTATTTATAGCAGTGTAATTAGCTGTGACATCAATCAAAGGATACACTGTGTGTCAATAAGTACTCCAAACAAAGGACTGGTTGCTAATGTTGACTAGCCATTGAAAGAAAATGGTATACTTGCTCTCAGGACACTAGCCATCTTTGAACATTGTGTGCTGTGAGTGAGTGCATCACAGCAATAAAAACTACTTTCACAGTGAAGTACAGATCCCTAGTCTTAGTTTTGTATCCATTATGGCTCACTTCAGGAGGGACAAATCTGAAGAATTGAGGTTTGAAAACTTTGTAACGATCGTAAAAACATGATTTTACCAAATATTGTTCATAAAAAATTTAATATTACATAGAAATAATTGTTCTCTACAAATCTGTGTAGATTGTCACCCACCATTTAGCACTCACTCTCAGCAGTTTGGACTTAACCATAGGATGGGTATGCTAATTAGAGCAATCAAATTTTTGGATTTTTTTTACATGTGGATATAGCTGAAAGACAATTTAATCCTAGTTATAGATATTTGCATTCTGGTCATGTTGATATAAAAATCAAGTCAGGATCTCAAATAGAACCAGAGATATTAATTTTCTAAAGATTTGATCAAGAATGGTTAGTGAAAATCACATAATTTGCCCTGTTTGATGTCAAATTGCTTGACACATATTTATTTATTTGTAAGGTCTGAACAAAATTGAGATTAGAATTTGTACTAGAAATAATCAGTTAAAAGAATAATGAGGTGATTAAAATGTAATTTGCCTTCAGCAGGCAGCCTCAAACATCAGGATTTAAGAATTTGCAGAATCATGAAAAGTGTGTAAAATTAAGGGCAAAAACTACATATTATGAAATTCATAACTCAGGGACTAATAGACCAATTTTCCATTATTATATATATTTGTAATCAGAATGATAGGAGCTTTCTAACTGTACCATTTGCAAATTAACTTTCTGAAAAGAAAAATTCAGTTTGGAGTACCTAGTATTAGATGGATTTAGTCATACTTAGATTCTCTTCCTTCATTTCATCAGTTGCTGTTTTGGCCGGTGTTCACTAGCATCCTGGTAACAGCCGCATTGATTGGTGTTAGGTTCAGGTTTGTTTTGCTGGCTGGAATTGAGATGGGTGGGAGACTTGGCAGTACCTCGCCTATGAGTGTGGAAGCGGAGGGGCAATGATCTATGTTCATGGTATATTGTATTTGATTTCAAGGTAATGCATGGTGAGAAATCTTGCTGCTACCATGACTGAGTATCAATATTGTATGCTTAATGTGCGTTGAATCAATAGGGGGGATATAGATAGAGTAAGTTCTAGCACGAAAAATAGTTTGAACACAGGGTAACTGCTTCAATTTTATTCTTAGGCAGTATACTAGGCTGTTAAATGCTAGATGCAGTTAATATATATTTGATCACTGTGCTGTTACTTGGTGAGTTTGTTGGGTAGTGAGGTTCTGTCGGTGTATGGTATTCATGGTCTTGATTATTTGGGTGGCCCAGTACTGTCTTGTTTTGGGGTGGGCATGGCACCCGTCACTTAGTCGTCTGTAGTAATGGTGATATGACTTATTGAAGTATGCATGCACTCTACTTATTTTTGCCCAGGTTGTTGGTATCTTATATTCCTTGTTTAGTGCCACTAATTGGCGATTGATGGTTAGTATTGATTTGTTGAGAAGGTCTTGACTAGTGTCTATCTTCTTGGTTGTTACACAATATGTTAGGTATTGATCAGTAGAAATTGATCTGCAGCTTCTGTTGTTGTAGTCTGCCAGGTCAAGCCCTGTGAGGGTGGCAAAGGATATTTTAGTCATTATTGCTCCGTTGATGATTTCTAGCGCTTCTCTGGCTGCACTCAGGACTCTATTGACAATGTCTTGTTCATTATTGGATCTCAGTTTTGTTATTTTGGTTATTAGGTCCCTTTCAGTGACATCACAGATACCGGCTCAGACTAATATGATGTCAGGTTTCCTGGTTTGGATGATGTTTAGTGATCAAACTGCACCCACTATGCCTGAACCCTTGTCTGTGTGCACTATGGTTTCACCTATGTCACAGGTATCTGCCAGGATGCTTTTTAGGACAGACCTATGGAAGTCAGCAATGATCACCGTAAATATTGTTGCTGGTTTTAGTTCTAAATGTGGCAGTTAATCGTGTTCTTGGCTCGTAGATGTTTGAGCTTGTTTTGTGTTGTGTTTGGTTATCCAAGGTCGATCCGAAATAGGGAAGGACCATTAGATAGGTAATGGTTTTAGTTCTAAGTGTGGCAGTTAATTGTATTCTTGGATTGTAGATGTTTGAGCTTGTTAGGTGTTGGGGTTGGCTATCCAAGGTTGATCCGAAATAGGGAAGGACCGCTAGGTAGCTGTTAGGTGTGCAGTGATGTCTGATGTGTGCCTAATGGACCGTGTGTACCTCTGTGTGCTGTGGTTTGCCACTATTGCTTAAGGACTGGGCTGTTGCCATTGATTTAGAGGTTTTGGAGTTTGTTTATGTCTGTATGTGTGTTTCATCTATTATGTTACCCAGACACATTCCGCAAAAGGGCATCAATCCTGGACCACTCTTGTTAGATGTATTTTACCTAGTTTAACTTTATACCATCTGCAGACCTGACCTGTGTGTGTCCATCCACTCTAATATTCTGCGAAAACTGCACTGCAATATGGTTGTTTATTGCTCTGCCTGTCCTGTACCTGGAGAGTGCTTGTACCGCCATTGTAGGTCATAATTACAGCCTTTGTAAAACTAGACTGCAAACATCACCGCATCCCTCGCTATCCATTTGCACTCTACTTAGTGGGAAGTTATTTAGTTAATTAATGATGTTTTAGCATGCAAGTGACCTATGTTTATTTCAAGGTTTCCGCCCTCTCCCTTCCCCTCCCCTCCCCCTCTCTCTCTCCTCCTTCCTCGACTCACCCCTTCCCTCCGCACACATTCCCCACCGCTACCTTCGTCCTGAGCACATCTAAAGTATATGGCCTCATAGATAGGCAGACAAACAGGGGGACAAGCAGACAGAAAGATAGGCAGGGGGACAGGCAGACGGGTAGGGTAGACAAGCAGACAGGTAGAAGAGCAGACAGACAGGTTGTTGGTTGGTTATTGGAGTTTTATGTCCTGGCAACATCTGAAGTCATATCAGGATGGGTACCGACTTGTGACAGTGCACACTCATGGCGACATTATAGTGCTGCTCCCACTCAGTCACCTTATCCTGATACTGAGCCAACCAGTCCTTGCCCTGTCGCAATAATGCCAACTGCCTGGGTAGGAAGTGCCAAGTATCAATTTTTAATTCATTGGTTTGACTCGACTAGGGATCGAACCCGTGAGTTCGGATCCCACGATCTGTCAAAGTGGGAGAGGGACGCTCAACTCATTCGGCCATCCCGTGTGTTTGGCAGATAGGTAGGTAGATAGATAAGTGTGTAGACAGACAGACAGACAAATATACGTCATAGAGTGAAATGAACACTTCCAAAATATATCAATTTGGGTAGAGATAGTTCTAGGCAGTTATGTATACATATCTATATATAAATGTGTATGTATATGGGTCAGGATCACGAAAAGAGGCCAATGGGTGGAAGTTCTCAGCGGCGATCGGTATAATTATAGACAGAGATGGTGGAAAGTCCTTGAATTTATACTGAATATAAAGGTCGAGAAAATACAACAACCTTATTTGTTTCTAGGATAATTTAATATAAAACAAAGAAATGCACGAGACTTTAAGAATTGCGATGCTGACATCTGTTAAAGTTGTCGGCATCGATCGGTATAATTATAGTTTACCATTGACAGAGATGGTGGAAAGTCCTTAAATTTATACGGAATATAAAGGTCGAGAAAATACAACAAGCTTATTTGTTTCTACCATAATTTAACATGAAACAAAGAAATGCTCTACACTTTTAAGAATTTCGACGCCGACATCTTCACTTGACCACCGATTGGCCCATTTTCATGAGGCTGACTCATATATATATATATATACATATATATATATATACTCTCTATATGTATATATATATATATATATATATATATATATATATATACACATATTTGTATACATTTCTCCGCTCAGCTTAGCAGGTCCTAGTGTAAGTCAGACCTTTGGGCAATCCTGAAATACCATCGCCAATCCACCAGGCTGGTTGATCTTTTACAGGTATCTCACCGGAGTGTGTCTGTTGTGGTTCATCACTAACTATACACTTTTACGGTAACATTGCTAAATCGACGCCACACCAGAATTAGTTTCCTGAGAATCGGTTCCCAGATATATTTAGCATCCGCCCAGACTGTGTCCACCATTGTTGCCTGTTGCCATGGCAACTTGATCGACGAAATGATTGTTGCCCCGCACTAAATAGTGCCCTCCCCGATCGACGGCTGTATTGACTGAGCATTATGGGATGGCTTAGATGTATTCTGCATTTTTGTGCGCATTTAGCTAATCTTTTATTGACACCTGTTTTAGAGAAGTTATTTGAGTAGTATACTCATCTCTGCCATGCTAATTATTTTCACCAATTCCTGATTGTAAAATGACAAAGAGAAATCACCTTTTACGCTCCTTCTTTCTAAAACTGTACAGAGAGCAATATCTCAAGCGAAAAAGAGATTAGAAAGAGAGAGGGAGAAAGAGAAAGGGAGAGAAAGAGAGAAAGAGAAATAGAGAGAAAGGGAGCGAAGGAGAAAAAGAGAGATAAAGAAAGAAAGGAAGAAAGAAAGAAACAAAGAAACAAAGACAGAAAGAAACAAAGACAGAAAGAAACAAAGACGAGAAGAATGAGAGAAAGAAAGAAAGAATCATGATCTACCTCGACTTGTGCTTGAAGTTGAAGTTGAAGTATGTTCTCATTGTGGCTCTATGGCTGCCTTAAGGGCCTGGCACACTACGACCTATGGCGTTAGCGTATGCCGGCGTATACGCTTTTCGACCAACACATCGGCATAGGCCGTCATAGGTTATGCATAGGTTGGGCATAGGTCGTATATGATTTTCATAGGTCGTCATAGGTCGGCATAGGTCGGCATAGGTCGAGCCGCCGAAAATTCTTTGTGCATGTTCAAAATTGTAAACCCATGCCAGCGTGTGGCTCATAGGTTTCTCATACGCTAGACATACGCTAGACGTATGCTGGCATAGGTTATGCATAGGTTAGAGGTAGGTCGGCATAGGTTAGCCGTACGTTGAACCAGCGTCCTCCGCATATCTCTGGCGTACTGGGTGGGATACTGTGCCATTAGTAGCATGACTTCATGTCCAACTCACTCACTTTTTCACATAACTTTTTCACTGGTATGTGATATATATATATATATATATGTGTGTATATATATGTGGTATGTGTATATAGTATATATATTATATATTTTATATATGTATATATATTTTAATATATCTACATATATTTATCATATATTTATTTATATATTTATATACATTTAAATATATGTATTTAAAATTATATATATTTATGCTTACACCTTTATTTAACGTATATTATGTATATATATAGTATATATATAGTATATATATTATATATTTTATATATTTTATATATTTTATATATTTATATATGTATACATATTTTAATATATTTACATATATTTATCATATATTTATTTATATACATTTAAATATATGTATTTACAATTATATATATTTATGCTTACATGTTTATATAACGTATATTATGTATAAGTATTGTACAACTATAAATTCACGGAAGTCATTACTGACCTGTTAGTTCTACTCCCTGGTTATTTGACACTCCTGGTGGCGCCCCCATCTGGCTCTCTGCCACACTAACACCAATGACTGAGTCAACTCCCTTGCTCGCCACTATGCATGTATATATATATATATATATATATATATATATATATACATACCAGTTTAGTGACTGATTGCATATATATAATATATGCATTATATATCATATATATACACCGGTGCAGTGACTCATTGCATATATATATACAACGCGAGTGGAGTGTCCCCCCACCCCCATGGAAGGGGGGGGGGATACCACTACAGAGCTTATTACACGCGATAAAGGGTTTATCACTATCCATATATACTGGTGCAGTGATTCATTGTGTATATATAGGCCCTAGTTACCGATGGAGTGACTCATTGGATACACACACATATGTGTACATATATAATATTATATAAATGTGTATTTCTTCAGTTCACTGACTTATTGTATATATATATATATAATGCATAATGCATTACACGAATATAAATAAGCGGAGGGATCGATTGTGTATGGCTATTTACTATTGCCGCTAATGCTCGATTATAACCCCACTATACCAAGCAGCTGGGAGCTCCAGCCTCCAGATCTGTTTATGCAGTGTCACCACCTGTGGCATGATTTCTAACTATGCAGAGTGTGACCTCACTCGACTAGTACCGGAATTAATATATATATACATATATATATACATATACATATTTCACCGATTTGGTGACTCATTGTATATATATGTATATATACATATGGATATATATATATATATATATGTAGTTTGTTTGTTGTTGTTTTACATCCTAGCAACATCTCAGGTCATATCAGGATGGGTACTGACTTGTGACAGTGCGCACTCATGGCGACTTTATAGTGCTGCCCTATTGGGAGAACAGGCCACCAGGCCATGACCAGACACCCCACACAGTCGCATTATCCTGATACTGTGCACACCAGTCCTTGTCCTATCCTATTAATGCTCAGCGCCAGGCTAGGTAGCGACAAGTATCAATTTTATAAGTCATTGGTTTGAGCCAGTACTCGTTTCTATATGAAAGGGCCTTGATGGGAAGAGGTTGGTTTTACCGCCACATCTTACCTCTGTCTGGTGTGTATTTTCTTTGTTTAAGTCTTTTAAATATTGGTGCATATTTTGTTATTATGCCCCTCCCACACTCACCACCATGACCCATACCTAGGATGTATATATGTGTATATATATATATATATATATATATAGGGCCCTACTTTGAGCAAATGGTCAAGCCACCAGAGTTCCTGTACGTGCGCATTGGGCAGTTGACCAGCTGCGTCCAGTCCAGACGCTGATTGGTCATTTGGGAAGAGGTCTATCTCATCAAGGAGGGTGGTGCATCCAGATTGGAAAGGGACCAATGACCGCTTTCTACCCTCCCACCCACTCCACACACACACTCACACACTAAGCATGTCACGACCTGCGCACACTCGATCCTAGCCTTGACCAGACGGGATGGCCTAATGAGTTGAGCGTCCGTCTCCCGTTTTGGTAGATCGTGGGATTCGAACCCACGACTTCAAACCCTGCTCGAGTCAAACCAATGAATTAAAAATTGATAGTTGTCACTTCCTAGCCGCCAGGCGCTCCTTGAGGATAGGGCAATGACTGGTTGGCTCAGTGTCAGGATAATGTGACTGAGTGGGATATCAGGTCATGGTACTGGCAGCTTGTTCTCCCGGAGGGGCAGCACTATAAAGTCATCATGAGTGCGCACTGTCACAACTGGGTACCTGTCCTGATATGCCCTTAGATGTTGCCAGGACGTAAAACTCCAACAACCAAACAACCGACCCCAGACTACAGCCCACTCCGATTCAAGTCTCTGTATGTAGCCATGTAATGGGCGATCCCTGGAACTACAGAGCGTTGACAAATGAATACCTATTTCAGTGAATTATGAACCACAGCCGCTGGTAATACAGGTACACATGTGAAGGTTTGGCAACCATCAAGTTTAACTAGTGTATGATAATAATGTGAATCTGGGGCCAAACTCGTCTTTTTTTATTAGTACAGACATCAACTAGCGACAGCATTAATGTTCGGCGGACACCAGCCGACATCGAGAATAGGATATTAAAGCAATGGTCTGGCCTAGCAGTACATAGGCTCAAATAAAATATCCGGCTGGCATAGGCCTATTTGTTGGTCTGTGATCATACCTTTTAATGGCCGATTCGTCGAACTGCATCCAAATTTATTTGTTACCAATATTCCGAATTTTGTTTATTGCTTCTACTAAGTTCCAATTATTTAAAGTTGCATAGTCCGATGGTTTTGAGTTTATGTCATTTTTCTGAGATAAATATACTAAATTGATCATTATAATCT
The DNA here is from genome assembly GCA_030323885.1 of Branchipolynoe longqiensis. Lineage (NCBI taxonomy): Eukaryota > Metazoa > Annelida > Polychaeta > Phyllodocida > Polynoidae > Branchipolynoe > Branchipolynoe longqiensis. The sequence continues at coordinate 38,817,557 of CM059188.1, forward strand.
ACTGTACTTTAGTCTGAAGTAACTTTTATTTTAAATGGCTAACTTCTGAGATATTTGAAGTGCAAACACGTAAGAATATTTTTGGCAAGCATGCCAAAACTCTGACTCCATAGGCTTCCGCAGTAACAGGTTCTATTGAATTGGCTTGGTATTCCCTTCGATGTGGCAACAAAGGCTTAATAAGTGAACCAGTATATATATTAGATATGTACAATCAATTCTAGATAATTGTTTTGTTTTTGAAAATTTGATGCTTAATCCGACTATGCAGCTTTAAGAAAATCGTAAAAATCCTACCAAACATTCTTTGGCTAATTTTCTCACCACTAAATTTTGTTTTATTTCACGGTTGTCTGTTTGTGTTTCGTGCATATGTTGCTGAATTTAGTAAATTAGGACAGCCATAGGCAATCGGTCAGACACCACAGGAGCAGATAGTTTGAATAATAACTCACGTCTGCACCGGATGTGGTGGCCGAATCGGTAGAGCAAATGCCTCCCGTGCGGGAGATCGAAAGTTCAATTCCCAGTCGAGTAAAATCAATGTCTTACAAAATTGATACTTGTTAGTTCCTAGCTTGGCGCTCAACATTAATAGGATAGGGAAAGGACTGGTTAGCTCAGTGTCAGGATAATATGACAGTGGGATATCGGGCCATGATGCTGGTGGCCTGATTTCCCAGTGAAGCAACACTATAAAGTCACCATGAGTGCACACTGTCACAAGTCGGTGCCGGTCCTGATATGACCTTAGATGTTGCCAGGATGTAAAACTCCAACCAACTAACTCACATCTGCCGATTGAACCTAGAGGAATTAACCTTCTTCCAACAGCACCTCATCAAATTCAAGATGGAGAATATAGCCCTGGTTCATCCCGACGGGGTATGGGTGGTGGTGGCGGTAGGGGATGGGTAGGGCATAACAACAAAAATTGCACCGATATTTAAAAGACCTTTTTTTTTAAATGCACTACCGACCAGACATACGTAAGATGTTCCAGTAAAACCGCCCTCTTCCCAGCAAGGCCCTTTCATGTAGAAACGAGCAGTGCCCTTTCTAACTTGACCCCGATCTTTGCGACCCACACGGGCCACTGGGCACTCACTCGCAAGTTTTCAATTACCGGCGCCCAGGGCACTGGCGTGGAGTAATCAGTCCTTGACCCTGACCGACCCCCATTGCATCCGCCCCGCCCACCGGACACTCGCGCTTCCAGTCCATGTTTACTCCAAACCCATCCTCCTTAAAGTTGCATAGTCCATGGCTTTTGAGTTTCTGCTATTTTCTGAGATGAATATATTATACGAATCATTATAATCCACTTTACTTTAGTTTGAAGTAACTTTAATTTTAAATGGCTAAGTTTGGAGATATTTGACATCAAAACATGCCAAAATAATGTTGGCAAGCACGCCAAAACTCTGACACCATAGACTTCATTAGAAAAGGGTTCTATTAATTGACTTATTATGCGCTTCTATGCAGCAACCAATGCTTAATAAGTGCACCAACGCTTAAGTTGAATATGTAGAATCAAATCTAGATAAGTGTTTTGGTTTTGAAAATTTGATGTTTTCATCGGACTATGCAACTTTAAAGTCCCCCCCCCCAGCTCACGCCTGAGTGAGCATTAGGGGAGGGGTAACACAGAGCTCTAAGAAGCTTAAAATATAGGGAGGTTTTTTCAAGGTTGTGTTAAGGTTGTTTTCACAAACACAGAAGTGGGAGGGTGTGCGCAAATGTTGCCTGAATGAGCTAGCAATCCATGTTTACTCCAAACCCACCATGACCTGGTCATTAACCATCTTAAATCCCCCGTTACTACTAGAGTAAGCATTGGCAAAGGGAAACCAGCCCTCTGAGAGGCTTAAAATAGGTGGAGGGTGTGTAGTTTGTTGTTGTTTTCTCTATATATAAATACAGAAGTGGCATGGTGTGTCCAAATGTAATATCTAAGTAATCTCAATAAGTAATGTATGTAATGCTGAGCATGGTGCTAAAGCCCATTTAGTGCTATGCTTGTGTAATTTATTTATTCTGCTGTTTATTTCCTTTAACGGATGCAGATATTAGAACTCTTCTTACAAGGAGTTGCAGGGATGGGGAGTGGGGAGGGAGGGGTAACAAACACACACAATACATCAGTACACACACTCACAGTCAAAGGCGGGCGTGGTCAGGTTCTCGGCCATAATTAGAAAAGGACGTTGGATAGCTGCTACAGAGCAGCTCGGAGTGGTTCGGAGCGGTTCGGAGCGGCTCGGAAGTACTCGGAGAAGCTCGGACCGGCTTAGAGCGGTTTGAGGCAGCTTGGAGCGGCTCGGAGAAGCTGCGTTGCTCGGGGCGCTCCAGGGAGGCTCGGAGCGGCTCGGAGCAGCTCGGAGTGGCTCGGAGTGGCTCGGAGTGGCTCGGAGTGGCTCGGAGTGGCTCGGAGCAGCTCGTGGCGGTTCGGAGAGTGGCTCGGAGTGGCTCGGTGCAGCTCACGGACCTGAGGTGCTTAAAGGGTCAGCGAGCTGAATGTGCCGCCGAGTGGCGCTTCAGTCGGAAACATGAGGATCGGGGTCGGGTCGGCTGAGCATGCGCAGCCACTATCTATCTGGAGGCAGAGCGCGAGTAGATTAAAAACAGCAAACACACACACACAGACAGAATTGTTTTTAAACGACCAAACAAAAAAACACCACCGCTTACGGACCGACTCCATACATATATGGCTTCGCAACACCACCGACACCACATGCGCGTCCCTTCCCGGTACGCATGCGCATTGCCTTCTGCGCATCGGGTCAGATCACGTGAGAACTTCTATGAAATGTCAGCCTGCCACTGCGCTGAGAACAAACGCGACAGCAGACCAGACCCACCACGACACTGCCCCCTGACGTCAGTTGCCAGAACTAATTAATGCTGTGGGCAGCAGCTTTCTGTAAGGCATGCTCTGCGGAAAGTGTCTTTTTAGAGGATTTCCACCACCACTAACTAACCAGTATTCTGTCAATGGAAAGAACTAGTAACATGAGTCGCAGCTGGCTGTGCAGCATGCTCTGTGGAAAAGGCATAAGCGAAGATTTCCACCACCAGCCCGCCGTGTTACGCAAGAGCACGAAGAATCAATGTCAGGAGTAGCTCGATGTGAAAAGGGCCTTGTAGAGGATTTCCAGCACCACCAACCCTTCCTCATACGTCAGCGGAAATAAATGTTGCGGATAGCAGATTTCCGTCCACAGGAAAGGTCTATGCATGAGTGGACGATAAAGAGGGGTTTGCGGGGGGTGGAGGCATGTTGAGGAAGCCATCCAGGAACTTTGGATATGTAGGATACCTTCAGGTGGGTACACACATATGCTATACCAGACATGCGTACTCGAAATTTCCTATTTGGGCTCTCCACAGTGAAAAATATTGTGTACTTTCCAAACAAATTGTGTATTTTCCCAAATTACTTTTGGACTAGTCTACATGAATTTAATTGTGCATACCGGCTGGATTAAAATGGTGTAATGTTTTTTTTAAATAAACACAGAAGTGGCATGATGTGTACAAATATTGCCTCCATTAGCTAAATATCTAAGGGTAGGAGGAGTCTTGCCTACCCCAAATTTCCAATTTGGGTACCCCTGTAAAAAATCATTTGTGCAGAAAATTGCATGCAGTTTGAATTGCTACACTTTTCCCAAGTGCCCGATCAATGATAATTAACCGTCAGCATGGAAATTCTTTTTATAAAGGACTAAAGACAACTCAGCTGACACATATATCACATTGAAAATGTAGGTCATCCAATGACACAGTTCAAAAGTGACGCCTAGTGGATGCGGCTATCATTTCCCACTGCTGCCCAATCCCGACAAGCCTGGGGAGGAGAGTAACACCAGTCGCCTTAGCTGTGGGTGGGACCTGTGTTGCTCACTCGATCCTGTGTTGCAGTGAGAGTGGAAGGTTTTCGCTGCATCAATTATAGTTTACAACGGAAACAAACAAACATTCAAAGCGTGGTTGAACACCAATGCAGAGTCCACACATACGTGAATATATGGAATTCTAAGCTATTCCAAAGCTTTTCAATACTGTTTTTGATAGGAATTCAAGACTATATTCATTTGGATTTCAGGAAAAAACAACAATGGCGAATGGCGATTTTGGAATGATTCGGACAGAGGGAGCCAATGCAGGACATATATGTTTGGGAAAAGTAAAGGTTTATTTAATTAGTGAATAACATTTTAGTGATTTATATGTGCATAACGAGTCAATTAATCAACAGTGTGAAGTAGCATGGAAGCCGACTCTCGAGGGACCCTGGAGTCCACCACAGAGGACCCCAGAGCCAAGCTGAGTACTTTTTTAAGAGAGTGGCATGGCGTGGAACTTTTCGCATTGAGTCTCGGACGCCACTCCCAACAAATGAGAGTCTGTAGGCCCCCGAACCACCACCAGGGTGGTGCATCAGCTCCCCCCACCGAATCAACCATAATTCAAAATGATGTGTCAATTTCGATCAGTAGGGACGGTTTAATAGAATTCAATGTTATGCAAGACTAATTACCTAAAATAGGTTAAATTCAAGGCTTTAAAATGGGGCAAATGAAGTTGAAGACTTTTCAAGACTTTCCAGGCCCGTACGGACTCTGCTAATGTCAATACCGGGCTGGGCGAGTTTTAACAATTATATTCATTCATTAACTTCCTCTAGAAAATGAAGCCATGGAAGTTTGCCTCTATAAGACCACCACTGTTGATGACCATTTGGTTGAGTGTCTGCTGTGGGTCCAATCCCCAGCAGAGTTAAAGCAACAATATTTCTTGCTACTTGTTACTTTTAATGAACAACTTTTATCAAATTGGCAATTATTACTACATGTTAAATCAAAACCTTTTTACCAAATTGAGAATTCTTGTTTCTTGGCTTGACACTGAGGAATTAGTAGGAGAGACTAAGGACTGGTTGGCGTCGTGTCAGTATCATGTGAATGAGTGGCACTAATGGCATTGGTACTTCAGTGGGGCAGGACTATGAAGCCAAAGAGGGTGCCTGCGCTGTCCTGTAACTATGGACCTGTAGGGTAATGAATGAACTCCCTTGAGTAGGCTCTTATCGTTCTTTAGTCCGGGGAAGGTTGGCAAAGAAACATAAACCGTGGAGAACACTCCGAGCCCAACCATTCACACTCTACAAACATTGATCTACTGCAGAGGGTGTAGTAGTCGGCAGTGACCTCTCAGGCAAGTGGTGTAATGGTTACCACACTGGCCTGGAATGCAAAGAGATGTGGGTTCGAGTCCCGCTCTAGGCACAATATTTCCCATTGTCATCACCCCCACGAAACTGGTGCTTTGACCAGGATCCTGTACAAGCTACACGCTGTATGGTTGTTGAACCTACCCTGTGTATGTAATGGTTAGTACATTGCCTGTATGTATATAATTGTAAGCATTAAAAGACTTACAATTCCAGGGGGACGAGTGTAGTAGTCGGCACTGAGCTCTCAGGCAAGTAACCACATAGACCGGTAGGTGTGGGTAGTGTGGCGATATCAGAGAGCATAGGTGGTGTAATGGTTAGCACACTGGCCTGGAATGCAAAGAGATGCTGGTTCGAGTCCTGCTCTAGGCGCAATGTTTCCCATTTTCATCACCCCCACGACATATATATATATAAATTAGTGGTACACAAATAACATAAGGAAGATAATGAGTTGGGTGTGAGCTAAAAAATGCCTCCAGTGTTTGGCGCGAGGGGGCCACCCGCATACAACTACTCGACACCTGGGTGTAAAATTCTCCGATTAAGTGTATATTGAATATAGATGGCGAAACATGAAACAGTACTCCCTTTATAAAGCTCACACTGGGGGAGGGAAACAATGCCCCTTTAAGCACAATCCTTCTCCCATTATCTCACCCAGACACACAGTCACCACATGTTATCTAAGCCCATGACAGCCAGGTGGTGGCCAAAGCTGGGTGGGAGGAGGGTGAGTCCTTAAAACAGCCAATCCTTCCCCCTTATCTCACCCAGACACAGTCACCACATGTTATCTAAAAGCCCCTGATAGCCAGGTGGTGGCCAAAGCTGGGTGGGAGGAGGATGAGCCCTTAAAGCAGCCAATTGGAATGTCTATCACATCCACTCTTGCCTGTATATAAACTGAATAAAATTAAGCATCAGGATCATTATCCATCTACACTTCTGCTGGTGCTGGACTCGAATCGTGTGTTGTGTCATGTGTATCTCTATTATAGGGTAAGCTCTGATACATAATTCATATGAATAGAAGATATCAAAAGGGGGGAATCAGGATAGTATACCTTATGCAGGATAGTATGCCTTATGCAGGATAGTAGGGCATTCTGGCCATGTAGAGCAGGATCACTAATAACATGAGTAACCATAACAAAAGATAACCATAACCCGCGCGTACCACCTAACTGGATCGGCGATAAATAGAACTCAAACGCCCGCAAATATGATATGCGGGGACCCGCAAAATACGGGATTTCATATGGGGAAGGGGGCACTCCACCAATGCGCCGATGGAGGAAGTAGCAAAGTATATATGTTCCCTTAGCATTTATACATATATGTTTGGTTGTTGGTTTGTTTAAGTCCTAGCAACACCTATGGTCATATCAGGACAAACATATACGTATATATATATATATACAGTCAGCTCTGGTTAATCCAACACATTCTGTCACACGCCAAATAATGTCGGATAGCAAATTGTTGGATTAACCAATTTAGACTATTTCGTGTTCGTTTGTGTTATTTTTATAAGCCTATATAGGCCTATGTGTGACTGAATCATGTATGGAATTGTTCATTAAAATAATATAACACCTAAGTAACATATATACATTTATTACAGATAAACATACATATCAATCATTCACACTAATATTATTTTATATTTAAAAACTTTGATAAACTGGACTGCACAGCCACCGAAGGAAGGTCCAAATCGGGGATATTAGTGCTAATTCATGTCTGATGGATTTAAAGTGTCAGATTAACCAGAGCTATATGGATGCTATAGGGATGTATGTTACAAAAAAACAGTGTCAGTGTTAGAAAGCGAGTGTCAGATTAACCAGAGTAATTAGCATTGATTAACATTGGGGAAATCCATTACACCAGAAATAGTGTCAGTAAGCAAAATTGTCAGATTAACCAGTGTTGGACTAACCAGCGCTGACCGTATATGTATAAATGTGCTGTAAAAGAATTATGCAAATATAAATCCAAGGAAGTCCCTCCACAATTGGCCCTCAAACTGACTTAAACCTCCAGGCGCATATATACATATGTATATACATACGTACATACATATATAAGCATATGAGCCCATTTTTTTTGTCCATTGTAACGATTGCCACAAAACAGCACAGACATGGTTACACTGAAAACACAAGGACATTTGCTTCAAATCAATATGTATTCTATTGGAATTATGAAACACCATGTAAAAAACAAATCCGTTTATCCTGAGCAAATGCATAAGCCGATAGTATGTTGATCAGTTACAAAGGACAAAGTTTTGTCCCATATTGCTTAGCACCTTATGAGACAGTCTCATATATGTATCTGTTTGCATATATGCGAATAAATGTAAATTTATGAATATAATAATGATAATAATAATAATAATAATAATAATCATCATCATAACCTGGGCCGCCAAACAGGCCTACCATTTACCATCCGACATTGAGGATAGAACCCATGTTATTTGCAAATCGGGATTTCCAATTACTAGAATCTGATGTCAAAAACGAAAATTCCGAGATACAGAAGCTGTACAGGCTCGGATAGGGTGGAAGCACACTGCATCAGTCCAGAAAACTGGTGCAGTGCACTTGCCCGACAGAGAGATTGCATGCGCGTAGTGTGTTCGGCGCACTGGGAGATAGAGGCAGTGGGCCCTGCTGCCTGTACACAGGGGTCGGTGAGGTGTTTACTAATCAGGACAAGGTGTGAGTGACCACAGTCAGCACTCTACAGTTTGTTGTTTGTTGCTTGTTGGAGTTTTACGTCCTGGTAACATCTAAGGTCATATCAGGACAGAGAAAGGGATAGGTACTGACTTGTGACAGGAATTATAGTGCTGCACCACTTGGAGACCATGCTAACAGCACCATGACCTGATATCCCACTCAGTCACAGTATCCTGATACTGAGCTAACCAGTCCTTGCACTATCCTAGTAATGCTGAGCGCCTGCCTAGGAAGCGAGAAGTATCAATTTTAAAGTCATTGGTTTGACTCGACCATCAGCACTCGGTAGTTAGGGTGTTACTGTTAGCGTGTCAGGGTGTGGGGCTGGCGGGCGGTGAACATGCACACATATATACACAGAGAATAGTCTCTCTTTTAAAAAATCTAAAGTAAATTATTTGTTTTAGGGATATTTCACTGCAAACTACATGAGAAAGAAATGTATGGCAAGTGGAGGTAGGGGTTCAAACCCCAACTGAAGCAGCGAACTGCTGGGTTGCAGCCTCATTCCTACTTAGGTGACCAGCGGACGCGGACGCGGACGCGGACACGGACACGGACACGGACACGGACGCGGACACGGACACGGACACGGACACGGACACGGACACGGAACACCCGTATTGTAGACAGCATTGGTTATATTCAGGGTGACTATTTTACTGAACCCTAGAAACAATCGACTGATTTCCACACATATTTGTTATTCTCTACATCGACGTATTACGCAAATCGGTATATATATGTATGACGTAATTAATGTCTTATTTTTACTGGAATCTATTAATGATCCACGCGATAACGGATGAGCTGTATTTATTTAATGTCATGTCGTATATTTTGTGTACAGCGGAATAAACTTATGTTCAGCGGATACTTGCCGATATCTGGAATAGAAAGCACCGTTAATCAGGTGTGCGGCCAGGAGACTCTAGGTTCTGGTATATATATATATATATATATATATATATATATATATATATATATATGTTTATTTATAAATTTATATATTTTGTTTGAAAGTGAGCAGGATGACAGTTGGCTAACGATTTGGAGGAGACAGGAAGAAGAGAATAACCGCTCCACAACAAATATCATGGGAGCTAGAATTGGACACTGCGAAAACTTGACAATTATTTTCTAGAAATCTCACTACCTGAGAGCGTTCGCACTTAGCTAACAGTACAAGATGAGCAGGCAGGCTGCCGCTCAGGGCCTGAGGTACCTCCGGGGGAGCCACAGACTCCTCAGTTGTACCGAAGGTAACCGTATCAGATACGTTCCCTTGCGCCGCAATGCCTACTTCCCCTCTACTACTCACAACACTAGAGGGACCAATCAACTGCGTTACCCGTGCCTGCGTGAACCACAAATCAGGCCAACCTGTGCCCCAGTTCCCCGATAAATGTGAACAGCTGACCGCGTGACACTGCCCATCCCCAATCTCGTTCACCGCACCAATTGTGTACGCAGCTGACCCCGTGACCTCACTGCTGCGAACAGTGTCAACACCAGAATGTTTACCTATCTCGGCTTTCGTGAATTGACAATGAATACCACCAAAGTCAGTGGCTTCACTAATCACCCTGATGGTCATACCCTTCTCCAACCTAACCATATAACGATTTGGATTAAACACAGGCATAACTGAGTTAAAGGTCTCCGCACAAGCGTATTTTTACCACTCAGTCCAAGCTCATGCAATTCTGAGACCAATGGTTCAAACAGGCTCTTGTGGTTTCCGTCAACCCCTACAGCTGTAATCTTAACATCACAACCGGTCAATGGCGCAATGCAAACATCTTGTGCAACTGCAGACTGCTGACTGTCGCGATGCACCTCACACTGCACCATTAGGTGGTACAGATATTGAAGATACAGACCGCCGGCCTTGCGCAGCTCACAACCGTAATACCCAAAAAATTCCGCACCCAAAATACCATCTTCTGAAATATCAGAAACAGTAGGGGCATAATGAAAAATGTTCCCCCCGATATCCAGAGACAGTATGGCTTGTCCGTACTGTTTGAGTGGCGCACTGGTGATAGTGACTGGCTTTACGCTATTATCAAAAAACACCTTGTCACAATCCAACTTATCGAAGAATTTCCTTCCAACACACGTGACCACAGCCCCACTGTCTTCTACTAAGAAATACCCGATAGTCCCTCTAATGCTCACTCTCACATACCACCGTTTTCCATCCATAGTCCGGAAAGTGGAATCCACGAACAGGCGTCTACCACAAGGGTGGGATAGGTCGCACCGCTGACGCTGTACTATATATTTCATAACAGTCGTCCAGAGGCGCAGGAGCCAAGGCAGAAAGGCAGTGCATTATCTGCCTCATGCCATCCCATAATACCGACTGGCTTCCTCGTTAGTTAACACCAAGTCCACTTTGGTGGTATTCGGGCTTGCCAAATGGGTTGGGCCTAAGCCCTCCCGGACCAACCCTAAGCATTTAAATTGGGCTTAGCCTTGCCGTCTCTGTCTTTACGGAGACGCGCTAGCCTAACACTATCAACACCTGAGTTGTCCCTCCCCTTGCGATCACCGGCCACTATAGCCTCCTTGGGGGTTCTCTTTGCCCCAGTACATTGAATAGGCCAATGACCGAATGCAAAGCAACAACCACGCTCATGGTCCCAAGCACGCATATCCTTCTTATCGACACGCCTGCACGCAGATAACTCTGAGGGACCACATCCACCCGTTGGTACCTGTGTCACTGATTTCTGCTTGGCCACCATTTCCCTGACCCAGTCCTGCACCAGATCCTTTGTGATTGGTGGCACACCATAAGCCCCCCAGAGCCATCCCGGAAGAGTTACTACCCTGATGGTAGCCCCCCCCCCCAGTCAAACCCCGGAAGTTATTACCCTCACGGTAGCCCCCCCCCAGAACCACTCTGGAAGTTGCCACCACCGCCATCTTGTCTAGGTCCCCATGGCGCATTAAAAGCTGCCACCTCGACCTCAAACTCACTGTCCAACTTATCCGAGAGCCGAATAGCCTCAATCGCAGTCGGTCGCCCAGCACGCAGTGCCTTGGCACAGTAATCATTGACCACCTTAAACATCTCCTCCAGAGACGACTTGCCCGGATGCCAGCAGTCATAGGCAGCTCGCTGCTCCCCAGGATCCAGGAGTGAGCACACAAAGCGCTCCACCACTTTGTTCTCTACCGCGCGCTCACTCATCCCCGTGTCTCTAGCAGCTTCCCTGCCATCCACCTGCAACTGCTGACCGTATGCGCGATACAATCAGTCCCGGGCAGTTTGGACACGCTTCTTCCACTGATACCAGCACGCCATGGGATCCACTGAACAGAATTTATATGAGATGATGGGGAGCAATTCTCGCATCGTCATCAATCCATGATGTCGCCACGTGTCCACACAGTCCTGCGCCGGCCCATGCCTCAACAGAGGCAACAGCTGGATGAGAGCCACCTTCTCACCCCACATATTTGACCTCATGTCCAACATAAAGTCCCGCCACCAGATATTCCAATCCTGCTTAATACTTGTAAATGGCTTTGGACGTATCATCGGAACACACACAGAACCAACCATAGGGTACCTCAAAACATTCTCATCAAGTTCCGAAGCAGCCCGGTTACACGACTCCCAGCCTGACCCACCCCCAATCGAAGTAGGCTCCCGAATCACATCCACTATTGCTGGATGCTCCCGGAATAACCTCAATTCTTCTACTGAGTATTGACAGCCCGCTGGCAGCCCAGGCAGTGACGCAATTGGTAATGCATCCCCGTCTGAACGTGTTGGGTAAGGAGTGTCATCTCTACGTATATTTACATTAGGTTTCCCCGGATATACGGAATCCTGAACAACCCCACGCTGAAGCTGAACCGGAGCCACCCCCTGATAATTATATTCCTGATTGGGAGAGGCCACCGGCTCCCTTGGATGCACGTATCTACTGCCGCCCTCCCCCTTGGAGGTCGACTGCAGATTCAGTAATCTATCCAAAGAAGCGGAGTGTGCCCAATGTGCTACATCCTGTGATTTTAGGTTCTTCAACCACGTTGCTTCAGTATCCCTAGCACAGTCCTCACCAAACCCCAAACTATGCCTAAGCGCTGCTTTCTCGACCTGAAAGGCTGCGCTTTCATCAGCAAGAGCGACCAAAGCAGAATCTATGTCACACCTTTCGGCAACCAACAACTGTTCACATCTTAGGTTCTCTTCTTGCTTCTGAATACTCAGCGCATCCCATATGGAAATTTCCTCAGACTGTCTGGCCCAAGCAGCTTGCTGATCTTCGATCAACAGACGGTTTGATTTCACTTCCTCAGCCAATATGCGCCGTACCACATTTAGATCTTCTAAATCACACGAAAATGAGGCTGCATTGGAGACTCTTAATTCATCCAACCCACTTCGTTGCCATGCCATCCGGTCAAACTGGACCCACTTCCAGGTTCACAGGCAGCAGATGCACATCGCTTCATCAAGCTCTACCTCCGACTGCGACCCTGAAAACGTATGACCCATAGCCAAATCATCCCCTAATGATGACATTAGCGAGTCATCGGCCACTGGCCCTGTCTTCAAAGCCGGTGAGATTTCCACATGAGTGGGTGAAAAGGGATTATACTGCCCAAACCCATGGCGAATACTCCAGCGGCGCCTTCAAATCAGAACTACTGCGTATGCCCAGACCGAAATCATCGCGACATGCAGTAGTACTGCTACCATTAAGTACACCATATATACCATGTACACCATGTATATATCATCAAGAGTGAAGCCCACCTTCACTCTACTCCCCGGTTCGCCCTACCCAGTGTTTATATCACCCAAGAGAACATTACGTGCCCCGTCCAATGCTACAACACCTTTTACCATGGTAACGTTGTTGACCATTGAACGAGCGCCCAATTGCGAGTCAAGTGCCCCATCCAGACCCGCCCCCGGTGTAATCACAGAGGCGAAACCTGGTGGAGGACCACTATTCAGTTGAGCTAACTGCGTCCAATAGCTTTCAGACTTGTCGACGCCTACAGCACCTCTGGGCGTGACCAGAGGTGCCGGGATGGGGGTAGTCATGGCCTCCCGACCAACTAACACCTCACGGCCCTCACGGATGACGCCGGCACCTGCACTAGGAATAGAATTGTCACCTACATTCACCACAACAGGTTTGGGAAGAGTGCGATGCGGCGAAAGTGCCATATAAGTGTTCGCACTCACTGACGGCCCTCCTGCGACGGGATGCCCACCACCATCAATTTGGTACGGGCTCCCACTACGCAGACGCGCTGTCAACATCCCCTCCATACTAATTTATGAAGAGAATTTAAGCAATAAAGACCTGGAACAGGTCCATCACTCACCCCTTACACAGAAGGTGAGGCCTGTATCACAGCACCAATGTGGTAGACCACAATGTCCACCGTTCCACGGTCTTTCAATCTGCCACGCACACACAAAAGAACACCAAGATTGAGTGACAGTACGCTTCCACTGGTTTATTACAAAACCTATCCGCTCTCCACGGTGCCAACAGTCAAGTGACTACCCCCCCTAACTCGCCAGGTATTTATATATATTTATATATATATATGTGTATTTCTTTTAAATATTTATATATTATATTATATATATTATATATATTATATATATACTTATTTATATATATATATTATATATATATTTATATATATACATATATTATATACCCACACATATTATTTAGCTGCATTGAAATAGATATCAGAAATGGGGTATGAATCAGAGAATTTACACCACTTCATTTTTATCATCCCTAAACACGGTGAATTCCCGATTCCCGATCAATGAAGTTCCATCTACAATATCGGTTGGTGTGTGCCATATATTATGTCATCTGATAAGAACAATATCGACGTCATCCGCACACGCCAAGTATTGCCGCGTGATTCATCATCGCACATGAGCAGGACACACTGCAGCTGCTGCATTGATACAATAGCTGAAATTACCATGACCCGATCTGTCAGGTGCATAAACAAACTGTCCAAACAATACGGTACTCATTTCCTCAAGAGTTGATTGCAAGTATTTAACATTTAGTTTGCTTGTTTGTTCATTTTGTCCTAAGAACATCGAAGGTCATATCAGGACGGGTACCGACTTGTGATAGTGCACACTCATGGCGATTTCATAGTGCTGCCCCACTGGGAGACCAGGCTGCTGACACCCTGACCCGATATCCCACTCATTCACATTATCCTGACACTGAGCTAACCAGTCCTTGTCCTAGCCTATCAATGCCAAGCGGCACGGCTAGGTAGCGACAAGTATCAATGTTGTAATGCGCTTTACATCGTGTATATAATAAATCAGAAAGTGGCGCTAAGACTTTGGGTGTGTCTGGCCGCCAGCCCTTTAGGGGGACAGGTCACGAGGGAGGGTGCCATGTGGCCACGTGTTACTGTTAGTCACTCGTGTTGACCTTTACAATGCGAGGCACGGGGACAGTCGAACCCGATGCGTATACCAGTTCAGACAATGCCGCAGTGCATCCCTCACCTGGTGAAGTGATGGGCCCCAACATCTCACAGTGAACACATGGTGCTCTCTCTGAGAACACCGGACACGTAAACCAGTACAGACAATGCCGCAGTGCATCCCTCACCTGGTGGGGCGATGAAGCCCAACATGCTGCACCGAACACGTGGTGCTCTCTTTGAGAACACTGGACACATAAACCAGTTCAGACAATGCCGCAGTGCATCCCTCACCTGGTGAAGCGATGAACCCCAACATCTCACAATGAACACGTGGTGCTCTATCTGAGAACACCGGACACATAAACCAGTACAGACAATGCCGCAGTGCATCCCTCACCTGGTGGGGTGATGAACCCCAGCATCCCGCAGTGAACACATGGTGCTCTATCTGAGAACACTGGACACATAAACCAGTTCAGACAATGCTGCAGTGCTCCCTCATCTGGTGAAACGATGAACCCCAACATCCCACAGTGAACAGGCGGTGCTCTATCTGAGAACACCGGACACATAAACCAGTTCAGACAATGCCGCAGTGCATCCTTCACCTGGTGGGGCAATGAACCCCCAACATGCTGCACCGAACACGTGGTGCTCTCTTTGAGAACACTGGACACATAAACCAGTTCAGACAATGCCGCAGTGCATCCCTCACCTGGTGGGGCGATGAACCCCAACATGCTGCACCAAACACGTGGTGATCTCTCTGAGAACACTGGACACTTAAACAAGTTCACACAATGCTGCAGTGCTCCCTCATCTGGTGAAGCGATGAACCCCAACATCCCGCAGTGAACAGGCGGTGCTCTATCTGAGAACACCGGACACATAAACCAGTTCAGACAATGCTGCAGTGCATCCCTCACCTGGTGGGGTGATGAACCCCAACATGCTGCACCAAACACGTGGTGCTCACTCTGAGAACACCGGACACTTAAACAAGTTCAGAGAATGCTGCAGTGCATCCCTCACCTGGTGGGGCGATGAACCCCAACATGCTGCACCAAACACGTGGTGCTCACTCTGAGAACACCGGACACTTAAACAAGTTCAGACAATGCTGCAGTGCATCCCTCACCTGGTGGGGCGATGAACCCCAACATCCCGCAGTGAACACGTGGTGCTCTCTCTGAGAACACTGGACACATAAACCAGTTCAGACAATACCGCAGTGCATCCCTCACCTGGTGAAGAAATGAACGCCAACATCCCGCAGTGAACATGTGGTGCTCTATATGAGAACACCGGACACGTAAATCAGTTCAGACAATGCCACAGTGCATCCCTCACCTGGTGAAGCGATGAACCCCAACATCCCGCAGTGAACACGTGGTGCTCTATCTGAGAACACCGGACACGTAAACCAGTTCAGACAATGCCGCAGTGCATCCCTCACCTGATGGGGCGATGAACCCCAACATGCTGCACCAAACACATGGTGCTCTCTCTGAGAACACCGGACACATAAACCAGTTCAGACAATGCTGCAGTGCTCCCTCATCTGGTGAAGCGATGAACCCCAACATCCCGCAGTGAACACACGGCGCTCTCAGTGAGAACACTGAATGTGATGACCGAATGAATAGAACGCAAGCTTCCCATGCAGAAGTTTTGCTTGGTTGCGGGGTTTACATCCTGACAACATCTAAGGTCATATCAGGATGGGTACCGATTTGTGACAGTGCGCACTCATGGCGAATTTACAGTGCTGCCTCACTGGGAAATAAATCAGGCCGCCGGCATGATGACTCCGATTTCCCACTCAGTCACATTATCATGATACTGAGCTAACCAGTCCTTTTTTTGTTGAAGATTTATACTGCTTATCATGGATAAGCCTGAATAGGCTTGTTTTCACCATTAGAGAGTTTGTCAATAGAAAGCCAGAGCCTACACTTTTACCGACCCAAGGGATTTTTTACCTCCCATACCACATAGACATGGTATGGGAGCAACTGGCCTTTGATGACGCTTAAGTTATACACAGCGGTGGAAATCCAAATTGGCAGAGGTGGGGGCACAGGGAATCGAACTGCTGACCTTCAGATTAAGAGTCCGACCTAGAAAAAAGTCAGACACTCTAACCACTCCGCCACAGAGAACACCAGTCCTTGCCCTATCCTAGTAATGCTATCCTAGTAATGCCAAACCCCAGGCTAGGTAGCCTGTAATTTTGCAGATTTTGTAAAATCATTGATTTGACTTGACTGGGAATCGAATTCCGACCTTCCGCACGGGAAGTCTGTGCTCTACCGATTGGTTCACCATTCGGCCACCGCGTTCGGTGGCCCATGCAGAATGTCCGGAGTCCAGATCCTGCTCGAGTCAAACCAATGACTTACAAAATTGATACTTGTCACTACCTAGCCTGGCGCTCGGCATTATTAGGAGAGGGCAAGGACTGGTTAACTCAGTGGCAGGATAATGTGACTGAGTGGGAAATTAGGCCATGGTGCTGACAGCCTGCTCTCCCAGTGAGGCAGCACTATAAAGTAGCCATGAGTGGACACCGTCACACGTCAGTACCCATCTTGATATGACCTTAGATGTTGCCAGGATGTAAAGCTCCCACAAACAGCAACTCACCAAGAAAAGGCCCTTCAAGACAATCACAACATTACACAAATGTGTCCGGGAACAATCTCTCCGCAGTTTATCACGTGGTATGGGAGAGAGGGGGCGAGGGGGCAGGAGAGGGGGCGAGGGGAGAGGAAAGGGGTGAGGGGGGGGAGAGGGGGCGAGTGCGGTGGGGGAGGAGAGGGGGCGAGGGGAGGAGAGGGGGCGAGGGGGGGAGGGGCGAGGGGCGAGGAGAGGGGGCGAGGGGGAGGAGAGGGAGCGAAGGAGGGGGGGAGGGGGGGGGGGAGAGGGGGTGAGGGGGGAGAAGAGTGGGCGAGGGGGGGATGTCCGAGTAGCAGTTCGCCCAGAGTGAAATCCCGATTTTAAAAAGGGCAGTAAAATTTACATCACCAACACAACTTTACTTATTTAATTCACAAGTATCATGATCAGATAAGACTATTCAATGTTTTGAATATCTTGAAACTACCCATTCGCTGGGAGTTAGCTGTTTATGGCCTAATCAATGCTGAGAGTCAGTTTGGTAAAACTGTGACTGTACGGTAGTAGGGTCATTCATCCATTCATCCCTAATGACTCTCCACAGCTGTTGAGGCAACATACGTCAGGAAATGCTTAAGCAGTTTTCTCTATCAAATAGAACTGAAACAGGCTTAAGCCGTGTTCACACACACACAACTTTAGGCCGACTTAGATAAGGTGAATTAGATTAAGCGAATTAGTGGCACGTTCACACACACCGAGTATTGGGGCGGTTTAAGCCGGAAATCGATATCTGCGCATGAGCAAGTCCATACTAACCAGCACCAGTTTCGGTTAGTCGATGTCACCACGAGAGAGTGTGGGTTCGAGCTATATATGTATGGACTGAATCGTATTGGTTTGGAACGGTCAAAACTTCTGCTGGGCAGTGAAAACCTAAAAATAAATGATGAAAAAGATATATGTGCACCTCTAGCCGGTTCATAGACCAAATTATATAATATGTGCTTTTGATTGACCAGAAAGTCAACAAACTCAGGTCTCGACTGCGACCTACTTAAGCTGCCTCAAGTAAACCGCTACTGTCCACACAAGCTAGATACGCCGACTTAAGGTGGTTAAACTACCTCGCGACATGGTTTACATTAGGCGAACCAGCCCTAATCCGCCTCAGCGTCGCGTCCACACGGCGAATGTGAGCCGAACTAGACAAGGCGAACTAGTTGAGGCGACTTAACGTGCGTGTGTGAACACGGCTTTAGACTCAACGTTCGTTAATTATAGGGAAAGGTTCTGCAGAAGTAGTTCATTGTAAAATAATTTCCTAAGTAAATGTACCATAAAGCCTCCGATAAAGCTGCATAGTGTGATGAAACATAAACTTTTCAAAATCAAAACAATTACCTAGAATTGATTCTACATATCTAACTTAGATACTAATGCGCGCATTTGTAGCTACATTATAAGGGAATAGTAAGGCAATTTAGTAGAACATGTTACTGCTAAAGCTTATGGTGTCAGAGTTTAGACGTGCGTGCCAGAACTATTTTGACATGTTTGAACTTCAAATATTTAAAAACTTAGCTATTTAAAATGACCAGTGTATGAAACTAAAGTAAGGTAGGTTATAACAATCAATTTAATATATTTTTCTCAGAAAATTACAGGATCACAAAACCATCAGACTATGCAAATTGAACTTCTTTCTAAAACTGATCGGTAGGTTATAAATCTAACTATGATAGATTTGGTTATTTTCCCATAGAACCACGAGAGTTTATAGTTAATGTTAATAGCATTTCCCTACAAACATATAGTTACGCCCTACGATGCAGATAGAAGCCAGATACAATGTAAAAGCCTCCTTATGTACATGGAAGCCATGTAATATTGCAATCTTCCCGTGGAATGTCGCTGCTGCCGCGACTGTTTTTCAACGGTATCCCTGCATGTGTCAGGTAATGATCAGCCGACTTACAAGCCAAACGAGTGCACCTGACACAGTGACAATGCTTTATATGTATGCTGATATGTCTACATACACATATACATACATCATACATACATATCTACATATATATACCTATATGTGATGTATAACACATTATGTGAGTATAAAGCCGCGGAAGGGAATTAACCCCTTTTGATTATTATTATATGCTAATTATTGTTAATATTACACTATATACTGTATTGCCTCCTCCATCTCACGACTGGTGGCGCCACCCCTGGCTGCGTCTGGTACCTGCCTACCCTCAATACATCACTCGCATCGGGGATTTTTTCCTTTTATTGTTAGGCTGATATTCCTAGCCAGAGAATATATAACTCATACCACTACTTTTCTTGTTCTTGTTCCTTTGTGCTGTAGCCGGCCTTTATACACAAATATATATACATATATATATACATACAAAATAAAGTTTTGAATGCGAGAACCTAAGGCTACACTGCCCGATTGGAAACGAACTACCCCGGCCAGCAGGCGCCCGCTGTGCATATGATCAGTCGGGCGCCCCCAGCGGTACAGCCGTGAACTATCCTGGGAGTTCCCCCGGATCTCCCAGGGGGCAGCACGGTGCGTATTCGGTTAAATCTGCATATACACAGTATATACGTGGATACATGCATATATATATATATACATATGTTTACATATATATATATATTTACATATATATACATACATATATACAGTAAAACCTAAATCGACCGACCTTGGGGCCGACAATGAGCAGTCCATTTAGGGAGGTTGTCGGTTTAGGGAGTTAGAATATCATGACAATGGTTGTTGGGACCCAATAAAACGATCGATATAGGGGAGCGGTCGATCTGTGGAGGTGGTCGGTTAGAGAGGTTTTAATGTATACATACCGGGTGCAGTAGCCTAATCGGTAGAGCGCGGACCTCGAGTGCAGAAGGTCGGGAGCTTGGTTCCCAGTTGAGTCAAACCAATGACTTTAAAATTGATATTTGTCGCTTCCTAGCCTGGCGCTCGGCATTAATAGGATAGGGCAAGGGCTGGTTAGCTAAGTACCAGGATAATCTGACTGAGTGGGATATCAGGTTACGGTGCTGGTGGTCTAGTCTCCCAGTGGGGCAGCACTATTAAGTCACCATGAGTGTGCACTGTCACAAGTTGGTACCCATCCTGATATGACCTTACATGTTGCCAGGACGTAAAACTCCAACAACCAACCAACATTCATTCCACGGGTTACCGGTCTTTATCTTTTGACAAAATTAAGTTCCAGTCCTGCCTTGTGCATAGGAATGGCATGTCTTCCACACCATTAAACTACTGAGTGAATCGTTCGTTAGTAAGACCAATAAAGAAGCTCACTTGTTGGAGTTTTACCTCCTGGCAACATCTAAGGTCATATGAGAATGGGTACCAACTTGTGACCAGTGCGCATTCATGGCAACGTTATAGTGCTGCCCCACTGGGAAATCAGGCCGCTAGCACCATGACCTGATATCTCACTCAGTCTCATTATCCTGACACTGAGCCATCCAGTCCTTGCCCTATCCTATTAATGCAGAGTGCCAGGCTAGGAAGTGACAAGTATCAATTTTAAAGTCATTGGTTTGACTCGACCGGGAACCGAGCTCCTGACCTTCCGCACGCGAGGCCCACGCTCTACCGATTCGGCCACCGCGTCTGGACCCTTAAAGAATCATTTGCCGCCTTGATCATTCGGGGTGTACGTTAATTATGATCCTCTGCCTCATGTGCCTCTATGTCAGCGATACAAATGCGCCTTATTGTAAGGCTCGTTACCGAGCAACACATTAACGACACTTTAATAGCCACTCATTACGCGCTGGCGATGCGTAAATCGATTCGAACTGATAGAATATAAAAATGGAGCAGAGCGAATAGCCACACTTAATGTATATATATGAGGATCATAGATTGACATAATGCTTGTGTCGTATTAAAGCAATAATGGGTAAGCTGCATCGTGAAAGCGAGCTGTGTCATCACAACAACCAAATTCACAGAATGTAGCAATGCATCTGTATGCTACACATGCTTGATATATATATATATATATATATATATATATATATATATATATATATATATATGAGCCTGTCTCAAAAGGTGCTAACTCTTCGTTTTTTTTGTCCATTGTAACGATTGACACAAAACAGCACAGAAACGGTTACACTGAAAACATTTGCTTCAAATCAATATGTATTCTATTGGCATTATAAAACACCATGTAAAAAACAAATCAGTTTATCCTGAGCAAATGCATAAGCAGATAGTATGTTGATCGTTACAATGGACAAAGATTTGTCCCATATTGCTTAGCACCTTTTGAGAAAGTCTCAGATATATATAAAGTGAATATTTAACTTCATAAGTGTCTTTTGATATATATAATTGATTGTTTGCTTGTACATTCTGTGAAAATATGATGGTTGAATGAGAATATGACACAATGCAAGTTGAACACTTTGTGCCATGAATATGGTCGATCGATCGATCGATATATATATATATATCTGTTATATAATTTACTATGCGAATATAAATAAAGAATAGTCCCTAACGCTTTGCAGTGCTCCTTCTGACACCCTCTCGCTTCCCAACACCCCTTAGTCTCAGCAGCACCCCCCCCCCCCCCTGTAACCGGGCACTCTCTGCTTCCCCTTTCCTGGGAACCGACCCCCAACGGTCTCCCACCTCTCACTTCACTATATATATATATATATATATATATATATATATATGTATGTATATATATATGTATATATATATATATATATATATATTATATACAGCAAAACCTGTTTAACTAAATATCTCCACAGACCGACCACTCCCCTAGGTCGATAGCGATTGCTTTTTTGTGTCCCAAACGATCGCCCATACAATACCATTGTAACAAAATGAAAAACTCCCTAAACTGCCCACCTCCCTAAGTGGACCATTTAAAGTCGGTCCCATGGTCGGTCGATTTACAGAGGTTTTACTGTATGTATATATATATATATATATATATATATATATATATATGAGACAGTCTCAAAAGGTGCTAAGCAATATGGGACAAAACTTTGTCCATTGTAACAATCAACATACTATCTGCTTATGCATTTGCTCAGGATAAACTGATTTGTTTGTTACATGGTGTTTCATAATCCCAATGGAATACATATTGATTTGAAGCAAATGTCCTTGTGTTTTCAGTGTAACCGTTTCTGTGCTGTTTTGTATCAACCATTACAATGGACACACACAAAAAGAGTTATCACCTTTTGAGACAGGCTCATATATATGTATACCGATTAGTCGACTGAATGGTCGTTGCTTAACACAATGTCAGCAACAAAGGCCATATCCATGGTGAGAAGTGTTCAACTTGTATTATGTCATATTCTTATTACAACCATTGCTTTTGTTCACAGAATGTAAAAGCATGCAATCAAATATGTGTCAAAGGACACCTATGAAGTTAAAAGCTCACGGTCATAAAACTTGTAGCCAAGGAAAAAGAATCCTAGGTAAAATTCGCTAGTATCATTTTTCATAAAATGTTAAAAATGTGTTTAATAAACTATATGAGGTGGTACAGTCCTCTTGCCTTCAATAAGACTAAAATGCCTTCTCTTTCCACGTTGGTCAAAAGATCATTTGTACTGTAAAATTGTTGCCACAAGGCCATACAATCAACACACCCTAATTAAATGTATTTGAATGTCAGTGGGCACTGACACCCAATACATGCAGGGGGGGAAGTTGTGTCAGGATAATGTGACTCAGTGGGATATCAGGTCATGGTGCTGGCAGCCTGGTCTTCCAGTGAGGCAGCACTATAAAGTCGCCATGAGTGCGCACTGTCACACGTCGGTACCCGTCCTGATATGACCTTAGATGTTGCTAGGACGCAAAACAAAAACAAACAAACAAAATCTTCCTTGAATAGAAAAGAGTGTAACTATAAGCCACAAGGGTACAATGTGGCAACAGCTAAGGTCCATTTGTGTCCTGCCAAGCCCATACAGGACTCTGTGGTAGTTTCCCCACAGAGGGGACGATTTCATGCAGTTTGTTATTTGTGTTTTCAGCTGACTCATGCTGCCATTTGGATTTGATATGAGTGAAAAAGTGTGTTTTCATTTCAGAGTGAGGTATCAGACACAGTGCAATATCACAGTTTAAGCTAGGATTCCTTACACGCGGTATGCGGCATGCGGCATGCGGCATGCGGCATGCGGTATGTGAACGGGATGATTCCTTTCACATGGCATGCGGCATGCGGCATGAGGCATGCGGTGAGGTGTGAAATTTAGAGATTACTTCCGCTGATCCTCGTGGAAAGCATCTGGTAGCATTTTTACATACCTCATAAGCGTCCGTCTCACATGGGGGTTCCTACCGTTATAATTGCCAAAGTATAGATAAATATTCCTATTTCTGTGGATCTGGTAGCATTTTTACCTATCCCATAACCGTCCGTCTCCCGGGTGACCAGCTCACCATGGGTTTCCCCTCCACACCCCTCTATGCCTGTGTGTGACAGTTCCGTAATGATCAGTCGCCTCCCCTCGTCTAAAACTAATGGACACATGCGACTGATGGTTTCTATTCGCATACCGCATGCCGCATGCCGCACCGATGGCTACATGGACCGATCGAGTTGCCGCATTCGCATTTGCATTCGCATTCGCATACCACGTGTAAGGAATGTAGCCCATTGACTTCAAGGCATTTCGATTTTTTGCCGCATTCGCATTCGCATACCGCATGCCGCATGCCGCGTGTAAGGAATCCTAGCTTAAGAGTCTCTTTCGTCACCCGACCAGCACGCTTGTTTCCTGGAATGCCGACATGGCCAGGCACCCAGCACAAATGGATGTTATACCCAGCTGTTGCTGGCAAGGTCATTTTCCACAAAAGGTCATTTTCCACAAAAGGCTGATCTGCCTTGAGACTAGCAGCAGCCTGGAGACACGAAAGGCGAATTGCTGTAAAAAAATATATACAGTACAAACCCGTTAAACCAAGCTCAGTTAAACCAAGCGATCGGTGAACAGATTAATCCTAACTTTTGTCGGCGGCCCGGCAAAATACTACCATTTATCATATAAAAAAAGTTGGCTAAACCAAAGTTGGTTAATCCAAAGTATCAGTTAATCCAACCAAAATTGTCGGACCCAAGGTCACTTCCGGTACAGATAAAACAATAATCAAAGTGTCCACATACACTGTATATTAAATTCATTATGCACCCGCGTTTTTACCAAAGCCAAGTCAAAGTTGAAGCCAAAGCTCGGTTAAACCAATGATCGGTTAATCCAGTCACGTGATTAGATGACGAAACCGGTTTCAACTAAATTACAGCAATGCCCATGCTCTATTACACCATTTCGTCATCGACTTTCCTGAGTTTGTCCCTGATGAGCACAGCGAGTGTAGAAACCAGCTCACTATCTTACATTCACACACCTGATGTGTCTGAATGTAAAAAATAAACACTCACACGACATTAAGTGAAACACACCTAACAGGAATCATATGAATAACAATGTGTGGTTCAGATTTCGATAAGAATTTACGGTGATTTTGAACCCCTACTCTTCCCGCTAGGTTGTTGTTGTTTGTTGGAGCTTTACAGCCTGACAACATCTAAGGTCATATCAGGACATGTACCGACTTGTGACAGTGCACACTCATGGCGACTTTATAGTGCCATCTCATTTGGATATCAGGCAGCCAGGATCAGGACCCGATATCCCACTCAGTCGCATTATCCTGACACTGCGCCAACCAGTCCTTGTACTATCCTAGTAGTGCCGAGCGCCAGGCTAGGTCCTCCCACTAGGAGAGACAGGGTTGGTTTCGCAGTAGGCACTTTCAGAATGTGTCAATGTGAGGGTGCCTCTTTCCACGTTAACCCCTGACTATCTAATGGCCGGTACACACCTACCTTTTACGATTCGCGCACTAAAACTCCCGATCCGCTTAAAACTGAAAACGGGCCGATTCATTTTTCGAATCGCGAATCGCAATCGTAAGGCTAGCGCACACCTACCGTTTTAGCCCTAAAAATGAGTTTTTAGTCGTGAATCGCAATCGGTAGGTGTGCTAGGGGAGTGCACACCTCACGACTTTTGGGCAGTTTTAGATCGTATACGCTAGGTGGGTGCAGGAAAAACGATCGTAAACGGTAGGTGTGTACCGGCCATTACCCCTCTGACACACACACACCCTACCCGCCCCTAACACCCCCCTCCCCCCACCCCCCTTTGACTCTCTTCGTGCAGCACACTACACTTCATTCTGTATGAGTCCAAATGCCACGTTGCAAACTCAGGCTATGCTGGTTCTCAGCAGGCAGGAAGCGGAAGGCGAGAAGGTTCCTATGGCAACCATTGTAAACACGGTGTGGTGTTAGGGGTTTTCATTAAACATGCATAGTGAAATGTTTGTGCTTCTTCAACAAACAGCGATAACATGACTGACTGACTACATGATGTAGTTATTTATTAATGCCAAATGGCATTACTGCAGCATTATTCTCTAAGGAATGCGTGTACTTGGGGCTTTGGCCGAATTGGTAGAGCGCGGGTCTCGAGTGCGGGAGATCGGGAGTTCGGTTCCCGGTCGAGTCAAAGCAATGACTTAGCAAATTGTTATTCGTCGCTTCCTAGCCTGGCACTCAGCATTAATAGGATACAGCAAGGACTGCTTAGGATAATATGATTGAGTGGGATATCGGGTCATGGTGCAAGTGGCCTGATTTCCCAGTGGGGACCCACTATAAAGTTGCCATGAGTGCACACTGTCACAAGTCGGTACCAGTCCTGATATGACCTTCGATGTTGCCAAGACGTAAAACTCCAACAACCAAATAATCTAAGGAATGTGTGAGAAGTACCCGCCGGCTAGTACCCACTCTACCCGCCAGGTGGACATCCGATAGTCATAGGGCTCTACTCCGCAATTACACAGAAGACAGAATAATGCAGTAGTTAGTGCCTCTTTTCAGCACCCCCTGTGATCGGCGAATCCCTGTCGTGTTGGACATTTTTTCCATGTGGAGATTATCTTTGCTTCATTGGATCCAACATTTGATGACAGGACACCTGCTATGTCAGGACAACATTAGTCTGGGTGCAGAGTAGATAAAAGATTCACCCTGTACTCGCAGTACACGGGTGAATACCAACCCTATATAAAAACGGTTGAAAAAGCGGGTTAATGAAATGAGAGCCTAATTTCACAATCTAAGAAGCAACATTTATTCTTTGTAGATGTCTTCATATTTACCCGCTACTTTTGAGTTGGAAAATATAATAAAACATATACTTTAATGCAATTTAAAAGTGAAATCGACGGCGTTCTCTGGCCGGCATCTAGGATTTTTGCATTCTCTCCCATTTCACCAAATCTGTGCCAATATATGTAGCCATTTGATCATGGAACCACAGTTTCTACTTCATGTTCCATACTAAAGCTATTTTCGCCCATATTTAGACTACGTTGTCGTTCACCCGTATACTACAAGTACCGGGTGAATCTTTTATCTAGGTGCAGAGTTGTCTGTTGAAGACTGGTTCTACTGTAATAGGCGCTGGTCTTTCTTGGTTCAATACACTTATTTCACATACATTAGTCATTACTCCTTCATCGTCAACATACCGCCAGTAATCTATTCTCGGGAATTTAAAATATGACCTTTAGCGCTGGTCTGTAGGCGGTAGTGACCAGACGCAGCTAGTAGTAGTAGGCTACCAGTGTGGCCAGGGGTCACTCGCAGGTGGCGCCGGTGTGGCCGCAGCTGTAACTAAGCCCTGGAGTAGTCGATAGTAGGTGGTCATGCAACGGTCAGAATATAGCGGAGGGAACTGAGATTTGTAGTGTCCTTGTTTATATTCCCATAATAGAGTATAGAGGATATATATATATAATCGAAACGGAATGAAAGGCAAAGACTAGACTAGGTTACTTATAATACAAATACAATATAATACCATATAATAAATGTTATAGTACATATATATGTACTGTATAATTTACTAGGTTACTAATACTATATAATAAATGACCAAACAGGATGGCTGAATGAGTTAGAGCATCCGTCTCCCATGTTGGTAGTCTGTGGGATCGTGGGTTCGAAACCTGGTCGAGTCAAACCAATTACTTAAAAATTGATACGTGTCGCATCCTAGCCAGGCACTCGGCATTATTAGGATAGGGCAAGGACTGGTTGGCTCAGTGTCAGGATAATGTGACTGAGTGGGATATCAGGTCATGGTGCTGGTGGCCTGGTCTCCCATTGGGGCAGCACTATAAAGTCACCATGAGTGCACACTGTCACAAGCTGGTACCCATCCTGATATGACCTTAGATGTTGCTAGGACGTAAAACAACAACAAACAAACTATATAATAAATGATATAGTACATATATATATGTACTATATATAATATATATATACTATCAACTTTATCCCACGCTCCAGCTTCTATATCCCATCGTTGGTTAGACAATAAAACCATCATCGTTTGACAAATTGTAATCTGTTCTCAAGAATCCTCCTCATATTCATGGTTCATGAAATTCATCTCTATCCTTAAACTATTTTTTGTAACCCGATTGTAAATATGTCATATATGTGGGTTTCTTTTTATTGTACACCACCTTAATAGGCTGTTAAGTCGGGGTTGATGTGTGTGGAAGAGTGAGAGAGAGAGTGTGTGTATATGGGTGGGTGGCTGGGTGGGGTGAGGGTGTTTAAAAAAAAAATGATACAGCAACTTAATAGGCTGTTAGTCGGCGTGGTGAGTGTGTGCGAGTGTATCTGGGTTGGTTGGTGGGTGGGTGGGTGGGTGGGGGTGAGAGTGTTCTATTAAATATCAAATTTATATTATTATCATTATCCGACTAAATAACCCTTCTCTATCCTCCATTACCTTCCAGACGTAACCCACCACACACACTCCACGATGACCTAGAGACCACAGCCACCGCCACCATCAACCATCAACCATCAACCATCAACCATCAACCATCAACCATCAACCATCAACCATCAACCATCAACCATCAACCATCAACCATCAACCATCAACCATCAACCATCAACCATCAACCATCAACCATCAACAATGCAGGGGCTGGAGGTGACGTCATCAATGGCGTCTATGCTGACGTCAGACTCCACCGCGTCGGCCGCCGCTGCCAACGCCAGCCTGAACGTGTGGTCGCGGTACACCCAGGAGGAGCTGTACGCAACCTTCCGGCCGGCCATCACGCACGTCGACAAGTACGTCACGCCCATGTGGTACATCATCGGTTTCCCCTCCAACCTCATCGCAGCCGCCATCTGGATCCGGCCGCGCATGCGCCCGTCGTCCGGCTGCTACCTAGCAGCGCTGGCCATGTCTGACTTTGTCTTCCTCATCTTGCAGCTCATCTATGAGCTTCAATCGACGTGGGATGTGCGCTTGTTGAAGATGCCTGTTCTGTGCGAGGGGTTCCCGGTGTTCTTCCTCGCCTCGCAGTATATGAGTCCCGTGCTGGTGCTTGGATTCACCGTTGAGAAGTACGTCAGTATATGCCATCCGTTCAAGCGTGAGAAATACTGCACGACGTCACGTACTATAAAGGTTACATGCAGCATTCTGATTGGCATGGTGTGCCTGCACTCGGTGCAGGCCTATTTCTGGCACTACCATCCCGACACGGATGAGTGCACCGTGCGGCGTGAGGTCACTGAGGGTGGTGTGAAGTCTGTGTGGTCCGTGTGGTCGTGGGTCACTGAGATGCTTGTCTTTGGACTCGTCCCGCTCACCATCCTCGTTCTCAATCTACTCGTAATATGTGAGATCCGGAAGATGGCGCGGACCGAGAAGACCCGACTGTGCCTATCACAGGCCAACACGAGCTCGGCGGCCACTGTGACGCTGCTCGCCGTCAGCTTCTACCTCATCTTCACGACGCTGCCGGTCACGCTCTGCTACGCAATGTTCCTTAGTTTCCCGGAGGGCCGGGCCGGTCTGACGGATGCACAGATTGAGGCCGACCCAACCTGGCAGAGACACTTCACATACTACGCCTTCAAGACCATCATCGAGGAGCTCGGCATGTCGCACTACGCGTGCAACTTCTTCATCTATCTCAGCACGGGCAAGCTCTTCCGACAGGAGCTCCGGGAAGTCTTCCTGAAGACTTTCATGAAGGAGTCCTACCAGCGCAGCATTAGTTGGTCGACACGTGCGCCGTCTAACCACTCATATGTGCGGGCCTCCAAGAAGGAGGCCAACGGCGACGTCTCGCACCTCTGAGTGGTTGTCTGCCATTTTGGGACTGGTTGTGTTGGGGCGCTGAGAGCGGGAAGCCGCTATGGTCAATAAGTAGCCAGCCCCTCGGTGTGAACTATGTATATATATAGACACATATATGTATATATTTATATATGTATATATGTACATGTATATGCATATACAGGGATATGCATATATATGGTATATACATGTATATACATATATATGCATATATATACATATATACATACATGTATATATATACGTATACACATTTACATATATATACAAATATATACACATATATATAGACATAATTTATACATATATATATATATATACTCTAGTAGTTCCTAGGATGTCCCCCTGACGCCCACTGTACTAGCAATGATTGGGAAGACATCATTATAATATATGTATATAGTGTATGTGCACCAGCTCGTTGATAATAATAATAATAACAATAATGCCGAGGGGAGGTTCAGCTGGTGCCACATTCGTTAATGATGAAGAGATGATGACCAGACTGCATAGGACAAGCTTAGATTAATCCATTGAGGGCGCCGCCTATATTAAACTTTTAAAAGAATTAAAGTATCCGCGCAGTAGGACTAGCATTCATACAGGACGCCACCTGCATTAACGCATCTGTGCAACAGGATGTGTGCTTAGACAGGACACCACCTGCATTAACGCATCTGTGCAACAGGATGTGTGCTTAGACAGGACCCCACCTGCATTAATGCATCTGTGCAACAGGATGTGTGCTTAGAGAGGACACCACCTGCATTAACGCATCTGTGCAACAGGATGTGTGCTTAGACAGGACACCACCTGCATTAATGCATATGTGCATCAGGATGTGTACTTAGACAGGACACCACCTGAATTAATGCATCTGTGCAACAGGATGTGTGCTTAGACAGGACACCACCTGCATTAACGCATCTGTGCAACAGGATGTGTGCTTAGACAGGACGGCACCTGCATTAATGCATATGTGCATCAGGATGTGTGCTTAGACAGGACACCACCTGCATTAATGCATCTGTGCAACAGGATGTGTGCTTAGAGAGAACACCACCTGCATTAATGCATCTGTGCAACAGGATGTGTGCTTAGAGAGAACACCACCTGCATTAACGCATCTGTGCAACAGGATGTGTGCTTAGAGAGAACACCACCTGCATTAACGCATCTGTGCAACAGGATGTGTGCTTAGACAGGACACCACCTGCATTAACACATCTGTGCAACAGGATGTGTGCTTAGACAGGACACCACCTGCATTAATGCATCTGTGCAACAGGACGTGTGCTCAGACAGAACACCACTTGGAGGTGTTTAGACAGGATGCCACCTGCATTATTTCATCTGTGCAACAAGATGTCTGCTTAGACACCTGCATTAATGCATATGTGCAGCAGGACGTGTGTTTAGACAGAACATAACCTGCATTAATGCATCCACACAGCAGGATGTGTCTTTAGACAGGACACCACCTGCATTAATGCATCCACACAGAAGGATGCTGCGTGTGTTTACACATCCTCAGAAGCAGGCCGCCACCTGCATTTAGATACATGCAGGGCAGCGTGGTTTATATTTACAAGTCAAGTTCGGATTTCAAAGTAGCATTAAGAGAGCTCCTCTGGAGAGCATGGGAAATACACCAGGTGTTAAGCATATTCCATTAACTAACAACAAGTTTGTATATATGGAAACGCGTGAAACCTATAGATACAGTGTTCCACAACTATGTCTGTCCTCTTGGAGACTGAAGAAATAAGCGGCGGAACTAATGCAGTGATGAACCGATAGGTGGCGTTGTGAATGGGTTAAAGACTACAGTATGTATTATGCAAACTAGGAGAACAGCCGAAGGGTCTCGGAGATTGTGTGTAGAGTTATTTCACTGACGTCATATAGAGATGTGACGTCATGAACATGCCGCAGTCCCTGGTGGAGATGCGTCCATTCCCTTACAGCCGTCTGTGGACTTTACAAGGGTTACTTTGGGTGTGACACTGAGTATTTATTGTCTGCGCTTACGTATATAGTTTATTATTTGTACGCAAAAAGAAATGTTATAGGTTTATCATTTATTTCAAAGCTGCATAGTCCGATGAAGCACCAAATTTTCAAAACCAAAACAATTATCTATAATTGATTCTATATATCTAACTTAGATACTGATGCACTTATTAAGCATCTGTTGCTATATAGAAGGGAAGACGGGGGGCAGTTTAAGGGACGTTGTTTCTGCTGAAGCTTATGGTGTCAGAATTTTGGCATGCTTGCCAAAATTAATTTGGCATGCTTGCACTTCAAATATCTCAAAAGTTAGCCATTTAAAATTAGTTACTTCAAACTAAAGTAAGATAGATTATAGCGATCAAGAAATCTCAGAAAATTATCAAAACTCAAAACCATCGGACTATGCAACTTTAATGTAAAACTTCGCAAACCTATCCAATATGAACATTAGTTTAATAGGAAAGGCGATTAAATACTAGATACTATTACAAATATGAATTGCTCATATTGACATCACCTCATATAATATTTTGGTTGCTATCTATTAGGATTATTATTCATAATAACATAAGGTGATTCATATCAAGTTAATAAAGGACTACCAGGTTGGAAGGAGCAGTGTGTTATCATACTTAATGTAGATAGGACTCTATATGTATTAAATGTATAAAACACGAATGACTCTGCATGTATATGAGCCTGTCTCAAAAGGTGATAACTGATGATTTTGTTGTCCATTGTAACGATTGACACAAAACAGCACAGAACCGGTTACACTGAAAACCCGTTCAAATCAATACGTATTCTATTGGGATTGTTATCCTGAGCAAATGCATAAGTAGATAGTATGCTGATCGTTACAATGGATAAAGTTTTGTCCCATATTATTTAGCACCCTTTGAGACAGTCTCATATATCCACAACACATCGCGAGAATAGGGCTTATGTACTTAAATGTCATTGTGTTCCTTGTAATACAAAAAAGATTAATTAGAAAGTTGACTATATTCGTAAAATGCATCGTTCGATACATGTGGGAAAAGTAAGTATAGTCTGAATTTTAAAATGTCAGAAGACCTTGAAAATGCTAATCGGTTAAAGTTGCATAATCTGTTGATTTTCTTTGATTTTTTTAGTTAAATACATCAGTGACACCTAAAAATAAAACCAACCCAGTGTATTTTAATTCAGAGTAGTCAAACTTTTATGATAATTTACTTAAAGTTGCATAGTCCGATGGTTTTGAATTTCTGTCTTTTTTTCTGAGATAAATATATTAGATCGATCACTAGTATCTACTTTACATTTGTTCAAAGTTACTTTTATTTTAATTGGTAAACTTTTGAGATATTTTGAGTGCAAACATGGAAAACAAGCTTGCCAAAACTCTGACACCATAGACTTCTGCAGTAACAGGTTCTGTTAACTTGACTCAGTATTGCCTTCTATACAGAAACAAATGCTTAATAAGTGCATCAGTATCTAAATTAGATATGTAAAATCAAATCTACATGATTGGTTTGGCATTTGAAAATTTGGAATTTCATCGGACTATGCAGTT
Organism: Branchipolynoe longqiensis; assembly: GCA_030323885.1. Lineage (NCBI taxonomy): Eukaryota > Metazoa > Annelida > Polychaeta > Phyllodocida > Polynoidae > Branchipolynoe > Branchipolynoe longqiensis. The sequence goes on from CM059188.1 coordinate 38,850,516, forward strand.
TTAACCTTGGAGTACAAGCATGCCAAACAATTTGTGTGTGCACATCAAAACTAGACGAGCAAAAGAGTTGAGCACCCGCCTCCTGTTTTAGTTTGTCGTGGGATTTAAACACGCAGGTTTGAACCAATCACTTAAAAATTGATACTAGTCTTGTTGCTATCTAGGCTGGCATTTAGTATTATGAGGATAAGGCAAGGAGCCGTGGAATGACACTCAAGTGTCCACGACTGAAATTTCCCCCACTTAATGCCTGGTACACACCTACCGTATACGATTTGCGCACTAAAACTCGTGACTCGACCCGACCCACTTAAAACTGAAAACGGGCCGATTCATTTTTCGAATCGCGAATTGCAATTGTAATCGGCCCGTTTTAGCCCTAAAACTGAGTTTTTAGTCGCGAATCGCAATCGCTAGGTGTGCACGGGAGCACACACCTAGCGATTCTTGTGCATGAAACAGGCAGTTTTAGATCGTATACGGTAGGTGGGTGCGCACAAATGGTAGGTGTGTACTAGGCATAAGATGCATTGTCCGAAGGTTTTGAGTTTGTGCAATTTTCTTAGATAAACATAACTAGACTGATTATTATAATAGACTTTACTTGAAATAACTTTTATTTCAAATGGCTATTTATTTTATATATATATATATATATATATATATATATATATATATATTTGAAGTGAAAACAAACCAAATTAATTGCGGAATTCCAACACCATATGCTTCAGAAGTAATGGGTTCTATTGAATTTGATTAATATCCTCTTCTGTGCAGAATTTGTATTTTTCTTTTAAATAAAAATTAATTAATTGTGATGATGATGACGACGATGACGATGACGATGATGAAGACGACGACAACGACGACGACAACAATAATAATAATAATAATAATAACAATAATAATAACTACAATAAGTACAGGAGTATCTAAGTTGGATATGTAGGATCAAAACTAGGTAATTCTTTTGGCTTTGGAAAGTTTGTTGTGCCTTCATCAGACTATGCAGCTTTAATCAATTAATGTACACGCAAACATATAATGTCGAAGCCAACAAGCTGTAATATTCTGAAGAGGGGACCTTCCGCAACCCACAAAAAAAAAAAAAAAAATTAACTGAATTACTACACAAGCATCTAACTTGCCAGGCTATGAAGTGAAAAGAATAAATTTTATACGTCATTGACTTATAAATTGTATAAGTCATTGACTCGACCGGGAACCAAACTCCCGATCTCCCGCATGCGAGGACCGCGCTTTGCCGATTAGACAGCCGCGCCCGGCGTTGCCTCGGTTTGAAAACCACCTCCTACTTGGACAGAAGAATTACGCCTGGGTGATGAAGCTGTGTTGCTGGTGTAATTAGGGGTATGTTGCCTGCAGATGTGTGTAACAATACACCTGTGTGTACATGGACTATGCATGAATGAGTATCATAATATAACGCACACATAAACAGTGTGTGTATGTGTGTACTAATTTGTTTGGAGTTTTTTTGGTTGGAGTTTATCTCAAAACTGCAACGAATACAGAATGCGGCTGCCAGGTTGTTGACGGGTACAAAGAAATTTGATCACATCACTCCTGTGCTGAAATCATTACACTGGCTCCCTGTGGAGAAGAGAATTGATTTCAAGGTGCTGCTTCTTGTATATCGTGCCTTGCATGATCAGGCTCAAGAATATATGAGAGATATGCTCCAGGAGAGAACAAATGTTCAAACACTGCGCTCAACAGTCTCCAGCCAGTTAGCAGTTCCTCGGAGCATACTCAAAAGCCGTGTTTACACGGGAAATTGTGAAACGTTCTAGACAAAGCGATTTATATGAGGCATTTTTGAAGCACGTTTACACGGACAGAATTTAAAAGGTGTTTTGGCGCCGGGAACCAGCAGCCTGTGGTGCGCATGTAGCCAGCAAGCACTGCTATTGGTTTACTTTACACTCGTCGATTCGACGCCGATGAAGCTGCTACTTTAATATCGCTTGGAATTTAAGGTTAATTTAATTAAATTTCATTATTTGAGGATCTAATTCTGTTAAATATGATCGCATTTAATAGATTTCGGCCTAATCGGGCCCCAACACTGCCGGGCACAAGCGACTAGTTACTGCTCCCCCTGTTGCCGGCAAGCCCTACTATTTTATACTATCGCCGCCCGGGAACCAGCTGAATCGCTTCAAATAAACCACCTCCAGAGGTGGTATAGATGAGGCGTTTCATATGAAGCGATTCAGCCCTAAAACGCCACAGAACTGCGTCTACACGGCAAATGTGAGTCGATCTAGGCAAGTGGGTTCATATGAAACGTTTTAAATCGCCCGTGTAAACGGGGCTCTAGGCTTTGGGGATCGTGCTTTTAGTATTGCTGCCCCAAGACTGTGGAATGCTCTGCCAGGATATATCACAGATTGTAAATCTGTTGGTGCTTTTAAAAAAGGTCTTAAGACACATTTGTTTAAATCTGCTTTTAACTAGGTGAAATTTATTTTCCTGTATATTTGGTTATGTAAAGCGCCTGTGAACGGCTTGCTGGATCAGGCACTATATAAATGTTTTATTTATTTTATTTATTTTATTTTATTTTTGTTAGTTTTTATGTCATAGCAACATCTAGGGTCATATCAAGACAGGGTGTGGACTAGAGACGGTGCACACTCATGATGACTTTGTAATGCTGTCCCACTGTGAGACCAGGCCGCTAGCACCATGACCCGCTCAGTCACAATATTTATCCTGATACCGAGCTAACCAGTCCTTGTCCGATTCTAGTAATGCCGACCGCTAGGTGGCCAAGTAGTGAAAAATATCAATTTTGTACGTCATTGGTTTGACTCAAACAGACTTTTAACCCCTGACCTTCCTCATGGGAAGACAAGTGTTTTTTGTTTGTACATTAGTTGTTCAAGCAGGGGAAATTTCAGTCGCAGACGACTGGTTTTCATCATTCCACTGCTCCTTGCCCTATCCTAGTAATGCCGATCATCTGGCTAGGAAGCGACAAGTATCAATTTTTAAGTCATTGGTTTGACTCGACCAGGATTCGAACCCATGATCACACGATCGCACGATCTACCAACACGGGAGACGGACGCTCTAACTCATTCGGCCATCTCTTCTGGTTCTTGCCGATTCGGCCACTGCCAGCGCTGTGTGCTACTTTAAAGCATCTATGTACATAGTATAATCCTGTAATAACAGATCGGGTTAATTAATATATAGAGATATATCTGGGATGGGTGCAAATATTATTGAATATGTATAGTTATGTGTTGCTATGGCTACTGCACTGCACATTCCCAGAGTGGGCTACTGAAATGCCGTACATGTGGAAAACGTCCACCTCCTGTAAATGGACTCATGTCTGAATGTGACAGTGGTTATGGCTTAAGAGTGCAGTCATGCAAAACCATGCATAGCATTGTGTGGTCATGGATGACCTTGTGTAGCTGTTTCTGGTTATGCATGGCCATGTATGACAATATAAAGTCATGTCTGGTCATGTTAGGTCATGCACAACAATGTTCAGTCATGTCTGGTAATATGAGGCCATGTGCAACAATGTGAAGCCATATCTGGTCATGTGAGGCAATGTGCAACAATGTGCAGTCATGTCTGGTCATGTGAGTCCATGTGGAACAATGTGCAATCATGCCTGGTTGTGTGAGGTCATGCACAGCAATGCGCAGTTATTCCTGGTCATGTGAGGGTGAACACAACAATTTGTAGTGATGGCTGGTCATGTGAGGCCATGTGCAACAATGTGCAGTCATGTTAGGTCATGCGAGGCCATGCACAACAATATACAGTCATGTCCTGGTCATGTGAGGCCATGGGTAACAATGTGCAGTCATGTCAGGTCATGTAAGGACATACACGACAATGTGCAGTCATGTTCTGGTCATGTCAGTCCATGGACCACAATGTGAAGTCATGCCTGGTCATGTGAGGCAATGTGAAACAATTGGCAGTCATGTGAGGTCATCGGAGGCCATGCGTGACAATGTGCAGTCAGGTCAGGTCATGCATTACAATGTGCAGTCAGGTCAGGTCATGTGAGGCCATGCATGACAATGTGCAGTCATGTTCAGGTCATGCAATATCATGCATGACATTGTGCATTCATGCCAGGTCATGTAAGGTCATGTGAGTTCATGTGCACTGTGTAGTCATGTCTGGTCATGTGAGTTCATGTGCAACAATGTGTGAAAAAGATCGCTCATGCCTGTCCACATAGAGTCATGTGTGAAAGTGCATAACCATATAGTCATGTTGTAGTCATGCTTGGCAATGGGTCAGTCATGTCGGTCATGGGAGAGAAAGGCATGATAACATGTATGTGTGCCCAATGGATGATGTGAACCTGCACTAATTGACAAACTGAAGCCCTGGTTTTAATTATTCAACCCGTAGCAGTAAAATTCGATTTACATTCTTTTAATCACAAATACACTACGGGCTGAACCCACTTCTTTTTTTTTTAAGAAAAAGAAAGCAGAAACAACAAAAAATGTCCTCAGCGAATTAAACGCCTCCAGACAATAATCACCCCCCCTCCCCACCTTCCAAGAAAAAAGACTTGTATTTACTCAATAAACGCCCTGGCTGTTGATTAATGGAATACGGTGTCCACATAATATACACATGTGCATATTAATTACGTTATATTATTAATTATTCAGCGGACAAATGAGAGGATGAGCAAGTCCAAGGTATATATTATTATAAGTCAATTATTTATTAATTCATTTATCTTATCTACTCAATGTTCATTCAGTGTATCTGCCCCCTTATGGTTAGGTATTAATTGTGTATTCATGTTCCATATCTGTATCCTTTAATTGTTGGGCCCGCTTATCATATATGCGCTCACTACTGCTTCCAGGTAGGGGTCTTTTTTAATTATTTTTTACTCTTTTCTTTTTACGCCTTTTGGGTGCTAGCATGATTGTTGCAGATGCTCTATATAAATGCTTACGAGGCAATACCGTTTGAAAATTTTTTTTTTTATTGATGCTGTATTTATACTGTCCAGAGCATATAAGCCCGGGTACCCAGGCTTGTTTTCAATGCTGGCCAGTTGTCGTGTTGGTGTTGTCTTACCACACAGTAGCTGCTGATAAGGTATTTGATTGCCTGCATGTCAGTAGCAGATAGATAATTGGTTGGTATGCAGATAGATAATTGGTTGGTATAACACATTTGACAATACTATTGCGCAAATACGATGCCAGAAAGTCTTTTTTTCATTGTAACTCAATAAACAAAGAATGAATATGCAGACCTCCACAAACCAGTCACCAGCAGAAGAACATGAGTGCAGCTGGGTTCCGCATACCTGGGCCGCGTTCAGGTTCCGTCTCGGAGGCGCTTCGGAGATGGCCATGACGTTACGCTAGTTTGAATTGCAAAAGCAGTTTGTTGTCTCGAAAATGGCCGCCCCCATAGACAGTGGCCATTTGCAATGGAAAAGCTGCGCTGTGACTGGCTGAAACCACTGAATACGGTGGCCATTTTCAAGGTGCTTTTCATCTCCAGTCTGAAAAGGGAGGCGTCTCCGAGACGTCACCGAGACGCACTCTGAACGCAAATAGGCCAAAAAGCATCGCTGAGCTGTCTCCGCGGCGCCTCCGAGATGGACCCTGAACGCAGCCCTGCCTACATGGGTTAGACCAAATAAAAAAGAAATTGGTGATCATCCTTTTAATCACACAAATCAGGGTCGGGCGGGCGGTTTTTATTTATATTTTTTTAATTTTCTGGCATATTTTCGAGCATACGACGTAGACGTAATGCGTAACCAGATGCTATTTCGAACTCCTAGGTTGTTGTTGTTTTTTAAATTAGAATCTTTAAATCAGGGGCGTTCGATCTTTCAGGCGCGGGCAGGGACGATCACCATTCTTTTTCTTTGTGGCCTTATGGGAACACTGCGGGCTAGACCTAGTGATCTCCTGGTGTTTGGCATACCCTCCTGTGCGCACTAGTTTAAATGCTTTTGATTAGCCTGTATAATTAAAGCATTGCATAAATGTTGAGACAGTAACACGGTAGTTACATTTGGATCGAATATCATAACTCTTGGCTGGCCCATGAATAACCTACGGTTGATTTTATTTTAAATATTTTAAAGTAAAATGTCCAACCGAACTGGATTGGGTGAGAGGGCAGGGATCCCAACAGACACTGGAGCTGAGCCGAGACTAGCTGGGCTCTATGTAGATAAAGGATTCACCCTGTACTCGCAGTACACTGGTGATTACCAACCCTATATAAAAGTTGTTGAAAATGCTGGGAAATAAAATGAGAGCCTAATTTCACAATCTAAGAAGCAACATTTATTCTTTGTATATGTGTTCATATTTCCCCACTACCTTTGAGTTGAAAAATATAATAAAACATCTAGTTTAATAAGATTTAAAAGTGAAATCGACGGCGTTCTCTGGCCGGCATCTTGTCTTTTTGCATTCTCTCCCATTTCACCAAATCTGTGCCAATATATGTAGCCATTTGATCCTGGAATCACAGTTTCTAGTTCCTGTCCCATACTACAGCTATTTTCGCCCGTATTTACACTACGTTGTCGTTCACCCGTGTACTACAAGTACCGGGTGAATCATTTATCTAGGCTCTATGATGCTTAGTCCCCCGCCCTATTCATACAGCGTGGAAGGACTAAAGTTATAAGAATATATATATATATACACATATATATATATGGAAATTGCAATATATAAATTTATATAATATTGTGAATGTTGCAAACAGTAGACATTGTGATTGTCATAAATATAGATATTGTGAGTTTGCGACATTCACAATATCCACTATTTGCGACATCCACAATATCCACTGTTTACGAAATTCACAATATCTACTGCTTACTACATTCAGAATATCTACTATCTACGACATCCACAATATCCACTGTTTGCGACATCCACAATATCCACTGTTTGCGACATCCACAATATCCACTGTTTACGACATTCAGAATATCTACTGCTTACTACATTCAGAATATCTACTGTTTGCGATATCCACAATATCCACTGTTTGCGACATCCACAATATCCACTGTTTGCGACACCCACAATATCCACTGTTTGCGACATTCACAATATCTACTGCTTACTACATTCACAATATCTACTGTCTACCACATTCACAATGTCTACTGTTTGCGACATCCAGAATATATTCTGTTTACGACATTCACGATATCTATTGTTTGCGACATTCAGGATTTGTTATATCCCAGACAGTTTGTTACTTTGGGTTGGCCAGACCACACCTGTCACCAGTAACAAGTTCCCATGAACTACACTTCCAAGAGGCCCTTCTTTAGAACTCTTTGGCGTTCACATGAGAACTATATATATATATAGTTACATGTCCCCAATATAATGAATGGTATAATGGTTTAATATAATAATGGTGGTTCGCAGGCTCTTCTATCTTGCGATTAACCTAACTTTCAGCTATTTCTGCAAGTCTCGCCGCATGGTGGCGCGTCGAGCTGTAATAATTTCGATGGTCACACCAAAGGGAGTAATATTCCAACATGTGTCGCTGTTCTCACCAACACCAGAGAACCTTTTGGTTACTATATTTAATTATTTCTCTTCAAATCTGGTTGGTTAATGAAACTACGGGCAATGGTTGATAGCTTCTGTGGCAGAGACCCAATAAATGATATATTTATTTATATATATATATATATATATATATATATATATATGGATAGTGATAAGCCCCTTATCGCCTGTAATAAGCTCTGTAGTGCCTCCGGGCCCCCCCACCCCCACCCCCGGATTTGGAGGTGGGGGACCCGGCATGCACCGCTCCACCTCCCGCGCGGGGCTTGACACTCCACTCACTCGGAATGTTTTACATACATATACATATGCACAGTAAAACCTCTCTAACCGACCACCTCCACAGATCGACCACTCCCCTATATCGCTCGCTTTATTTGGGTCCCAAACGATCGCCCATACAATATACCATTGTAACGATAAAAGAAACTCCGTAAACCGACCACCTCCCTAAATGAACCATTTAAAGTCGGTCCCATGGTTGGTCGATTTAGAGAGGCTTTACTGTATATACATTATATATGTATATATATGCATAATATATGTATACATATTACAACGCCGAAGCCCAATAAATTAAATGTACATATAGACGTATATATGCATACAAATATATATATATATATATATATATATACATGTAATATATATATATATATGTATATATATATGTATATATATATATATATATATATATATATATATACATGTAAAAGTAGGTATACATATATATAGTCCTGTACTGGTGAAAACTAGATTGAAGATGCAATAAAATTGTGTATTCTTTCTCATACGATTTCTTTACAATGTGCTATTTAAGCATAATCGCAGACTTGCTTGAAAAATAATAAATCCGATCCAAGTGTCACGCAAAAGAACTGAGTTCTAATGTACCTGAGCACAGCAATGAGGTCATTTAATTACGTTGAAATCTATAGATGTGGTAGCCAGAGCAGCGATAGTCAACTATGTACACAGTTTAAAGTCTTGTGTAACCTTTGTTTCCATTGACTTAGATGATTGTCCTTTGTCGCGAATGTCAGTCAGTACAGTGGAACGCCATTCAATCAATTAACACACCCAGCATGACTGGAAGACCAGTATAGTGGACACTTCTGTAAATTTTCAAAACCAAAGCAATTTTATTCTACATGTCTAACTTAGATACTGGTACATTTATCAACCATTTATCACCACATAGAACGGAATACCAAAGTCAATTTAATAGAACATATTCCTGCAGAAGCTTATGGTGTCAGAGTTTGTGCATGCTTGTCAAAGTTAATTTGAGATGTTTGCACTTGAAATATCTCAAAAGTTAGCCATTTAAAATATTTACAAAAACTCAAACTAAAGTAAGGTAGATTATAACGATCAACGTATTATATTTATCTCAGAAAATGACAGAAATTCTAAACCATCGGACAATGCAACTTTAATTAAAATCATATTCTGAGAATAGTCCACAGGCGGCTATAATGGACAGAAAAAACTAATAGCTCGTGTTTGTTTAATAAATAAATATAAATAAATAAAACATGTAAATAGTGCCCGATCCAGCAAGCCGTTCTCAGGCACTTTACATAACAAACAAATATACAGGAAAATAAATGTCACCTAGTTAAAAGCAGATTTAAACAAATGTGACTTAAGACCTTTTTTAAAATCACCAACAGATTTACAATCTGTGATATATCCTGGCAGAGCATTCCACAGTCTCGGGGCAGCAATACTAAAAGCACGATCCCCAAAGCCTGTTGAGTGTGCTCCGAGGAACTGCTAACTGGCTGGAGACTGTGGAGCGTAGTGTTCGAACATTTGCGCTCTCCTGAAGCATATCTCTCATATATTCTGGCATTACACTGTATGTGTTATGTTGTTGGGGCAGCCTAGATAACTCAAAACGGTGTGCATTACAGACTATAATTAAACCCCCACCATTCTGTTTTCAAGGTTCTAAACTAGGCCCAGTATGTTATTAATCGTCATACACTTGGTTATCATAGCTTTGGTTCAGCTGCACAGTGAGGGGAAGTCGTGTCTTGTATGGAGTCCATCTATGTCGCGAATCAATGTTTGGATATGTATCCATGTTACGTTGAATAAACACATTAATAAAGCGCCATTGGTTAAGAAGTCGGTTTTCTCAAGCCATGATTCGTAGAGGTCAGACCGGACACGGTATCGGTAGAGCGCAGGCTTCCCGTGTGGAAAGTCAGGAGTTTGAATTCCAATTGAGTCAAACCAATGACTTATCAAATTTATACTTGTCGCTACCTAGCCTGGCGCTTGGCATTAATAGGATAGGACAAGGACTGGTTTGCAGTGATATGGGGCAAATTTACATGTATCTTTCTTCATAAATGAAGTGAGAAAAGCTATGCTCCCTCCCACATACAAGTTTGTTGTTTGTTTGTTGTTGTTTTACGTCCTAGCAACATCTAAGGTCATATCAGGACGGCCCGCATACAAAAGGAAGTTGGTTGTTTGTTGGAGTTTTACACCCTGACAACATCTAAGGTCATATCACGACGGGTATGGACTTGTGACAGTGCACACTCATGGTGACTTTATAGTGATGCCCCACTGGGAGACTAGGCCGCCAGCACCGTGACCTGATATCTCAATCAGTCACATTATCCTGACACTGATCCAACCAGTCCTTGCCCTATCTAATAATGCCGTGCACCTGGCAAGGACGTGACAAGTATCAATTTTTAAGTCATTGGTTTGACTCGACAAGGGTTCGAACCGGTGGGTTCGAATCCCACAATCTCCCAAAACTGGAGACGGACGCTCAACTCATTCAGCCATCCCGTCTGGTACAAAAAGTAGTTAGTTGACATTATTAGTAGTTAGTTAATTGGTATAAAGCACCATCAAATCGAATAACCAGCAAGCTCACCATTTCTCAGAATTTGGACCCTTAAACTACTTCGCCTAGTGGGTCATGGCATTTTAACGTGGCGGAGTAGTTAGAGTGGTTAGAGTGTCTGACTTTTTTCTAGGTCAGACTCCTAATCTGAGGGTCGGCGGTTCGATTCCCCGTGCCCCCAGCTCTGCCAATTTGGATTTCCACCGCTGTGTATAACTTACAGCGTCATCAAAGGCCGGTTGCTCTCATACCATGTCTATGTGGTGTGGGAGGTTAAAAATCCCTTGGGTCGGTAAAAGTGTAGGCTCGGGCTTTCTATCGACCAGCAGTGGAATGAGGAAGACCAGTCGTCTATGACTGAAATTTCCCCTGCTTAAACAACTAATGGACCAAAAAACAACAACAAAAAACGACATTTGAGTTCAGATAGCAAATGGTGATGCAAGTATAAAAGGGGCCCTTAAAACAAGCGGCGAATACTGCAGGGTGTTGATTGATAGCGATTCGGGCGGAAGGACTTGTCTGTACCAATGGCCTTGATTGTGTAAATCACCTCTAATTACAGCCCGCCGTGCTGGTTGGCTTATTTGTTTGTTGGGGTTTTACGTCCTAGCAACATTTATGGTCATACCAGGACGGGTATTGACTTGTGACAGAACATGTAATATATGTACTATATAATTCATTATGTGGATATAAATAACGGCAGCCCCTTAAATGTTCCCCCCCCCCCCATTATACTATCTTTTTCCATGTTATTTGCTCCGGACCGGGCCATTCTCTACTCCCCCCGCCTCCTATACTGTGAGCCAACTGTCACTCTGCTCACTTTAAAACTATATATATATATTTATATATATATATTACATATATTATATCTACTTTCACACTCATGGCGACTTACAATTCCATAGTAGTATCGTACTGCCCCACTTGGAGATCAGGCCACCGGCATCATGACCCACATTTCCCCACTCAGTCGCATTATTCTGACATTGAGTTAAAAAATCCTTGCCCTATCCTAGTAATGCCGAGCGCCAGGCTAGATGGCAACAAGTATCAATTTCGTAAGTCATGGTTTGACTCGGCTGACTTTCGAACTCCCGACCTTCTACAGTACAACCCCATTAAACCAAGCTCGGTTAAATCAAACGATCGGTTAATCCAAACTTTTTTCGGCGGTCCGGCAAAATACTACCATTTATCATATAAAAGTGTCGGTTAAAGCAAAGTCGGTTAATCCAAAGTATCGGTTAATCCAAACAAAATGTTCGGGCCAGAGGCCACTTCCGGTACGTTAAACCAAACTTTCATGTGGTTATAAGGTCATCTGAGACTTTTTTATATGATAAATGGTAGTATTTTGCCGGGCCGCCGAAAAATGTTTGGATTAACTGATCGTTTGGTTTAACCAAGCTTAGTTTAACGGGGTTATACTGTATATACATTAAAAACAATAATCGAAGTGTCCACATACATTGTACATTACATTCATAATGCACCCACGTGTTTGCCAAAGCCAAGTCAAAGCCAAAGCTCGCTTAAACCAATGATCGGTTAATCCAAACAAATTTCTAGGGTCCCTTCAAGTTTGGGTTAACGGGGTCATACTGTATACAGGAAGCCTTTACCGATAGGGTCTGGTCGTGGTAGGTGGTGGAAAGAAGGAGTGTGCCTGCCAGTCAGAATGCTTGTTTGTGTTGGGTTTGAGTGATGGTTTTTTTAAACAATCATTTTCAGTTTTGGGTGTGGTTCATTGTTTTGGCCAATATTACGTGTTTCCGTTGGACCTTTTCATTTCAAAATACAATCAGAAATGGCACCGGTCATGTACACATAGCACACACTCCCACTAGATAGAATATTCACCTCCAGTAGGGGTGTAAGACAACCATGTTTAAAGCCAAGCAACAACTGATTTGGGGGGGGGGGGGGGGGGGGGGGGCTCGAACCCACGACGTTCCCTATGAGAAGCCAACGCTCTTACCGACTTGGCCATTCCATCCAGTTAAGTCTTAACGAGTGTCACTGGCTGTTGGTTGATGTGTGGTGACTGCTTACTAACCGAGTGAAGATGACACGCTGTGTGTTACTTGATTGATTGATTGATTGATCAATCTACATCACACGCATGTACTTTACATAATACTATAAAACTAGCTTCAAAATGGGGAATCAGTACGTTACATAATACTACAAAACTAGCTGCAAAGTGGGTAATCAGTACCTTACATAATTAATACTACAAAACTAGCTGCAAAATGGGTAATCAGTACCTTCCATAAAACTATAAAACTATCTGCAAAGTGGGTAATCAGTACCTTCCATAATACTACAAAACTAACTGCAAAGTGGGTAATCAGTACCTTACATAGTACGAAGAAACTAGCTGCAAAGTGGGTAATCAGTACCTTCCATAATTAATACTACAAAACCAGCTGCAAAATGGGTAATCAGTACCTTCCATAATACTATAAAACTAGCTGCAAAGTGGGTAATCAGTACCTTCCATAATACTACAAAATCAGCTGCAAAGTGGGGAATTAGTACCTTACATAATACAATAAAACTAGCTGCAAAGTGTCTAATCAGTACCTTAAATAATACTACAAAATCAGCTGCAAAGTGGGTAATCAGTACCTTCCATAATACTATAAAACTAGCTGCAAAGTGGGTAATCAGTATCTTACATAAAACTATAAAACTAGCTGCAAAGTGGGTAATCAGTACCTTACATAACACTATAAAACTAGCTGCAAAGTGGATAATTTGTACATTACGCAATGCTATAAAAATAGCTGCAAAATGAATAATAGGTATTTTCCATTAGGTTAACAAACTAGCTGCAAAGTGGGTATTATATATCTTTCATAATAGTATTAGATTAGCGCTATTAAAACTAGCTGCAAGTGTATCTTACATACTACTATAAAAACAACTGCAAAGTGGGCAATACGTACTCAACATATTACTATGAAACCAGGTGCAAAATGGGCAATATCCACCTATTACTACTAGTACTACACCGACCCCTCCCCAGATCGACCACTCCCCTATATCGATTGCCTTATTTGGGTCCGAACAATACCATTGTAAGGATATTCTACCCCTCTAAACCGACCACCTCCCTAGATGGGCCACTTAAAGCCGGTCCCATAGTCGATCGATTTAGATATGTTTTATTGTATACTCTAAATTGCATAGCTATATTCTAAGGGATTACTATATGGACTGATGCATTCTTTTCTTTTTTTAAATCTAAATATTCTCGAAAGATGTTAATCCTTCACTCAACACGAATACTCATTTGGAAACAATTCCAAGCAATCAGAACAATTTTGATGATGTTGAAATTGAAGCGACACTTCATAGCTGTATCGAGGGTTTATGAGATCTCATTTACAGTGGGCCGATTCTACCTGATCTGACATTTTCCGATTCTGATTAGAGTAAGCGGTGTGTATTATCCCGACACTGTCGCTGTTTAATTAAAATGACCAAGTCATATTTCATGTAACAACACCTATAGCAAATAATCAAAATATGAGCTATTCTCATAATATGTCGAAATCTTGTGTGACTCAGAATTCTATCATTTAAATTCCGTATTTCCACGATTGGTCACCGGACGATTTTCGATGTAAGATACACACACATACACAAGTGCCTACAATTTGAATGTGTTCAGGGGGCGGGACGATTATTTTATTGGTCTCTTCGGTTTCATTTGTTTGTTTGGTTTGGGTTTTTGAGGGAGGCGATTTTGGTAACTTTTCTTTTCGATAAATGGTCACTGAAATGTACCTTGCTTAGTTTGTGACCTTCATTAAAAGAAAGGAGAAACCACTGTGTGAGATGGCAGAGTAGGGGATTTTTTTGTTGGGGGGGGAGACGCAGTTGTGGCAGTTGACCCTCCAACATCAAAACTTCCAATATTATACCCCTGTCACACTACGACGTAACGAGCCAACATAAGCCTGACGTGGTGATTTTTCGTCATTACATTGATGTATGTTGGATTATGTTATGATGATGTCAGAATGACGTTAAACTGACGTCGAGCTACGTCACGTTACGTCATGTTACGTCGAGTTAGGTTGAGGTTTTGGACATGTTCAAAACTTTTGACGTACCTCAAACGTAAGGGTTTACGTTTGCCGTACATTCTGTACACATTCAGCGAAGGTCAATGACGTTAAACGGATGTTAGTCAAACGCTGCTCACTACATTCAACTACGTTCCACTACGTTGACCCACATTAAACCGGGTGGAAATGGGAACGTCAGGAGAACGTCAGGAGAACATCAGGAGAACGTATGTTCAACGTACATTCAACATTTCGCCACCGTGTCATGATGTATGTAACGTCATGTAACGTTCTTCTGGCAATGGAATAACGTACATAACGTTCCCTGAGCGTAATTACGCTGTCCTCTCTCGTTGAATGACGCCATCACTATGCTTTACCGCCGTTACTCTCTCGTCCACTACGCTACATCCACGTTCAACTTGTGCCCAAATTTGCATACTACGCCGAGAAGTTCAACGTTTTTCACATTCTCCCTATGTTGATGTCGTTACGTCGTAGTGTGACAGGGCCATTAAAGCTGTTTGGTAGTGGTTTATTGCAGGTCAATATTATGTTCTCGTGTGAGGTTGTTGTTGCTGTTCTTTTTATGGGTTTTTTCAGAGTACATGCTAAGGATCACAGCTGTGCCAACCTGCAATTGCCCTACTAAAGCAAGCATCAGTCAAAGCAGTGTGTTTTGTGCCGCCGTTTATCTTGTATATAGATGGTAATCTTTAAACCATTATTTTAGATTTATGCAGCGTGATACACAAATCCCGGAACAAAGTAGCAAGGTGATGGAAGACCTATTAAACGGGGACAAATTATATATGGTTGTTGTTGTTTTACGTCCTAGCAACATATAATGTCATATCAGGACGGGGTATATAAGCCTGTCTCAAAAGGTAATAACTCTTTTTGTTTGCCCATTGTAATGATTGACACAAAACAGCACAGAAACGGTTACACTGAAAACACAAGGACATTTGCTTCAAATTAATATGTATTCTATTGGGATTAATGAAACACCATGTAAACAACAAATCAGTTTATCCACACCAAATGCATAAGCAGATAGTATGTTGATCATTACAATGGACAAAGTTTTGTCCCAAATTGCTTAGCACCTTTTGAGACAGTCTCATATATATATATATATATATATATATATATATATATATATATATATATATATGTGTGTGTACATATATATATATGTCTATGTATATATATGCATGAAAATAGTTGGTTGGTTATTGAGAGTTTCACGTCCTGGAACATCTAAGTTCATATGAGGATTGGCACCGACTTGTGACAGTGCGCACTCATGGCGACTTTATACTGCTACCCCACTGGGAAATCAGGCCATGAGCACCATAACCCGATATCCCACTCAGTCATATTATCCTGACATTGAGCCAACCAGGCTTTGCCCTATCCTATTAAAGCCGAACAACTAGCTAGGAAGTGAGAAGTATCAATTTTGTAAGTCATTGGTTTGACTCGACCAGGAATTGAACTCCCGATCTCCTGCACGGGAGGCTTGCGCTCTACCGATTCGGCCACTGCTCCCGATTCAGCACGTGGTGATGAGAAAACCTTACGCGAATTTCAGGTGGACAGGACTAAAAATCGGTAGGAGTTTCTTTGGTGGACGGAAAGCTTTTGAGGCGCCTCAAAAAGGCAAGAATATAGAAAGAAGGAGACGTGGTGGAGTCACTGGCCTCGTGTTGTATGCGGCCTAATTGCTTTGATCACCCAAAGGCAGTGGCGGGAAATAAAGCCACGTTGATTTCTCTGGCACAGGAAGGAGCGGGCGCAATTTGCGTCACATTAAGTGTGGTCCCAACCCCCACCCCCCGGCAGGGGGAGCGCCAGTAATGATGGGCTTTAACCAGACAGATGGGTGCCAACCGAGCCGTCTGAACGGCGACTGGTGCTTTTTTTTTTAGTTCTGCCGATCTTAGTCAGAATGACGACTTGGTAATCAATATATATATATATATATATATATATATGTGTGTGTGTGTGTGATATGTGTGATGTATAAGTATTGTGCGAGTATAAAAGCGTGGAAGGGAATTCTGTCACTATATTCTTATTATATATATTTGCTGCCAATACCTGCATCCTACCACACTGCTGGGGCCAGTGGCGCCCTCTTCGTCCCTAACGACGCGCCCACATGTGCACTCGCGCTGGGGATTTGTCTTTATATATATAAATTATGTACTATATAATTTATTATGTGGATAAAAATAATGGCAGCTCCTTAATGTTTCTCTCTAACCACCATGACTTCCATGTTATTCAGTGTGGAGCAGGCATTCTCTCTTCCCCACCTCCTCTACACAATGAGGCAACTGTCACTCTGCTCACTTTCATATATCTTGTGTAGTCAGTATGTATGTATGTCAGTTGGTTAAAGGGAACTGGTTACGCTCACAGAGACTGGAGTTGTACTCAGCCACCTTCGCTTACTTTTTCAGTTTGTGTAACCAAATATGTTGGGGGAGTGTTGAGATTGGTGCTTGTTTTGTGTTGTAGTTAGTCCAGCAGCACTGACATGGCTGTTAAGCACCTGTCACACATCACCAGATTGGAGGAAACGGAAAGAAACCAAACAAAGTCTGTTGATAGTCCGGTTTGTGTCCGTACAAGTTTTGAACATGCACAAAACTTGGAACGGATGCCACCGGATTGACATCTATGGTTCTTGTCCGGTTTGAGTTCGTTTCATCTGTTGGCTATCCGTTCATGTCCATTTCATGTCCGTTTCATGTCCGTTTCATGTCAGTTTCATGTCTGTTTCATGTCCGTTCGTCCAGCGGCCTTTGACCCAATATCGCAACATTTTGACACATTTTTATACATTTTGATACTTATGACGCTCGAATGCCACCGGACTAGACAATTCTGTCCGTTGCTCAATCCGGTGATGTGTGATAGGGGCTTAAGCCAACTGTACAGAAAAAATGTCAGAATTTGCTATCTAAAGTGCTAAATATTTAGTTTAAATGATTACTTGTCATAACCAGCTAATTTTAGTATGAATAATTATTAAATCATGTAGATTAATAAACCTTAAAAGTGGAATTGGGGGCTTTCTGTGGTTGCCATCTTAGTTCACCTGGATATCCCCTGTCTCCTCTAAGTCATGTCATGAGGGAACCCCCCTGGTGATGAGCACTCTCCTCCCACATATTCATTTGCATATACTGAAGCAAAGGTTGCTTGGAGAGCTTTTGTCGGCATACAACTGTGACACAAATTAAAACTATTCAAAGTTAGTTTCTCAGTGGGCGATATTGGACGACTTTAACGGTTGGTGTTAAATTTGCATTTTTCTATGGTTTTGTATTTCTGTATTTTCTCTGAGATAAATATATTAGATCGATCACTATTATCTACTTTACATTAGTTCAAAGTTACTTTTATCTTAAATGGTAAACCTTTGAGGTATTTTGAGTGCAAACATGGAAAATTAGTTTTGGCAAGCTTGCCAAAACTCTGACACCATAGATTTCTGCAGTAACAGGTTCTATTAAATTGACTCAGTTTTCCCTTCTATGCAGAAACAAATGTTCAATAAGTGCATCAGTATCTAAGTTAGATATGCAAAAATTAAATCTAGATAATTGGTTTTGTTTTCAAAATTTGATATTTCATCGGACTATGCAGCTTTAAATTTACATAGTCCAGTGACACCATTAAATTTTCGAAACCAAAACAATTATCTAGATTTAATCCTACATATGTAATTTAAATACTGGCGCACCTATGGGCATTTGTTGCTGCGAGAAGGGTATACAAAGTCAACTTTATATATATATATATATATATATCTATATATATATATATATATATATATAGTAATGTTATTGGTGAAGCCTATGGTGTCGAAATATGTATGTGCATGTGTCGCAGTTTCAGTTCTCAACCAGACTCAGTTCTCAACATCGCTTCTGCGCATGCGTCAAAATCTAAAAGCATTGTCTGCGCATTGTCAATGGTCGTGAGCAATCTTCATACAGAAAAAGTGAAATATCTCTAAAACCAAACCACCTGGAAACAAATCGCTTTGTAGACATATAGAAAACATGTTTACCAACAAGATTATATTAAATTGATATGGTTAGGGTTGTGGATTTCTAGTTGAGAACTGAAACTGCGACACCGGCAAACTCAAGTTTTTATTACTTGTTGTCTTGGGTCGCGAGCAATCTTCGTACAGAAAAAGTCAAATATCTCTAGAACCACACTATGTAGAAACAAGTCGCTTGGTACACATATAGAAAACATGTTTACCGAAAAGAATATATTAAATTTATAAGGTTAGTCACACTGACACTATAGTGACAGCGATTTGCGGCGATCGGCGATGGTTTAAATCGGGCTAATGTTGACACATGCGCAGACAATGCTTTGACGCATGCGCAGATGCTTTGACGCATGCGCAGAAGCGATGTTGAGAACTGAGTCTGGTTGAGAACTGAAACTGCGACACATGCCCAAATTAAATTGACATATTTTCATTCAGATATCTGCAAATTTAACCATGTATGATTAAAGTTACTTCAAATAAATGTAAAATAGATTATAGCGATCAATCTAATATATTTGTCTTTAAAAATGCCAGGAACTCAAAACCATCGGACATTGCAACTTTAAGAATATCGATGCAGACAGTTGAGTTGAATTGTGGCTGTTTGTGATTACATTTGTTGATTAAAGCTGCATAGTCTGGTGAAATCATCAGTTGTCCTACGCCAGAATACTTGCCTAAATTTGAATCTATAAATCCAACTTAGATACGGGCACACCATCAAATACTTCTGGTTGGAGTAAGAATACTAAGTCAGTTTAACTTTAATAGAACCAACTGAAATGTATGGGATGCAACATATATCATGCATGCACAACAAATCTGTATTGAGTTGCGCTACACTTTGTGACATGGGGGCATCAGAGATTAGATGTTACCGCAATTGCAACTGTCACTCTGCGTATAATATATATAATATATCTAATACATATAATATATAATATAGATTAAATATAATATATATATAATAATATAATATATATGATATATCTAATACATATAATATATAACATAGATTAAATATAATATATATAATAATATAATATATATAATATATAATATATATCTATAATACATATCATATATATTATATATCTTATATATGATATATATCCTATATTTTATATACATCATATATATGATATATATTATGATATATATTATGATATCTATATGATATATATGATATATATGATATATATAATATATATGATATATATAATATATATTATATATAATATATCATCATCATGCTGTCGGGACCAGACGGGATGGCCGAATGAGTTAGAGCGTCCGTCTCCCGTGCTGGTAGATCGTGGGGTCGTGGGGTCGAACCCTGGTCGAGTCAAACCAATGACTTAAAAAATTGATACTTGTTGCTTCATAGCCAGGCGCTCAGCATTATTAGGACAGGGCAAGGACTTGTGTGCTCAGTGTCAGGATAATGTGACTGAGTGGGATACCAGGTCATGGTGCTGGCGGCCTGGTTTCCCAGTGGGACAGCACTATAAAGTCGCCATGAGTGCGCACTGTCACAAGTCGGTACCCGTCCTGATATTACCTTAGATGTTGCTAGGATGTAAAACAACAACAAACAAACAAATCATGCTGTCGGGTATGATGCGACAAAGACTGCTTTCATTACCTGACTGTCGCTCTCCATTTAGCTCTCTGCTGTGAGAGTGATGTCCATGAGTCGGTCATAATTTCTCTCAGCTTCAGGTTTCTCTTGATGGTATCCTTGAATCGGAGACGATGGTGCCCTCTCTTTCTGTAACCAGAAGACAGTTGAGAGTAGAGAATCTGCTTTGGTAGCCTGTCTGATGACATCCTCATGAGGTGTCCAGTCCACCGGAGATTCTTTTTGATCAGAAGATCTTCCATAGAGGGCAGCCCTGTCCATTCGAGTATTTCCTTATTTGTCACTTTGTCCTTCCAGGTTAGCCTCATGATCGAACGCAGATGGTGCATCATGAAGGCATGCAGCTGTCCAGGCCTCGGCTCCGTATAGTAGGGTGGATAGCACGATTGCACGGTAGATCTTGCCTTTGACCCACATGGATACATGGTGATTGTTCCAGAGTCTCTGGCATAGTTGGCCGACAGATGCGCTAGCCTTGGCCATCCTCCTCTGTATTTCAGCATCAATGTGTCCATCACTTGATATAGTGCTTCCGAGGTAGGTGAATTCCGGAACAGAGTTCAGCTTGTTTCCGTCAACCATGATATCCTCCTCACGGGTTCTTGTAGAGTTGGGTTGGTACAGCACCTACATCTTCTTGATGTTAATCTTCAGGCCAAACTTCTTTGATGCATCGGAGAAAGCGTCCACTATTTTCTGAATCTCTTCAGCAGAGTGGGCAACCAGTGCACTGTCATCTGCGAATAGCAGCTCTCTCACCAGTATACAAGTAGTCTTGGTCTTGGTCTTGGAGTAGTCTTGGTCTTGGTCTTCGCTCTGAAGTATATATATATAATATATATATATAATATATATATAATATATTTATAATATATATAATAGCTATAATATAATATATCATATATAATATATCATATATCATAGAATATGTGTAATATATAATAATAAAAATAATATACATAATCATAATAAAAAAGATATATACATGTTTAGCTTAAATCCAGTGTTCGTCTAACTGATAAGTGATGCCGCACATGTAAGCAGCATTTAATCCAATTTGGCTTTGCCATCAGTTCGTATTCAGAACAAGACTGCTCTTATATTTATCTTTACCATTACCCAACCACAGCGCCCTCTTAGGGCCTGTTTCACTCACAGTTCACAGACAACAACAACAATATAAACGAATCTATGTGCACAGACGGCACAAAACTTACACTAGCCTATCATTAAAAACATGAGTTGCGCACATATATATATGCTGTATAAGAATTATACGAGTATAATAACCCAGAATGCTATACTCGCTCCTCACTCCCACACACCAGTAATCAGGTGGTGGACCTTCAGGCTTGTCATCTACTGCTCCAACCTACCCAACCTCAGCTCCAACAGTGGTGCCAACGCTCGCCTTGCTCAGTATCCTAATTCACCTACCGCCGAAAATATATAATATATATATATATAATGGGCTTATCTGTCAATTGTGTTCTAATTTCCTAAATATGACTGTGACTTAAATGACCCAACGCCCCCATGAAGCGATTCGCAGTTAGTTGTTAGTAAGTGGTGGCCGTTGCTTGACTCATTACGCGGCTGGACATACGTCACGTGACGGCCACACTGCTACGCAACATGCAACCACTCTCTAGACAGATATTGACCTTGACTCTGACCCCGACCCTTAACCCCGTTCATGTCCCAGCTTGGCTTCGGGAGAGCCCTATTCCCTGCCAGCAAACCTGGTTGTTATCTAATCCAGTTGGCAGTGGTTAACTCTGTCAGGCCTCTTCAAGCTCAAATCCCACAAAGACGCAAAAAGAACAATGCAGAATATAAGCTCTGTAACGTAACATGTGTCACATGACAACGGTAAAGCTTGTTTTATTTAACGACGCCTCTAGAGTAATTGATTTCTATCATCAGCTATTGGACGTCGAACATATGGTCATTCTGACATATTTCTTTGGAGGAAACCTGCTGCCACCATATAGGCTACTCTTTCCAATAAGCAGTAAGGGTCTTTTATATGCACTTTCCCACAGACAGGACAGCACATACCACAGCCTTTGATGAACCAGTTGTGGACCACTGGTTGGAATGGAAAATATCCCAAACCTCAAATGGATCCGCTGAACAGGATCGAGTGGATGACCCACACCTTCACAGGTGGACACTCTCCTGCCTGAGCTAGGTCCCGCTCCTCGTGTGTCACGTGACATGTGATTGTACGATTCTATATGTGTGGTATAAAGGTATTTTATATAAATGTAATGAGAAGGTAGCGGCTAGATATATGGTCTATGGTCAGGCAGCCCGAGCACCATGAGGACACATTGCCATGCGGACAAGTAAGCCTAGCGGGTGGGCCATGAGAGGTTCATAAGCGGAGCCCCATAGCAGGGAAGTGAGTCACTTGCTGCCATCCACTACATCCACCGCGCAGATCTGGTCATCGTGGCATTTTGTTGTTGTTATAATATAAGTGTTTAATATTCCTATGAAATAAACACGTCAGTAACAATGCAGTCTAAACTTCCGGTCCTAATTGACAAACAGGGCTGGTTCCAGATTAGTTTGCGCCACTCCCCACCTCAACAACAACAGAAGAATTTGTATAAAACTATTATGACCCCTCAAAGGTCAGTACAGGTCTGCACCCAACACGGCTGCTTAGTTGGCCTAATGATAGCACCGGCCTTGATGACAAATGCCACTACACACTAAACAAAGTTATAGCATTACAAATAGATGGCTACTGGAAAACACTGAGAAAAGCATTGATATGAATGAATAAGCTCAAGTAAAGAACGAGGGTGGGGAGGAAAACGTGAGGGGGTGAGCTATGCAAAATTACCATGGTTATAGTTAGGTAGGGAGTGGGGTGTAGTTGAACGTTTGTCAAGAAGTGGCATAATTTACGACGGCGAACAAGCAGCTCATTGAATCGGAATTGTATTCAATAACATAGTAGTTAATAAGAGTAAGTTACAGGTAAGAAATTGAGGTGAGGTCAATAGTACAGTAATCAATAAATGAGTTAAATGTCAGGAGTTGGTAGATCATGTTGAAATTCGACTCAGGCCCTCAACCCCATCGCCTTTGTGTGTTCGTCGTTTGTAGGGATGGGTGGGTGGCTGAGTTGAGGTGGTGAGTTGCTCGTCCGGCTACCGTGGTGGAAGTGATGTTTGGTGGGTGTCGGGGTGCAAGGATGGGTGGCCGTGATGTCATAGGTCTCGCGAGAGACTCGGGCCCATGGGAAATCCGGTAGGGGTTTGGGTTTGGATTCGAACCCAGGTGGCGCCACCGGGGAGACTATTGGTTCACGCCCAAATTACCAGTATCAAGTATGGCTGATTAATTAGGCTCGCAACAAGTTGCCTGGTTACAGTGGTTGTGCTTCTTACTGTCATATCACTAGCATGTTCATAGGCTAAGTCCCATTTTCATCTGGTTCTTTCAAGTCATCAATATAACTGGTATGCCTTTCAGATTTAAAGGCATCGCTATTTTACTCAATCAAATGTAGAGTGTACGTCCCTCCCAACTCAGTCCTTCACTAACATGCCTCAGCTATTAATGTTCCATTCTCTACAAGTTATGAAAAATTGTATACAAAATTTAAATGGTAGCTTGTTGGTATTCATATAATGTATTATGCTTTGCCTATATACATATGTGCTATATAGCCTATATATATGATATAATTATCAACGCAGGACACGAATCGGTATAATTTGGGTTTTTATTGGTTATCATCTACAGATGGTATTCTTGTTGTGTTATGCCAGTTCTTAATTGGAATGTCTAGGGTGTTTGTTGCCAGTGCTCAACCTTGCATTCTTACAGGTGGGTGGGATGGCTGAGAAAGAAAAGAAGACTGGATTTGTAGTAGCCACGCGACAGGTTCGGGCTCACTGGCAAAAGTGAGCTACTCGGTGCTCAAATCGGCAGTGCAGCCCCGAACTGCCAGGTGGCAGTCGTGGCAGTGTGGTTACGGGGAGAGAATATAGGTGGGGCCAGTGTCGGCTGCCATAGAGTTCAAGGTTATGCGGGTGATTCGGTGCAGTGCGCCAAATTACCCATGTTAGCGCCGCAACATGAACAATTATCAACGCAGGACACGAATCAGTATAAGTTGGGTTTTTATTGGTTATCATTTGTCTACAGATGGTATTTGTGTTGCGTTACATCAGTTCTTAATTGAAATGTCTAGGGTGTTTGTTGCCAGCGCTCAACCAAAAGTGGTGGAGAGTACGGTGGGGCAGACCTTGTACTGGTGGACTGCTGCTGAGGTCCAGGTGCTGAACCTCTGGATGTCATCCAGTGCCGAGCCGAGTGTGGTACAAGCTTGGGCGCCTCCACGGCGCAAGCTATGGAGAGTGACCGTTTGTGGCGCCAGATGGCCGTTCATCGCCAGTGCAAGCCTTATGGTGGCGAGCAATGCGAAGGGGCTTTGAGGTGTGCCCGAGGTGGTGATGAACACAGGATCGCATAGTTGTAGCGGCATGTGCGTCATGTAGTCCATCCAGGCTGCAACGGGGCAGTAAGGCGAGCCGGGTATTTCGGGAACAGCCATGTCGGTGTATTCACCGACTTTCCAGTGGGTCTTAGTCAGTGGATTCAAGCCGGTTTGATTATCTTAATATCGTGAAGTAGGCCATCAGCGTGGCTGCAGTTAGTATGCATCCATTGGGGCCGGCGTCCTTGAAGAACCTCACTATCGCCTTTCTATGTTCAGGGGTGATGGGGGGCACCTGGGCAGGTATGTGGTCGGATGTTCGTTGTAGCAGGTGAACAGGGTATGTATCGAATGCCGCAGGGGACCCACCAGCGGCCCAAACCCAGGTGCGGCCCCTGGTGATGTAGTTCAGGGCCGCACCATTCTATCTCCCTATATCACATCTGCGAGGTGTAGGATGTATGAGAGCACAAGTACTGGGTTGGCTGTGTCAGGTTGGCTCCATGCTGGCACATGTATCTGATGTACCTGGCCACTTGTTGGTTCTTATTGCACCAGGTCCTGGGGGCCAGTCCCGCGGAGATCATCTTCATCAGTCGCTCGTGTTGTTGTGTGGAGAAACCTGGAGATGAGAGCCAGGGGAAGAGTGTTAGGGGAAGAGCCAGGTTTACAGGCCTGGGGTCAGAGTGTCGGCAAAGTCAACATGAACCTGCAATAGGCCGTGCACTGCCACCATAATTTCGGCTGTGCGACGAGCTGAGGGGTCATTGTGGCGCCTGCTCAGGGCATCGGCCAGCACCAGATCCTTGCCTGGCTTGTGGTATATTTGTATGTCCGTGCTGCGAGGAGCCAGATTTCTCTGGCGCAGGCCGCCAGGACAGGGTTGCGGCCCTTTCCTTCTGAGAACACGTGTTGTGACCGCCTCGAGCTGAGCTATGGTCATGCCTTTATTCATGATACGTTCGGCGTAGTAGTGTGTGGGCGAGTGGGCACCTGCCCCAGTGAGGGAGGAATCGCACTCTATTTGCCAGTCGATCTTGGGGGCTGGCTGCAGCAGGATGTAGCCGTTAAATGACTCGGCAAACTTGACAAACCAGGCTATGTCTTGGAATAGGTCTTCCAGGACAAGGTGCTTGCCGTTCATCGGGGCATTCCTGAGGGTCGCAAGAATCCTGGAGATGAACCTCCTGGCAGGCTTGATGCATTTGGCCATGTGCTGGAGCCTGCCAACCAGCCTCTGGAGGTCCCGGCGTGATGCTCTCTTGCCCACGGACCAGAGGCGACACTCGGTCAGCACGTCGGCGAGCTTGTCCGGTGGGATCTTGAGCCACATGCATGTTGTGGATATCTCAAACCCTGGCCACTCAATCTGGGTCGTGGGCAGTACACATTTTTGTGGGGAGTGCTCAAGGCCCAGGGTGCGGGTGAGCTGGAGAAGGTCATCTTGTATGCTTCTTGCGCCTGTTGGTGGGTAGCAGCGGCGCCGACGAAATCGTCTAGGTAGCACATTATGAAATGGCCCTTCTTCCTCATGAGGTGTACTACAGCGTTTGTGGTCCTCGCACAGGCCATCGAGGAAGTCCTGCATCCGAATGGGGGTGCCGCATCGATGTAATAGCAGCCTTCGTGTGTTATGGCGAGGAGAGGAATGGAGAGCGGGCAGGTGCACAACTGTCGGTAGGCCCGGGCGAGGTCGGCACTCCATAGGTATGAGCCACGTCTGAGGCATATCACCTTGTCCTGGGAGGGTGTAGGACATAGGGCCCCTTGGTATTGGGCTCGCCTTATTTCCGCATTCATGCTGGCCTTCCCTAGATATGAAAGGTTGACGATGACGCGCCTGTGCGCCGAATTGCGTTTCCCGCCCCAGTGCCTCCAGTGCGCCAAGTTGCCGCTTGGTGTAGTATGGGCCGACGCGCTTGCCGTGTGGCGTGCCGTCAACTGTCAGAAGGGCGGATTCCGTGGCGTCGTCAGTTAATCCAATTGGTCGGCCGCCCACTAAAAATCTGCTTTGGGCGCTGTTTCTCTGTGCCGTTCTTGCAATCAAAGAACAGTCCTTCTCGGCGTGTGGGTTAGCCTTCGCATATTTAGTGGTACACCATGCGGATAGGTGGCATTTACGGTCAGGCTGTATCCCGTGTGATGTAGTGAAGCCACATTCATCGCCCCAGTTCCATTTTGGGCATGGCTTCCCATCCGTGTCTTTACTGTATACTGGGTGTACATAATCCGGCCTGTCAGCCCGGGTCGCGGTGCTGTCAGTTTTCCGTGACGCACTGTCATCATTGTCATTATGGTGGGCCTTCTTCCCATCCAGCCGCGTGCCTTCTATGCTGTATGTCCTTTATCGCATATTGGTCGGTACGACCGTATGGAAGCCAGCCATCTCCGATCATGGTGAAGACGCTCTCCGACCACCGGCGACATGTCAGCCAGTCATACTATGTCGGCGTGGTTGCCAGTTGGTGCTGGTGCTCTAGCAGTGGTTTTATTCAGCTCGTCGGCATTGCCTTGTCTTTGATCATGCGGTACAGCGCGGCAAAGTATTCAGCCCATGTTGCCTGCTCCAGACCAATTTTTGTGCTATGGTGGACGCAGATAACGTATCTAGGGGGGATATGATGTTGTTACCTCTTTTGTCACCTAGGGCGGTGCCGGCTGCAGTTAGCAGCTCGTTCACCACATCGCTCCTGTCAGTCTCCTCCTGGTCAGCACTGGGAAGAACATCATAGAATGGGGTGCGGGATGCAGCACGATCACGGGCAATGGCAGCAGGGGTGCGAAATGGGTCATTAAATGGAACAAACTCACGTTTTTTGGTGTCATTGTAGTGCGTCGCATAGTAGTTCGGGCCGGATGGTGGCTGCAGACTGTGCTTCATAGTTGCGACTACGGCTGCCGCCACGGGTACGCCTGCGGTAGGCGACTCAGTCGTGGGTGACCGCTGATCATATATTTTTGTCGGCACCCCAATAGCCTATGTCTACTTTTTTTGCTGGGGTGGTCGTTAAACAAACAAACAAACAAAAAATAGTTCTGTCGGTTAGTGGTGGGGGGGGCTTAAAAATTAGAATTTCTCACATGAAAAAAAAGTCTTAGCAAAAGGCATTAAAACTATCTTGTCTTCTGTTGTTGATGAACAACTGTCCAAACTCTTCACAAAAGAACCCTGTATTGACTAGACAAAAGCGGTCAATGCAGCATTATATGTGACCAGAGTCTCTACCGGTGAGCAGGTGGCAGACTCTCCGGCGCTTTAGTGTGGACACCCTTAATATATTCACTGTAAACAGCCAAGTTGGAAAGCAAGCCTCGGCCCACGGGATTTCCTGCCCGGGGTTCCTGATTCTAAATTTGGAACAGGGGCATTGAGAAAGTGGAAAGCTGGATGTGTGCCGACAATAGCCGAAGGTAGCCGAATGTAGCCGAAATTAACCCACTGCTTGGTGGGTTGGCAGAAGAGAACACTGGGTGCTTTTCGTATTATCCTTAATACGTGTGTGTTCCGCCTTATTTTCTCCCTGAGGAAGTACTGAAACTGCGACGCGCCATATTTTACACAATCGAAAGTAGAGTGAGTGTATGTATGTCCTTCCAAACTTTACCCTTCACTACCAGGCTTAATTGTCTTTTAAATGTCAAATTGAACCCATAAACAAATACTTCCCGATGACTGAAGTTAGTAGGATTGCAGCCCTACATTTGCTTCTTTTTTGTAAATGGGTTGCAATGAAAGTGCGATTAAAAAGTATTCTGCATTAAATCAAATACCACTTCCCGAGTTATGTGTAGCAAGCAGTGTGTAGTGCTGCAGTTTTCCAGAGGCCTGACTATTGGCTGGGTGGACTCCAACTTTGGTATCGCTGAAGTTATATACAAATCATTCACCCACCTCTTCATGTTTCTCCTCTCCCTCCTCCTGCTCCTCTCCCTCCTCCTGCTCCTCTTCTTGCTTCCCCTCTCTCCCTTCTTTTCCCCCTCCTGCTCAAGATCCCCTTACTCCTATCCCCTTCCTGCCACTCCTCTCCCTCTTGCTCCTTCTCTCCCCTTCCTGCCTTTCCTCTCCTCTTCAAGTTCCTCTTCTCTCCTCTTCCCCTTCTGATCTTTTTCTCCCACCTCCTCTCCCTCCTCCTTTTCCTCCCCTCCCATAACTTGCTCCTGCGCTCCCCTAAATGCTCCTCTTCTCCCCTCCTGCTCTTCCTCTTCCTTTCACCCTTGTTTCTTCTCTCCTCTTACTGTTCCTCCTGTCCCCATCATTCTCCCCCTCTTCCCTTCTTATCCCTCCTCTCCCTCTCCTGCTCCTCCTCCCCTCCTCTTGCTTCTCCTCTCCCTCCTTTAGTTCCTCTTCTCTCTCCTCTTCTCCTCCTCATTCTTCTCTTCCATTCCTCCTTCTCCTCTTCCACTCCTACTCCTCCTCTCCTCCTACTCCCCCCACCACCACATAGCCTTATATATTATATCGCAGTATGTAATGATAGAAGCTGAACCTCTTTCTCAATACGTCGGACGCGGTGGCTAAATCGGTAGAGCGCGCTCTTCCTGTGCGGAAGGTCGGGAGTCTGATTCCCAGCCGAGTCAAATCAACGACACCTTGTAGCCACCTAGCCCTATTTGAGCTCGAACCTAGTACTAGTAGGTTTAGATTGGTCTGCCCAGAACCATTAGATTGAGTAGCACATGGCTATATCTATTAGTAACAGTTATGTGATGCCACACACGGATTGTTTGGTTGTTCGTTTTTGTTTTACGTCCTAGCAACATCTAAGGTCATATCAGGACGGGGTCACACATGGAAGGGAAGGGTGGACTTATATAGGTCATAAGAGATACTTTAACTAAATCAAATTTACTTTAAGATATAGGGTTTGCACTACTGTTCTAGTCTGTAATAGTTTTATTGTGGGGTTTTACGCTCTGGCAACATGTAAGATCATATCAGGACGGGAGTCTGCAATATGCCCTAGTCTATTATGTCACTGAAGAGAGTCACTAAGGCTGAATGACCTAATAACCACAGCTTGTCCACAAAGTCCGTTAGACCATTGTCTAGCCCTAAATAACTACTAGTACTAGATAATATAATGTAATGTATACAATGTAATGTAAACGGCCGGAAGACCAGTGCCTCGGCGCTGAAAAAAATGTATATTCTGATGAATAAACTGTTTTCCAACAACAACAAATTTTGTTTCAAGATATACGAAGTATGACTGGCCATAATCTATCGTTCTACTTTTGAATAAGCCAAGTTGTGTTGGTCATGTTACTACACCTTTAAGGGCTTTCCAGAAGTGAAACAAACCCAGTGATCTATGGGGTTTCAGAGCTCAGATATATAAGGTCAGTGGTTCGAGTCCCCGTGCCCCCACCTCTGACAATTTGGATTTCCACCGCTGTGTATAACTTACAGCGTCATCAAAGGCCAGTTGCTCTCATACCATGTCTATGTGATGTGGGAGGTTAAAAATCCCTTGGGTCGGTAAAAGTGTAGGCTTGGGCTTTCTATCGACAAACTGTCTAATGGTAAAAACAAGTCTATTCAGACTCATCCATGACAGGCAGTATAAATCTTAAAGAAAAAAAAGAAAAGTAGACAATCCTTACCAACTTCAGAACTGTTCTCTTTGATCCGCTGTTGGCACTAACAGAGGGTTTCTCAATCCGTCTGGTTCGCTGATTGACAGGCACCATTTCGCTGAGGTCTCTAAGTAGAAGTTGGGGAGAGTAAGCAAAACTGTAGTAAGGTTTTACTAGCAATGAAATGAGTAGCTTTAGTTAAATACGCACAGCTTGTCTCGGTAGCAATTGCTGTTCTTAAAGCTGCATAGTTCAATGAAAGCACCAAATTTTCCCAACCAAAATACTTACCTAGATTTGATCTTACATATCCAACTTGGACAGGGTAGAACAGTAACTTTTTTTTCACACTTGCCCAATCGGGGAAGTGGCTGAATTTTCTACTTGCCCGAGTGGCAAAACTACTTGCCCAAACCCAAGTCAGCCAATTGAAACTGAAATCTGCTATTGCAGATCAGAAAAATAACGATTTTCCCATT
Organism: Branchipolynoe longqiensis; assembly: GCA_030323885.1. Lineage (NCBI taxonomy): Eukaryota > Metazoa > Annelida > Polychaeta > Phyllodocida > Polynoidae > Branchipolynoe > Branchipolynoe longqiensis. Next base: position 38,881,330 of record CM059188.1, read on the forward strand.
TGGGCAGGTCACCGAAAACTTTACCTGCTTGTCCGAGTAAACTAGGTGCCCTGGGCAACCGGGCAGTCCTTATTGTCCTACCCTGTTAGATACTGATGTATTTCTTGAATATTTATTGCTGCATAGAAGGAATAGTGAGTGAATTTAATAGAATCTTTCACTGTTGAAGCCTATGATGGCCAATATGTTGGTGTGCACGTCAAAATTAACTTTGCATGGTTCTAATTCAAAAGGTTCCAAAGCTAACCTTTTCAAATAAAAGTCATTTCAAACTGAAGTAAAGAGGAATATCTAATAATGGTATCTAATGAGCGTGAGCGCTCATTAGGGTTCATTGCTGGACATAGTGGACAATAGGCTGACACGCCTCTCTCGGTGTGATTGGCTCAAGGCGCGAGAGGGGAGGGGGAGATGGCTGGCAGTGCCTGGGTCTGTGGCCCGGGGGGGGGGGGGGGGGGGGGGGGGGGAGGGGGAGCGGTCAACCCAGACCCAGGCACTGCCGTCTCCCCCTCCCCTCTCGCACCTTCAGCCAATCACACCGCGACACTCCCATCTCACCCCTCAGCCAATCAAAACACATCACCTTCTGGCTGCCTCCACACCACATCCAAACTGATCAGTCCGCCTCAACCTGCCGAACTGACCACCTCCCAGCTTCAATTTTACCCACCCACCCAGACCTGCCTTTGATTGGCCACACGTCAATAAACAAACATTCAACAACAAATCAATCAACTTTAAAAATATCAATTACCTTTCAATTTAAAAACACAACTGACACCCGAGCAGTTGACTATTATCATATAACTCATCATTAACTATCATCCTCTACACTTAATGCTAATTATCTCATTCAGGTATACTTGTACTGTATAAATGTTACTTCTCTCTTTCGCTCATTCAATGTTACCTTGCTCATCTGTCTCATCCTCCCTCATAACATTCTCATCCCCCCGCCCCCACCCATCCTTCTTAATAGCAGGACCTTCGCTCGAGCGCTCCTCACCCACCAGCCTCACTCATGATTGTATAATGCCCCAGGTGGGCCGCGCCCAAATAAAAGTCTTGTTTTACCCAACCCAGCCTATGAACCAGCTGTGTCCGTGAACAATGTTATCAATAAATGGCAGAAATTGAAAACCATCTAATTATGCAATTTTAATGACTACCTAATTAGTCTAATTTACTATAATAGCCCACAATAGTATGTGCGAGTTGCGATTCAAATAACGCGATGTTGATTATATTGTAATTAATTGATTGCTCAAATTGAGTAATTACTCTGAGGGAACACACACCGACAATGTACTAGTACAATGTAGTAATAGTAGTTAAAGTGCGTCGATGGCTTTATAGGTGGTAGAATGGAGTAGGCCCGTAGAGATGTTCAACAACTGTGACCTACATAAGGAAAAGCAGGAGTATATCAAAATCAACTTTTGCTCATGTTCAAACACCTTATCAGAATGCAGTATGTATCAAATAATGCAGTTAACTGCCTTATTATGTTGATTAAATGATTTCTTTGATGGGGAAAATATAAAACGATAAACATATACCTGTTTTGATTATTGTTTTTAAATACATTAGCTTTATTTAAAACATTAAAACGCCGGTTTGCTCTTGCAAATTGAATTTAACATTGACCGTTGCCTAAGCTTTTATTTCCGAATTTCATAATGGGTTTGCTTTATCATTTCCTTTCATATATCATGCAGATTGATTTTAAACTGACAATATTTAAATTGACAACATTAAAAAGAAATTACCGGACCGGACGCGGTGGCCGAATCGGTAGAAAGCTGGCCTCCTGTGCGGAAGGTCGGAAGGTCAATTCCCTGTCAAGTCAAACCGATGACTAACCAAATTTATACTTGTCGCTTCCTAGCCCGACGCTCAGTATTATTAGGATAGGGCAAAGACTGGTTGGCTCAGTGCCAGGATAATGTGACTGAGTGGGATATTAGGTCATGGTGCTGATGGCCTGGTCTCCCACTCCCAGTCGGGCAGCACTATAAAGTCACCATGAGTGTGCACGGTCACAAGTCGGTACCCATCCTGATATGACCCATAGATGTTGCCAGGACATAAAATTCAAACAACCAACCAGCCAGTACTGAACCTAAATAATCGGATCTTGTTAAATGCTGAACATTGATGTTTAGACACTTGTCTTGTATCCAGTTTACATTACCAGTATGCCCCATTTTTGCACAATATACCACTGCCACTGAAGGTCACTGATTAGATTGGATCCGACTAAAATACAGTGAGCGCTGTCGGAGAACTGAGGCTGGTTTCATGGAACGGGAAGCAACATTAGTTTGTGAAGAAGGTAATAGGCAGTAAGGAGGTGAGTTCAGGCGTGAGTGGTGATATATGCATGTATGTATGTATATATATGTGCTCTATAATCTATAATCTAAGAAAATGTACAAACGTTTAGCAGTATTTGAGATGTGGACTTATCGAAGGATGATGAAAATATCATGGACAAAGAAGATCACCAACAAAGAAGTTCTCAGAAAAATTAAAAATAAGAAAAGCTTGTTTGCCACTATACAGACAAAGAAACTTATTTATTTTGGCCACATCATTCGTCAGAGTTCAATATACCGTACATTGTTGGAAGGGAAGGTGAATGGCAGCAGAGGGAGAGGGAGACCAAGAACATCATGGTTTACAATTATTTCACAGTGGACAGGCTTGAATTATTCACAGTCTATCAGAACAGCACAACATTGGGATAAGTGGAGAACCATTGCATCCAACCCTCGACTAGAGGACGGAACTATTGATTGATTGATTGATAATCTATTATGGGAATATAAACAAGGACACTATCACTTATCAGTTCTTCCTATATATTAGTTATTACCTACTGTCATAGGAGTTAGTTACCTATTGTACTTACTGCCTTAGGAGTTAGTTCCTGCCTCCACCACTAGGGTTCCACCTGTGAGTGGCTCCTGGCCACCCGGATACCAGCTGCGTCTGGTCACTACCACTTCCAGACCCGCTCGGATGGTCAGATTATATATATATATATATGTGTGTGTATATATATATAGTATGTATATATATGTGCATACATATACATGTCTGTATATTAATATATATGTATATACATGCCTAATTAATTTGATGCATAATGCTATAATAGAAATATAGTTGTATATTTTATGTATATATTTATTTTTATATATATACATATAATTGTATTTGTATATACACAGATATACATACATATAATAAAAGCTTAAAATTAAATATATATGTATATATATATATATTTATATATTTTACATAGATATGTATATAAATTGAGGCTTTTCAAATGATGTAAATTTTAATAATAATAATAAAAAAACATTTATATAGCGCCCGATCCAGCAAGCCGTTCTCGGGCGCTTTACATAACAAACAAATATATCGGAAAATAAATTTTTTATTCATATATATCTTTTGTCAATGCCGTACCACTGGTCTTCCGACCATTCATGGAGAAACACGAGTTTATTTGCGTAAACAGGCTCTGGCCGAGCAGATAGCAGCCCCACGAGTAAATAACCACCAGAACATGTGACAACCTCAGGTACATTCTAGTTCCCCAGGTAAGCACAGTGGGGCGCCACAGGGAATGAGGGTGCTGACCCGCCGCAAATATAAATTAATGTTGCAAAATATCAAACATGTAAATAAATCAGCAATATAAACACGAATAAGCGCTCCTCCCATTTATATAAATATAGTGGATTATATAATACATAAATACATATAAATATGTGTGTGCATGAGTGTGTGTGGGCGTGTTTGGGTGTGTTTGTGTGAAGAATGGCTAGTACAGCGGGGTCGGAGGGAAGGAAGGTCAAGATCTACGAACTAAGGGCGACATAAGTGCCGAAGAGTAGCGAGAGGATGAACAGTTAATGCCCAACAGACAACAGACAACAGACGATCGTGTCAACATTGTGCACGGACTGTACTTACAGTTAGAAAGTTCGTTAATTAATGCCATTACAGAACAATGGAATCGATGATGGCTTGTACAAAAAAGTTAAAATATTGCTGCTGATTTAGTTTTCTTCTCAGAATAAAAAATTAATTATTTGGCAAAAAAATAATTGGGGACAATATTTGAACTTTTAATTATGGATTTTTAAGTAGAACCTTTGACCAGTTGATGATGTAATTATAAAAGTTGCATAGTCCGATGTGTTTGAGTTTCTGTCATTTTCTGAGATAAATATATCAGATTGATCGTTATAACCTACCATACTTTAGTTTGAAGAAACTTTTATTTTAAATGGCTAATCAATTTTGGCAAGCACTCCAAAACTCTGACACAATAGGCTTCTGCAGTAACAGGTTCTACTAAATTGCCTCAATATTCCCTTCTATGTTGCGACAATTTTTAATAAGTGCACCAGTATCAAAGTTAGATATGTACAATCGAATCTGGATAACTGTTTCGGTTTTGAAAATTTGATGTTTTCATCGAACTATGCAGCTTTAAGCAAACATAAAATTTTAGAAACAAGGGGGGTTCTAATTAGTTATTTCCTTAACAACATTAACTTTCTGGGGGGTGGGGGGGGGGGGGTAAGGAAAATGGGGTACAATTACGGTGTTTCTCTCAAAATGCTACATTACAAAACATACACAACAAACCATAAAAGTGGCGGGAATCTTGTGACAAGTAGGTGTAAATTTGCTGGTCAATAGGGGCTAAGCAATCGTTGGAGTATAAAGGGCGCATTCCTTACACGCGGTATGCGGTATGCGAATGCGAATGCGACAAAAAATCGAAACGCCTTGAAGCCTATGGGCTACATTCCTTACATGCGGTATGCGGTATGCGAATGCGAATGCATTTTCCGATCGGTCCCTGTAGCGATCGGTGCGGCATGCGGTATGCGGCACGCAGGGTGCGAATAGAAACCTGAGTCTGATGTGTCCATTAGTTTAACACTAGGAGAGGCGACTGAGCATTACAGAACGGTCTCACACAGGGGTGAGGAGGGGAAACACATGGTGACCCCCATGTGACGTACGAAAAGGTACATAGATATAAATGCAATATTTGGTCATATACAGAGCAGTATGGAGAAATTTTTTTTTAATTTTTTTTTAAATATAGCCAGTCGTGTGCGGCCAGTTGTGTGCCGCATGCCGCATGCCGCGTGTAAGGAATGCTGCCATTCGCATACCGCAAACCGCATGCCGCATACCGCATACCGCATACCGCATACCGCATACCGCATGCCGCGTGTAAAGAATGCCCGCTTTACTGCAGTACTCAGCTGACAATAGGCGCATTCAGGTATACCAAAGTTGATGGCCAGCCAGCCCTAATCAGGCCTCTGTTGGCGTAATCAATTATTCAACTCGGGTCACTCGAGCCACTTTTTAGCGCATGCGCACATCCTACAGACGGTTGAATAAACGAATACGGTTATCCACGCTCGGGGTGGAAAAAATGCTGACTTAATCTAAAACGTAATATCTTTTTTTAATAACTAATACAAGTACAACAAAATTGGATTTAAAGTAGTTTACGATTGTATAAGCTGACAATCTGGGTTATTTTTTAAAAAGCACCCGAAACACAACATGCAGGACTTGTACTGGTAGCTGTTATCCTACAGGTACCAGCACAGATGTGACGTCATCACTCCTAGCAAACCCCAGCCAAGAGGTGGGTTACTGCGGTCGGGTCGTTTTGCACACGGCACGTGTATTTGTCGACTCTACTCCCGGTGTTCGATTTGAAATTCTGACGACTCGGGTGACCGGAGTCGCTCGGGTCGTGTTAATCGATTACGGCCTGTGTGTGGGTGAAGCACACTGCATTATCTAGACAATTGATGCAGTGTACATGTAGGATAGCTACTGACCATGTGTACGGCATGCACAGCTATAGATAGCACTCTAAAGAGTGATAATGACCAGACGGGGTGGCCGAATGAGTTGAGCGTCAGTCTCCCGCTTTAGTAGATCTTGGAATTCAAACCCACGGTTTCGAAGACAAACCAATCGCTTAAAAAAATTATATTTGTCATTTCATAGCCAGGCACTCGGCATTATTAGGATAGGGCAAGGACTGGTTGGCTCAATGTCAGGATAATGTGACTGAGTGGGATATTGGGTCATAGTGTTGATGGCCTAATAGCCCAGTAGGGCAGAATTATAAAGTCACCGTGAGTGCACACTGTCACAAGTCGGTACCTGTCCTGATATGACCTTAGATGTTGCCAGGACATAAAACTCCAACAACCAACCAACCTAAAGAGTGATCAGTGTTGAGGATGCACTGTTGGGGGCTGTTCATAAGTAAAGTAAGATTCCATATACGCGATATGCGGCATGCGGTATGCGGCATGCGGTATGCGGCATGCGAATGCGAAAGTATTTTGCGGCAGATACCCATGCTAACCTGCAAGAGCCGATGTCTACTTTTTGTGTTGGGGGGTCGTTAAACAAACCAACAAAAAAAAAGATACCCGTCCCATTTAGGGGTTTTTTTGCTCCAAATTTGTGAAGGAAAGTCAAAGTTACCATTGTTTTGTTATGGCAAACGCAGCAGCAGCAGCAGCATTTGCACCGATTGGTCCATGGGTCGATCCATTTGCCGCATTCGCATTCGCATTCGTATTCGCATTCGCATTCGTATTCGCATTCGCATTCGGATACATGGAAGCACCACTATTCATTTACATGCTTTTCGATTTTTTGCCGCATTCGCATTCGCATAACGCATACCGCGTATATGGAATCTTAGCTTAAAGCTAAGATTCCTTACATGCGGTATGCGGCATGCGGTATGCGAATGCGAATGCGGGAAAAAATCGAAACGCCTTGAAGACCCTGTAGCGATCGGTGCGGCATGCGGCATGTGGTATGCAAGTAGAAACCTCAGTCACACACAAGGGTGCAGAGGGGAAGCATATGGTAGTGGTGATGGTGGGGTTACGGGTTGGTAAAAATGCTACCATAGCCACAGAAATATGAATACTTATCTATAATTTGGTTATTATAAAGGTAGGAACCCCCATGTGACGTACCAAGAGGTACATAGATATAAATGCAATATTAGGTCATATACAGTGCAGTATGGAGTATACTTGTTTATTTATATTTTTAAAATATAGCCAGTCATGTGCCGCATGCCGCATGCCGCATGCCGCATGCCGCATGCCGCATGCCACATGCCGCATGCTGCATACCGTGTAGAAGGAATCTTAGCTTTAGGCGCGTACTGTTCTAGGATGGATACATTGTCCTACTCATAAGAGAAATCAAGCTTCAGATAATATGCTAAGCAGCCTGGGCATGAATAGTTAATCCCGCAGTCGAGGTCCCAGAGACAAGGCTGCTAATCAACCCATTAGAAAGAGTGTTATGGGCTTTGGAAACAACCACATGATTTTGCAATCAAATATGCTAAATATATTGTTCAAATATTATCTATCATCGCCCACTACATTGTGGATAAATAATTGATGAACAGATTAATAGACTTTAAAAGTTGCATCGAGAACATTCAGTGGCCGCCATCTTGTTGGTGTTTTTATTCTCTCCCATTTCATCAAATCTACTTCGATATAGATAAACCCTGGATGCTGGAACCAGGAGCTCCGCCTCTTATTTACAGTTGATTCATACGAAAGCAGTGTTTGCTCAGATTTAGATGTAGTTGCCATTCAGCCCTACTGTGGGTATTGGGGGGATATTTGATCTAGTCCAGGTCAGTGGTGAATAATTGAAGAAACTCCATCACTCATAGAAGTAGCTGGTTTTGTGAACTGAGTCTGATAGCACACTTTGAGCACAAACTAAAGATGGCACAAACAAAAGAGTTTCACTTTGCTTTAAAATGATCAAATTTCAATTTTAATTGTTTTGTTCGACTGTTTTTAATTGTGGTGTTTCATTGTTTTGTTTTTTAGGTTTTTTTTTGTTTGTTCATTTGTTGTTTATTTTGTGTGGTGAGAGAGAGAGAAAGAGAGTGTGAGGGTGTGTGTGTGTGTGTTCCTGTTTAAGGTGCCAAGTGGGGACTTGCGCATGAAAACACACCCAGTCCTCGGTTGGTTGTGTTTTGTCAGGTACTCATTTGACTGTGTTCCGTTCCAGTCCTCAGTTGGATGTGCTTACCAGATACTCACTTGACTGTCTTAATAGCAAGTCCTCATTTGGTTGAGTGTTTGTCAAGTCCGCACTTGTATTGGGAAATTTCACACATGGAAATATTAAAATATAAAAATTTGAAATATCAGTTTTGAACATGACTACTTCAAGAATAATATAACTGAAGTTAGAAAATCTCTCCATGCCTCCCTTCTACTAGTATCCAGTTGGCAGTAAAATTTCATACGTACCCAAAACCAGTATCTGTGTGTCTGTGTGTCTGTGTGTGTGGGCAAGGGGAGGGCATGGCATGGCAGGGGGCCGGAGAGAAGGGCAGGGAGGAGGGAAGGGGGATTCCGGTGGGTTGGGTAGGTAGTAGATAAAAGATTCACCCGGTACTTGTAGTACACGGGTGAAGGACAACGTAGTGTAAATACGGGCGAAAATAGGTTTAGTATGGAACCTGAACTAGAAACTGTGGCTCCAGTATCAAATGGCTGCATATATTGCCACAGAGTTGGTGAAATGGGCGAGAATGCAAAAAGACAAGATGGCAGCCAGAGAACGCCGTCGATTTCACTTTTAAATCTGATTAAACTAGATATTATATTATATTTTTCAACTCAAAGGTAGCGGGCTATCAATAAGACATATGTAAAGAATAAATGTTGCTTCTTAGATTGTGAAATTAGGCTCTCATTTCCTTAACCCGCTTTTTCGACCGTTTTTATTTAGGGTTGGTATTCACCCGTGTACTGCGAGTACGGGGTGAATACTTTATCTAGGTAGGTAGATGAAGGTTGCACCACCTGGAGCCCGGTTACAACGCTTCTCAATTAACCCAACGACTCCCTTCTACCATTACGGCCATCCATACAGATTCCCGCTGGGTCAGGTGTGGATCGATTTCCTACGCAGGAGGGCGTTAAGCCGAGAGCTGCGAACTGATCAACCCACTCTTGATGAATGTGCAGGGTGTGGCTGGCAGTAGGGCGCTCCACGCCACACTGATGTTACAGAAGGGTTGCTGTGTTGAGTCTTTCACAACAAACTGGAATGCTTTATCGATGCGCGCCATAGAATAGGAAACGTTGTGTATTCACACAACTCGGGATCTCGATAAAAGATTCACCCCTATCCAGATATGGGGTGAATGACAATCCAGTCTAAATCCAAGTAAAACCTGGGCCGCATTCAGGGTACATCTCGGAGACATCTCGGAGACGTCTCAGCAATGCTTTTTGGCTTATTTCCGTTCAGGGTTCGTGTCGGAGACACCTCCCATTTCAGACAGGAGATGAAAAGCGCCTCGAAAATGGCTGCCATATTCCGTGGTTTCAGCCAATCACAGCACAGCTTTTCCATTGCAAATGGCCACTGCCTTTGGGGGTGGCCATTTTCAAGGCGGCAAACTGCTTTTGCAGTTCAGACTAGCGTGATGTCAGGGATTTCCCTGAGACTTCTCGGAGGCGCACCCTGAACACGACCCTGCCTTGGTATGAATCGACTATAATATAAACAAGTCATGGAGGTCCTTGTTCCAGCACTAAGTGCTTATCTATATTGGCATGCAATGGAGGAACTCGGAGGGAATGCAAAGAAACCAAGATGACATGAGTGTGGTTGAGTGGGGGCACTACAACAACAACAATAACAATAACACAGCATGACGGACTTGATATGTACGACCCGAGCAGTGAGGGTTTCCCCGCTCGTTCTGCCCAGGATAGAAGAAGTAGTTCCAGGTTGATGGAAGACCACATGTCACATGATGAAGTCGTTATTCATGTTCTAGGCCTACTGTACCATCAATGACAATGTACTGCAATTATAGTGTATTATCTCCTAATATTAATAATGAAAATAATATTGTAGTATAGTAAAGTTCAAGCATACTTTAAGCACTTGAATCTGTGCCATACATAAATAACATTTGTGATTATGTCTGAGTAAGAAATCTACTATTAGTATTACATCTGACCTCTACCGCCATTTTTTTGTTTTGTTGGTACATTAGTTGTTTAAGCAGAGAAAATTTCAGTCGCAGACGACTGGTCTTCCTCATTCCACTGTTCCTTGCCTTATCCTAGTAATGCCGAGCATCTGGCTAGGAAGCGACAAGTATAGATTTTTAAGTCATTGGTTTGACTCGACCATGATTCGAACCCACGATCCCACGATCTACCACCACGGGACGCTCTAACTCATTCGGCCATCCCGTCTGGTTTGGAGTGTTTCTTTTCTTTGTAGGTGTATTTTTGTTGGTGGGCGTGAGTAGGCCAGTGATTGATATGTGGCAGCATGTTGAGGTCTTAGAAAAGAGAAAGAGTCCAAGTTGAACGAGAGTGGTTAGTTTGTTTGTCCTGCTCGGATAGCGGTGCAGCGTCTGCAAAATGGCGGCGGCCAGATGGCGTGAAGTGTCCTGCTTTCCCGGTGGTGGCGCAACTTAGTTGTGAACAATATTGTAACATGTTATGTATATATATGTATTTTTTTATATAGATACACATATATATCTATATATATACATAGATACACATATATATCTATATATATATATATATATATATATATATATATAGAGAGAGAGAGAGAGAGAGAGAGAGAGAGAGATCGCCGAGTATCAATCCACGGTGATGGAGGCGGCTCCGTAACAGGTGTCGTTTATCACACACAATTCCTGGCAAAGTTAAACATGAACTGAGCCGGGTGGTGTAGCATGGATTGGTGTGATTACGCCGTCAGATGAACCAACAGCTTGGGTAATTCCACTGACATGTGTGCATAAATCAAACACAATAAGATCCAACTAAAGTTAATAAAGCTTCATTATTGCATGGTGCATACCCAACTAGAACAGTTGAGGTTGTAGCTAATAATGTTGGTTCCGAGGTGTTTGCTGTTCTCGCCGATGACTGAAGTAAGCTATGTAGGTCATCTAATCATGAGTAATGGCCTGAAACCTAATCCAGATGATGTGATGGCTATCATTGACATGCTTAAGCCCCAGTCACACCTACCCGGATCAGAGGCCGGACGAGCCCCGGACCGTCATCTGCGGTGGTCCGTGGCGATCCGGGGTGGTCCGTGGTTCGTCCGTGGCTCGTCCGCGGTGATCCGGCGTTAAAATGTTTAAAACATCCAGGGCAGTCTGGGGCATCCGGGCTCGATCTGCATGATAGTAGTAGTAGTAGTAGTGAAACAGCCCCGGACCACCCCAGGACAGCTCGGACAGGCCCCGGTTCACACCCGGACTACCTGGACCACCCCCGGATCACACCAGCCGGGTAGGTGTGACCGCGAGGCAAAAAACAACGAAAATATCGATTTTATCCGGGGCTGTCCGGGACAGTCCGGGCGACTGGTCCGGGGGTGGTCCGGCTCAAAATCCGGGGCTCGTCCGGGTAGGTGTGACTGGGGCTTTACCCTTGATAGCAAACAAGCAGTGGCGGAGTAACTACCACCAAAGACAATATATGACAAGATGTGCCACTCAGCGCTTTCATGTAAGAATTTCTTAAATAATCATGTAGTGGAGCCATCCCATGGCAAACAAGTTGCATTGTCTTTGATCAGATGTAATACTAATAGTAGATTTCTTACTCAGACATAATCACAAATGTTATTTATGTATGGCACAGATTCAAGTGCTTAAAGTATGCTTGAACTTTACTATACTACAATATTATTTTCATTACGCATGTTGGCACTGTCAACACGGATAATTTACTGGCGGGAACACATGCACTACTTTCTCTCGGCACTACTTTCTTGCCATATTTCCTCGTCACTGACTGCTGATTCGCACTTCACTTTCACGCCGGTCTTTCTCCTTGCAAGTCGCTTCACCCACCCACCCACCCGATGATGAAGGAGGTAAGGGATAGGGGTTGAGGGCTGCTGGTTCCGTGCTAGTTCTTCTCTCTCATCTCTTTCCTGACCTTTCCATTTTCCTCGCAACATAACAACATTTAACTAGTCTCATCTCTAATCACTATTCAATTGTTCGATATGCCTGACACTTATCATGACATCATTTAACCTTGCTGGTACTCTATACGATACCTCAATAACATCATTCTCATTTAACTCATGACACGATACACCATACCGATATCTTCTCCAGCCAAGACCGACCTAACCTTGCTGGTACTCTATACGATACCTCAATAACATCATTGTCAATTAACTCATGACACGATACACGATACCGATATGTTCTCCAGCCAAGACAGACCTGCCTGCAGGTTATGTTCTCCAATAAATTTTTGTTATCTCCATCTCTGTCTTGTCTCCAGTTTGTTCCCGTATGTAAATTATTAATATTAGGAGATAATACACTATGATTGCAGAACATTGTAATTGATGGTACAGTGGTAAGGGTGGGTTATAAAACCTGTTCCCATGTTTCAATGGTACAGCAGTCAGGCTGGGCTAGGGGATTTGTCCAATTACCTTGTTTGGTGTATTTCACTGGAAAGCACTGAGTGGCACATCTTGTCGTACATTGTCGTACATTGTCTTTGCTACCACCTGGGCCCTAAGCTGAGCTTAAGTGCACTCAATTAAACCAATTGTGCATGTTCTCGAGCCCTCCTCCTTTCCGGACCGCTAGGCTTAAGCCTACTCAGCCTAATGGTTAATCCGCCATTGCAAGCAAGCTTGCAGTAGTTTTGAGGAATGGTTGGCCATGTCCATCAGTTAATTCCAAATTTATCAGCAAATTGCTAAACTGTTAAGAAAAATACTTTCTAAAACGGTGAGAATGGTGTTGGGAATAAATACTGGTGTTTGTCAAACTCAAAGAGATAATTGTGAAATCCCCTGATTAGGCATATTACGGTATGAAGAAACCAATAACATTCCAAGTTTACACTTCCAAGTCTGTCATGCTGCTTCTGTACAAATGTCAGTAACAAAGTTAAATGAGATATCTGTTGGGGGGGGGGGGGAGGTAAAGACACTGTATTAAAGGTGCATAGTCCGATGGTTTTGAGTCATTTTCTTAAATAAATATATTAGGTTGATGGTTATAATCTACCTTACTTTAGTTTGAAGCAACTTTTATCTTAGATGGCTAACTTTGGAGATATTAGAAGTGCAAACATGCCAAATTAATTTTTGGCAAACATGACAAAACTTGGCACCATAGGCTTCATGCAGGACATTATTCTAACTAAAGGGGCTGTCACAATAAGACTTTTATATGCGGGAGCGTATGGCGGCGTAGGCGCGTTACGTCAATACGTCGTGCATACCTGTATTACGCTACTCATAACGCTACTCAAACCCGCCAGATGCCAGCTTATGAGGCAATACCGCCGCCATACGCTTTCATAAATCCGTCCGTCCACATTTTTTTGTGCATGCTCAAAAAATCTTGACCTATGAGGGCGTATGGCCCATACGCTGCTCATACGCTACTCATACACCGGCATACGCTCCTCATACGCTGGCGTACGCTCCTCGTACGCTAGGGTTATGCCGGCATAGGTTTTTCATATGCTCAACTTGTGTCACCGGCGTATCTCTAGCGTATCTCTAGCGTATGTAGCGTACGCATAACCTACAAGTTACGTATGGGAGCATACTCCTAGCGTATGCACAGCGTATGCACAGCGTATTCAAAGCGTATGCCATAGGTCTTGACATCGATCTTGACTCATACGCTACTCATACGCTCATACGCTATGCATACGCAACGCGTACACTACTCATACGCTACTCGTATGCTCCACATGCCAATCAAAACCGTCAAAAAATGTCACAGCACGCTCCCATATGCTCCTCATACGCTCCTCGTACGATCCTCATAGGTTCCACATATGCTCAAAACCACCCAAAAGGTCACCAAATGTCATCATTAGCCGGCATGCGCAGGACCTACGTAGGTTTTCAATACGCCCGCGCCATACGCCGTAATGTGACAGGGCCTTAAACGAGGCGACCGCTCAACTCATTTGGTCATCCCATTTGGCTTAATTATATTGTACTAAAGGTTTAATGACATCAGGCGATTTAGAAATGATGCATATCCAGCTTACCCCTCCCCCCGTCTTTTTTAGTCTCTCTCTCTCATTCTTCCATTCTTTCTCTCTCTCTCTCTCTCTCTGTCTCTCTCTCTCTCTTGCTCTACAAGGAGGTGTTTACCGTACCAAAGCACAATGGGGAGAATATGCTGATTGTTATTAAACCGAACGCTGTAATATTCACCTGTATGCAACATCTCGGGTACCAACAGTATTAAATCCATCTCATAATAAACCAGGGCAAAGGGCACCGATAAGATTATTTGAATGATGGACCGCATTTCCTCCAATAGAAAGTGACTAGTTAAATATGGCTGGGCATTAAAGTTGCATAGTCCGATGGTTTTGAATTTCTGTATTTTTTCTGAGATAAATATATTAGATTGATCACTGGTATCTACTTTACATTAGTTCAAAGTTATTTTTATTTCGAATGGTAAACTTTTGAGATATTTTGAGTGCAAACATGGAAAATTAGTTTTGGCAAGCTTGCCAAAACTCTGACACCATAGACTTCTGTAGTGACAGGTTCTGTTAAATTGACTCAGATTGCCTTCTTTGCAGAAACAAATGCTTAGTGCATCAGTATTTAAGTTAGATATGTGAAATCAAATCTAGATAATTGTTTTGGTTTTCAAAATTTGATATTTCATCGGACTATGCAACTTTAAATCAGTTTCTCAACAACAAACTTTATTCCTGTGACCAAAATCGAAAATGAGGTTTGTGTTGCAATCTAATAGAGTATAACCCCGTTAAACCAAAACTCGGTTAAACCAAAGTCGGTTAATCCAAACTATCGGTTAATCCAAACAAAATTGTCAGGCCCCAGGTCACTTCCGGTATGGTTAAACCAAAGTTTCATGTGGTTATAAGGTCATCTGATACTTTTTTATATGATAAATGGTTGTATTTTGCGTCGCCTAAACGTCATATTGTTGCAAGCGTCAGCAAGACCTTGTCTTTTCTTTCTTTAAAAAAAAACTTGTTTGTTCTTTTTTTTTGTGGCGGGGGGGGGGGGGGGGGGGGCGGGGGGGGAGGAGCGGGGAGACAGCAGTAATGACATCAGCACGTCACCATCGCCTTGTCAAAAAGAACCGCGAGCCTTAAAAGAAAAGAAGCTTATCTAAAACCTCTAATCGAATCTCGTTGCCTGCCACATGAAGTGAGCACATGCCATATTTGGTCTGCTTGCTGGACATCATGGCTTCTCGGAAATTATTCGCTAACCCCCATGGGTTGTTTGGTGTGCAGGCTGCGTCATTCACACGGTACGCCTACGCGTGACAGGGGCTGGTTGGTTGGTTGATTGTTGGAGTTTTACGTCCTGGCAACATCTAAGGTCATATCAGGACGGGTACCGACTTGTGACAGTGCGCACTCATGGTGACTTTATACTGCTGCCGAACTGGGAGACCAGGATGCCAGCACCATGACCTGATATCCCACTCAGTCACATTATCCTGACACTGAACCAACCAGTCCTTGCCCTATTCTAATAATGCCGAGCGCCTGACTAGGAAGCAACAATTAAGTATCAATTTTTAAGTCATTGGTTTGACTCGACCAGGTCGTGGGTTCTAATCCCACGATCTACCAAAACGGGAGACGGATGCTCAACTCATTCGGCCATCCCATCTGGTCAGTGACAAGGGCTTGGGTGGGTGGAAATGGGCGGTGAGATGGGGGATGTTGGTTGGGGAGTAAATAGCATCGTCAGAGGGGAATGTGATAGTTGTAGGCGTCGCGCTGATGAAATAGTTATGGCTGGCGCACACCTCCCGTTTACGACATAAAACTGCCCGTTTACAACGTAAAACTGTGTTTTAGTCGTTTGGTGTGCGACCCCCGCGCACACCCGAGCCTTGCGATTCGCGACTTAAAACTCAGTTTTAGGGCTTAAAACTCGAATCGCAAGGGATTCGAAAAACGAATCGGGCCGTTCGAGAAACGGTAGGTGTGAGCGGTCAGTTGTATCGTAAACGGTATATCGGTGCTAGCCGCCGATCGGTCCCGTCCGAGTTTTAAGTGCCAGCCAATCACAAGGCCCGAAACCATCATGTGACTTTGTCCCTGCATACAAAACAAAAATGGCGGACTGGACGTGCGAAACGGAGGGAAGGATGGTAGACATGTGGCAAACTCTGCCCTGTTTATTCGATGTATCGTGTGTGGAGTACTCGAACCGAGTAAAGAAGATTGCCACATTGGCGCAGATTTCAGCTGCAGTCGGACAATCCGGTACGCCCTTTTATCTCGTTTTGCATGTTAATTCTGTTTGTAAACTCGGTCCGTGTGCACTCGCCACTAGTTCGCTTCATTTAATTCGGCTCAATTGCCCATCGGTAGGCACATGCATACAAATTTTTAACTTCCACACTTATTATTTTTAACAAATGTTATTGTAATTGAAGTTCTGAACGTGTACTTTAAATATCAATATCCTTGAAATGTATACTTTTTTCAGCGGAGACAATCCAGAAAAGAATGACCAACCTACGCACACAGTACACCCATTTGCGAAAACAAGCGGCCTCTGGTTCAGAGGCCAAACGACTGACCACAAGGCAGAAGTGGATTCAGCTCTCGTTGTCCTTCCTTTCGCCACATGTCCAGAAAAGACAGAGTGTATCCAACTAACTGCTCCCCCTACCACGATGCACTGAAGCACCGGATGAGGTAAGGATAACTGTCAAGACTAATTACACTACGAGTTCTTAATTGTTTTTATTTACCGGCTTAGACAAGTGGAGTTCTAGATCATGTCCGACTGCCACGGCACAGAACCGGTCGATGAATTCACGTACTCCACCAAATAGTCTCTTTGGGCTTTCGCACGTTGCGTGGAGTTTGTGCCTGATGGCAGTGTCGCCTGGCTCAGCAATCCATCACTTCTCCAGCTACCGGGGGTTACAATGTGGGTAGTGGGGTCCTCTGAGTCAATGGTTGATGTCTGCCCAACCTTATCACGCAGGAAATTATGGAGCGCACAGCTTGCCATGACTACTTTTTCCACCTTTGCCGGTCCTATGGCGATGTTGGTTTGAACGACGCAGAATCGGTTGGCCAGAATGCCGAAGGCATTTTCGACCACACGGCGGGCTCGCGACAGTCGGTAATTGAAGATGCGGTGATCAGTCCGCATGTCTCTGTGACTGATCGGCTTCATGATATATTCCTTCAGAGGAAACGCGTCATCAGCCACAATGAAATGCCTAATCGCCCGCTCGTCGCCGGGGAGAGCTTTGGGGGGTGGGAATGACTCAGCATGGTTCTCTAGGGCTTGCTGGAGGGTGCAGCCGGAAAATACTCCTCCGTCACTTACGCGGCCATTGCAGCCCACATCCACGTACAGAAAGCGATAGTCAGCATCCACTAGGGCCATCAGGACGATACTGAATGTATGTTTATAATTATAGAATGAGGACCCTGAGTTCTTTGGTGGCTTTATGTGGATGTGCTTTCCATCCAGGGCGCCCATGCAATTTGGGAAATTCCATCGGGTGCTGAAGAGATCAGCGACCTTCTTCCACTCGTTTGGGGTGGACGGGGACTGCAAAACATAAATACAAAGACAATCATATATATATACCAGTTTTGTTAATAAATCAATTGTTTCTCTCTTCCCCATGCAGGTCCCCGGTGATTACAAGGATAGTAACGATGAGGGGGAAGCACTCAGTATCTCATCGCAAAATCTGAGTGTGGTCGGAGACAACCCGGAGGACGATGAGCTTCACTCCACCCGGACGACCCCCTCAAGGTCCACCCTAGGATCCGTCAGAAAGAGACCGGAGGGAGATAAGCGAGAGAACGCTTTGATGGAACTTGTTATCCAAAACTTAGAGGAGAGCAAGACCGCTACTAAGCCCGAAAGTGAGGATGCATTAGACATTTTCGGTAAAGACATAGTTATGAAACTACGCCAGATAACTGACCCACGCATACAGTTGATCGTGCAGAACGAGATTGAACAGGCGTGTTTCCGTGGGAGGATGAAACTGCTAGAAAATCTAGGCCAAAGCACCCCATTGCAAATTGCTAGTTCACCGGGAACCGAAGTCCCTAGCCCACGCCCAGGGTCCTTCTCCTTCATTAACCTGTTGGGATCACCGGAGTACGCCGAGTATGAAACCTAAAAAGGTCCGTTTCGCGATCACTCAGTAGTGTGTGCATCACAAATAAAAGAACATACAAATACTCATGGCGTAATTTTTGTCCTTTAGCAAATCTTACCTTGAAGTAGTCATCCTTGAGTGCTGCGTATATGGCGTCACAGGTGTCGGGCACAATCTGGCCAATGGTGGTCGCCCCCACCCAGAACTGGTAGCTTAGGCTCTTGTACGACTCCCCTAGAAGCAGTGGGTATGGTTAAGAAATTTGTCCTACTACAGGTGGGTTGTGGGGTTTTTACTTCGTGGCATGGGTACCGAGTTGTGGCCGTGCATCCTTATCACTTTCTGGCGATAAGACTGGCGATTAGAATTTTAGGTACGTCTGATTATAATTGGGTTAACAATGGTTTAATCGAATCGGATTAACGACGTCACACACATAAAGGTCACAAAGGTCACAAACTCTATTATATCTACCTGTGGCCATGAAGCGGATTCATTTCACACAACACAGAACCCTACAGAAAATAGTACAGATGAACCGTTGCACATGAAGCTAACTATTTGCAGTTGATTTATTACAGATGAACCGTTCTATATGAAGCGAACTTGTTGAGTCGATTTAAGACCACACACAATATATTTTTTTATTTTGTTTTCCAGACGCCGCCCCTGACGAAATGGGCATGATGGAGGAGGAAGAGCTGGACGTGGCCCGTGAAGCGGCACCAGCCTCACAGACTGGCACCCCGGCCAGGCAACCCACACATCCAAGTAAGCAACGTTGTAGTCATTGAAAGCGATGCCGCACTAACATAACATCCCCAACCACTAAGAATGTGTACACATATCACGCAAGAACAAAAAGTCAATATTGATCAGTGGTGTAGTCGTATAGGAAACGCACTGTAAACAACCCGGTTATACATATAGCCCGTTGCCTGAATAACTCTATAAACACTCCATCCTTCTAATGACGCCTTTGTCGTAACAATATTTTTGGGTTCACCCATTGTAATGGGATCGGGTTAATAATTGTCATCCAGAATATGGCCCTTTTTAGACATTATGCAACAAGTAACTTTAAACCAATTTAGACTCAGAGGGTTTACGTAAAGTCCATTAGATGAAACCAACTAGTTGAGGCGATTTAGCTTATACTTGAAACCCACTATGTTGACATTGCAGGGATGGGAAAGCACGACCACGTGATTGATACAATCATCACGCAGTTCGTCACCGCTCAGAAAGAATCCACGGCCCTATACCAGGCGCACGAGGAAAGGCGGCAGCAAAGGGAAATGGAGTTGGAGGAAAGGTGGCAGCAGCGGCAGATGGAACTAGAGGAAAGGCGGGACGAGCGCGAGATGGTTAACAAGAGGGAGCTCCGTAAACATGAGGAGCGAGTGATCGAGCTCCTCACATCGATGCAACAGCGCGCGCCACAGCCACAGCAGCAGCCGCAACAATTCCAGAGTGCGACGGCTGATGGGGTGACACGCATCACCCTCCTGACCCCACAAACAGCCCAAGCCGGACCGTCAAACCGCAGTCCAAGAATGATTTTTTATGAATAGAAATAATGTGAACATTATCGGACATTATCGGAGATTGTACGAAACCAGTTTGTTGAAACCAGTTTGTGTTGAATTTTAATTCTCTTCTACACACTTTAACCCTGACCTTTCCTACGTGTCATTTGAATAAAAATGCACTTGTAGTTCCCTATATTATGCTTTCTTCCATCTTTTCTACACACTTCGTTATGTCATGATGTGAAATCGCCACTAGTTCGGTTCATATAATTCGGTTCATATAATTCGGTTCATATAATTCGGTTCATATAATTTGCCTTGTCTAATTCGGCATACCATTACAGGGTTTAGCAGAGTTGGATCTGATCTAGGTCACAAAGGTCACAAACTCTATTATATCTACCTGTGGCCAGGAAGCGGAGGGTGATGGAAAGCCTCTCCGCAGGCGAGATCGACGCGCGATACCGAGTATTCTGCCGAGATATGCGATCTTGTACCCGGCTGAGCAACTCGTCAAATTGCTCCGACGCCATCCTGGTGTAGTTGCTGAAGACTTGCGGTTCATCTGCACGCAATCCAGTCAACAGGGCGTTGAAGGCTCCAAGCTGGTCATGTTGCGCAATGTGTGGACGAACCCACACTTGCCTTCCTCGGTTACGCTGTCGACGACGACGTATCACAAGCATCACAAGGCCAAGAGCAAGAGCAATCTTTCTCCTCTGTACAGCTGAATGCGGCGCCATCTTGCTTTGCCGCTCACTAACTGCTAGGAGGCGCTCAAGCTAGTGTAGTTCGCGCTAAAGACACCAGGTTCGTGCGAGGAGGCGCTCAAGCCAGTAGTGTAGTTTGTGCTAAAGACACTGGGAGGCGCTCAAGCTAGTAGTGTAGTTCGCGCTAAAGACACCAGGTTCATGGACCGCAGTCGCGAAATGGACGGTATATGTGAGCCCCCCAGTCGTTATATGTTCGCACCCCCTGTCGCCAGTTTTAGTCGTGAAACGGGTCGGGTCGGGTCGTGATGCGCAGTCAGTTTTAGATCGTTAATCGTAAACGGGAGGTGTGCGCCAGCCATTATGCTAGGTACACACCTACCGTTTTTCCGCACCCACCTACCGTATACGATCTAAAACTGCCCAAAAGTCATGAGGTGTGCACTCCCCTAGCACACCTACCAATTGCGATTCACGACTAAAAACTAATTTTTAGGGCTAAGACGGTAGGCGTGTACCTAGCATACGATTGCAATTCGCGATTCGAAAAATGAATCGGCCAGTTTTCAGTTTTAAGCGGGTCGGGTCGAGTCGCAAGTTTTAGTGCGCGAATCCTATACGGTAGGTGTGTACTTGGCATTATAGTCAGGTGTGGCAACGGCGTATGTAGTGTATGCATTTCATAACGTGTGAGCGTAATGCGAGAACAGTGTACATTTTTTCATCAACAAGCCATAGATACATTGACCAAGAGTTCTATGTCACTGCAGAGGAGCGTGGGTGGGTCTTAGTGTCCATAGCGCTCGCAGGTGGCGCCCCAGTCGTGCCAATCCGCATCATTGAGTCAAGGGCAAGCGCGCGACTCCCACTACCTTGGGTTAAACATGCAATAGACGAGATCACGGTTTCGAGTGTGCATGCGCTGAAAACGGCGTTGGGAGCAAAGCAAAGGCGTACAGTCATTGAGTTTGGTGATACTCGTAGAGCAAAACTTCCATTTTATTCCAAATTAATAGAAATACATAACAATTTGGCACAAACATGGATGGAAGGATGCAATATAATAATATAATGAATATGTTTAAGACACACCTCTCCATAATTAAGCATTTTGAGCTAAGCAACATACAATTTCAGTCACTTTACAGGCTGATGTTTACATCACCATTGATTAGCCATAAGTAATTCTTGTTCTAAATATTAAGATGTCAAATGTGTCAACAAAAACTTGTTTCAAAGAAATATGTAACCAAGATCTGATTACCCCTACTCATTTTCTATTTCTACATATGTCATTAATCATAGGATATAAATAAAACCATGAATAAAATAAGTAAAACTGACTCTGACTCTGGCTATGGCTCTAACACTAGTCTGAGTGCCCAGATTTGTCTAAATCTAAATGCACATGGCATAAGATGTGCTGATTATATTGATGTAAATGCAATGCTGGATAAAAGATTAATATCTTAATTTATTATATATATATTTGTTTAATTAGTGTTCTATGTTTCAAACAAGAGCTGAGATGAGCTGAAACTAGTAGCACATTTCATAGCTGCACCCAGTGTATTAGCATGTGTCATGTGCTTCTCGCGGGTTTGTTTTGCTCTGACACATCCCACAATGCACCGCGCGGCTGAAACGGTGATGTAGTCTATCGAACAATCGAATAATTAATTAACCCAATATCAAGGTGGGTGCGTGACTCCGAATAACTTGACATAATAATAAATAATAATAATAATAATAATAATAACAATTAGTTACTGCGTTGGTTTATAAAACTATTATAGATTATACTTCATATATTTTAGGGAGATCTCCCGCCAAATCGAGAGACTGTCACAGGACTCGCAAATTTGAGTGGTCCTGGTTGACAAAACAAAGCACACGCATGCTGATTTGCATAGAAACCAGTCGAATAATACTTGAATTGAAATGATCTTTTTTTTTTAAACTACAGTAAAACCTCCCTAACCGACCACCTCCACAGATCGATCACTCCCCTATATCGATCGCTTTATTTGGGTCCCAACAATACCATTTTAACCGTATTTTAACTCCCTAAACCGACCACCTCCCTAAATGGACAACTTAAAGTAGGTCCCAAGGTCGGTCGATTTAGAGAGGTTTCACTCACTATTCAAACTGGCAAAGCTGTCAAACACACTGAATTCCATCTCCATGTGTTTTTGTCATATGGTTGTCCTATGCTGCCAGAGTATTGTGAACAATGCGCTACCCGTGGTTTCTCATTCCATCGTGGATAAATAAATAAATAAATGTTTCCAAAGCATTGAGAATAAATAATTAACTACAACCGCAACCATAGTATCATCGGTTATGCTTACTGGTTTATTCTGACGACCAGGCAATGAGCATGTGCAGAAAATATATTATGTAAACACAATGCAGACCAATACCCGGTTGTAAGGAGACACTGGCATATATATAGATATATATAAATATATGTGTCTATATATATATATATATATATATATATATATATATATATATATATATATATATATAGGAAGTATTATATAACTAATAGTAATAACATGGCATATTGCAAACCATCATATATGAAGTATTGTGAACCTAACCACATGACATATTGCAAGCCGTCATATAGGAAGCATTGCGGATCTAACCATATGAGATATGATAAGCCGTCATATAGGAAGTATTGTGGATCTAACCACATGACATATTGCAAGCCGTTATATAGGAAGTATTGTGGATCTAACCACATGACATATTACAAGCTGTCATATAGGAAGCATTGTGGATCTAACCACATGACATATTGCAAGCTGTTATATAGGAAGTATTGTGGATCTAACCACATGACATATTGCAAGCAGTCATATAGGAAGTATTGTGGATCTAACCACATGACATATTGCAAGCTTTCATATAGGAAGTATTGTGGATCTGAACCACATGGCATATTACAAGCTGTCATATAGGAAGCATTGCGGATCTAACTATAAGAGATATGATAAGACGTCATATAGGAAGTATTGTGGATCTAACCACATCACATATTGCAAGTCGTCATATAGGAAACATTATGGATCTGACCTCATCACATATTGCAAGCTGTCATATAAAAAGCATTATGATCACTGTAGCCAGTATTAAGAAGACATGCATTCTCAGAATTAATTAATTATTACCCATATTTGATTATCAATAAGTCCTGGAAATCCCCTTTTTACCATAGTTTAGTTGCATTGGTTGGTATTGTCTACATTAGCATTAACATGGGTAATTCGTAGCGCGGAAGTTTTAAGTCGGAACGGCCACTGCGCAAGTCTATTAGTGTTAGTCTGTTACCATCTTTCGAGATCTTGCCACAACCCTGACCGCCGGTAGCAGCACCGCATAGACCACATGACGGTTCCTCATTTTCGCCTAGCACGGGGAGCAGCTTGACCACTGCTCTCCTGGACCAGAACCCATATGGTCAGGATCGATCTCCACCTCTCAAAACTAGCATTACCAGACGGATTGGCCGAATGAGTTAGAGCGTCCGTCTCCCGTGTTGGTAGATCATGGGATCGTGGATTCGAATCCTGGTTGAGTCAAACCAATGACTTATTGATTAATACTTGTCGCTTCCTAGCCAGGTGCTTGGCATTATTAGGTTAGGGCAAGGAGCAGTTGGAATGAGGTGGTGGCAGTTGTGGCGGATGGCGGATGGCGGTTGTGGTAGTGGTGGTGGTGGTGGGGTGATGGTGGTGGTGGTGATGGTGGTGATGGAGGATGGTGGTAGTGATGGTGGCGATGGTGGTTGTGGTAGTGGTGGTGGTGGTGGTAGTGGTGGTGGTGGTGGTAGTGATGGTGGTGGTGGTAGTGATGGTGGTGATGGTGGTGGTAATGGTGGTAATGGTGGTGGTGGTGGTGGTAGTGATGATGGTGGTGGTGATGGTGGTGGTACTTATGGTGGCTATGGTGGTTGTGGTAGTGGTGGTGGTGGTGGGGTGATGGTGGTAGTGGGGGTGATGGTGGTGGTGGTAGTGGTTGTAGTGGTAGTGGTGGTGGTGGTGGTAGTGGTGGCGGTAGTGATGGTGGTGGTGGTAGTGGTTGTGGTAGTGGTTGTAGTGGTGTTAGTGGTAGTAGTGGTGTCGGTGGTGGTAGTGGTTGTGGTAGTGGTGGTATTGGTGGTGGTGGTAGTGGTGGTGGTAGTGGTGGTGGTAGTGGTGGTGGTGGTAGTGGTTGTGGTAGTGGTGGTGGTGTGTGGTGGTGGGGTGTGGTGGTGTTGGTAATGGTGGTAGTGGTGGTGGTGGTTGTGGTAGTGGTTGTTGTAGCGGTGGTGGTTGTAGTGGTGGTGGTGGTGGTGTTGGTGGTGGTGATAGTGGTTGTGGTCCTGGTGGCAGTGTTGGTGGTGGTGGTGGTGGTGGTAGTGGTGGTGGTGGTGGTAGTGGTGGCGGTGGTGGTGGTGATGGTGGTGGTGGTGGTGGCTGTAGTGATGGTGCTGATAATATTGGTGTCATATAATGTGTTCAAATATAGCACTATATGTACCTACTTCATCCATTTCTGAAAAGCAAATTACCAATGGCATGTCCTTGGTTATCAACTACTCCATTATTTTTCCTATTCCACTAATCGGTAATCCCCACCTCTTTCTTCTCTCATGTACCATCAATCCTCACTTATCTCTCATCCATTACCCGCATTTTCCAACTATCCTAAACGACAAATCACAAACCTCTTTGTTCTCTTCCCTCTCTTGTTTCCTCTTTCCCTCCCTCTTCAAATGTGTTCAACGTCACAGCAAACCTTTTCTATTGTATCTGCCTCCTGTGACTCCGTTTCAATTCATCTTCCTTCCACAATCCGAATGTTAGTTGGGTAAAAGGTTAACAGGGTCAATTATCAAAGGTCAACCCAGTGCAACAGAGCCAACCATAGAGAGAGTAATTGTAGAAGACGAGCTATTTTCAGCTGGACATGTCTTAGGTCGATGGAGAAGATTGATGAGGCTAAATATGAAGTCCAGGCGCAAAGCCACGTAAACGCCAATCCAAAAATGGATATAAACATTGGAATCAATCCTTCAAAAAGTTAATTTTTGTTATATGCCTGCTTTTTCGTCTTTGTTCCACAATCATATGATCATATGAAAAGTGGAATGATTGAGAATAAAAATTATTTTAAATACAAATCTTTTATTTAAACTACATTTTTGAATGGGCTTTTACTTGGATTTGCGCCAGAAATCTTCATATGTAGGTCAGTGTGTAGCTATAGTGTTATGCAATATAATTATAAATATATATTTAAATATTA
This sequence comes from Branchipolynoe longqiensis, assembly GCA_030323885.1. Taxonomy (NCBI): domain Eukaryota; kingdom Metazoa; phylum Annelida; class Polychaeta; order Phyllodocida; family Polynoidae; genus Branchipolynoe; species Branchipolynoe longqiensis. The sequence continues at coordinate 38,907,150 of CM059188.1, forward strand.
TATATATATATATATATTAATTAGAAGTACTATATATCAATGTTATATATATATGTGTATTATAACGGATTATAATAATATAAAGAACGAAGCTAAATCCAAGGTTAATTATTATTATTATTGTATGTGTACTTTCGATATCTAGTATTAAGAGTCGCGCACCTACCTTGTTATGCGCGCGAGTATGGGGCGGTACCTGTGTCGCGCGGAAATATCACTAAAAACGGACTCACTTCGACTACTTTTTTCCTGGTTAGCTCAGTGTTAGGATAATGTGACTGAGTTGGATATCGGGTCATAGTGCTGTGGCCTGATTTCCAGGTGGGGCAGCACCATAAAGTTGCCATGAGTGTGCACTGTCACAATGGCCTTAGATGTTGATGGGATGTAAAACCTCAACAACCAACCAACCAATGTTTTGTTTTAAATTATTGTACGCTACGTACCCCTACAAAGAACACAAGAACGAACACATACATATATATATATAGTTGGATGAGTAGAACCTCTGGCTGGTACCCTCTAAAAAGGCCCCTCCGTTTATTATGAAGCAAATTTCCCTGCCGAGTGGAGGCAGATACAGTATGTAGCAGACGCACGGGGCCAACCCAGCGCACTGCAGTAACCGGATGCGGGCTGCCCACTAGCAGCCCGACTTCAAAGCAGCACAGTGCTGCCCAAACATGAGAGCTGCACTGTCCCACTGGGCCGTTTGACCAAAGACTAACTTACACTCTGCTCGAATAATATTCGCGTAACTATTAACACACCACATTATTGTACGCTACGTGCCCCTACAAAGAACACAAGAACGAACACATACATATATATATATAGTTGGATGAGTAGAACCTCTGGCTGGTACCCTCTAAAAAGGCCCAAACACCCAACCAGTTAGTTAGGTTTCAAGCCGCGAGCAATGTAGCGACCCTCATGTCTCTAGACAGCCTCTCCTGCAGCGATGCCTTCAGATATTCAAGCACTGCATCTGAGTTCCAGTCTCCTCTTTCCTTTATCTCCAGGATCGATGCCCCAGACATGCGGAGGAAAGTCGCTCCGCCCCGTCTCAGGCTATGAGTCGAGAATTCGCCCGGGTTCAAACCGGCTCTGGCACATAATAACCTCAACGATGATAAGTAGAACGTGTGAGGCATCGATATTGACCCCTCCCCCCGAGGTAGCCTGAACGCATGTGCCTGGCCCCCGGCATTGACTTCTCGGAAGTGAGTTTCGACCCAGTGCACCGCGCATAGCGCCCTATCCACTACTTTCGAGACAGGGATTAGATGTACACGCTCACGAAACTGTATCGTCTTGGACTTCCTGACTCTCACTATCATCCCCCATTCGTAGAATACGAAGTCCGATCTTAATAGAGCTGTATCCGAATCCGATACATGGCATTTACGTAATAGGGCCCTGAATGACACCAGCATTGCTGCCCTGAGCACCACGTGCCCTTTGGTGTTTAGCATTCTGTTAAACACTAACCTCAGCTGCTTCGGTAATAGTGGCGCAGCCTGCCTAGGCATATCGCCGATAGTTCTTCTAATTCCCGCCATGCACTTCTTTAACCTGTGACTAGTGTAGTCAATAGGGGCCCATCCCAGATCTTTCAGATGGTTATTGAGCGCACTCAGATACTGCCTGATTGAGTTATAACACATGCGTCTAGCTAGGAAAGACATATACATGCATATCTGTGTAGTTGAACATGGATATGGTGACAGTTGGTAGGTAAAGATCAGACAGAACTCATGGTACGCTTTGACCTGGACAGATCTGGCAAGCTTTGTTGATTCAGCATAATGGGCATCTTCGTACTGCCCGCATTCCAGTGTTAGCCTTGCCCAATCTGAAATCAACAAGAGAACAGTTCATGACAGCACAGTGCTTGCGCGCTGTCCGCATCTCGTATGCGGGCAATGTTTCTGTAATTCTCCAACCTGCTTAGACTGTCACATATCACGTTGTCATGTGTGTTTATGTAGACTGATTGTACATCAAAGTTATTGGTAATGGACAACCAGAATATTAGCCTAAGCCATGTCATTGTGGTCTTATTCCGGCTCCTCCCAGAGTTAAGTGCTGCTAGAACCTGCGTGTTATCGGTCACGAAAATAACTGTTCTGTTCGCCCATAGGTGGCCCCACCTACGAACCCCCGCTAGGATCGGCCACAACTCCAGAACATTTATGTTATCCGTTTTACAGCCCCCGTCTTTTGCCTCCACGTGGTGGTGTCCCAACCAGTCCAGCGCCCTCGCTTTCCTCACCTCAAAGGCCCCTGCTAGCCAGTCTTCCCCGTGTAGAGCCCCGAACCCCGATAGTGATGCATCACTGTACACCGAGATACACGGCTCACCTGACTTAATTATTTTTGCTTTTCCGTTGAAAGAGCCCGCAAATTCTACCCACCATCTCAGGTCCTTCCTGAACTCCTCATTTAGCCTAACCTTGTGCGTACTCTTCTTTACGGATGCGACTAGGTCATATACCCGGCGCGAGAACGTCCTGCCGCCGTGAATCACCTTGCAGCAGTGCGCCAGCACTCCTGCCAGGCTCTCCAGTTCTTTTTTAGAAGCTTTTCTCCTACGTAGGAAACTCTGTAGTAGTACCTGGAGCTTTTCTAGTTTGTCTAGCGGCAGTCTCAGTTCCATGAGGTTAGTATCAATGTCTATACCCAGGAAACGTCTCACCCGACCTGGGCATACAAGTTTCTTATAACTCACGTAGAACCCCAGTCTGCGTAATATTTTCACTAGCGCCCACTGGGCCTCCCTGCCTTCTCGCTCTGTCCGTGCCACCACGCAGAAGTCGTCCAGGTAGTTAATACAGTCAGGGTAGCCCTCCCTCACCATACAGCGCACTACCATGTCGCTTATTTTTGAGAATACGTATGGGCTGCTGCTCAGACCCATACATAAGCGATTGTCTCGTAGATAAATAATGCCCTTGCCAAAGTCCCAGGCCAATCCCTGCTTCTCCCGCGACGTCGGGTGAATGTTTACCGCCCTGTAAGCGTTGCTTATGTCGACCGTCGCTAGATAATCCCCCACCTGCAGTAGTTCCGTGACCGATCCCACAGAATTATAGCAAAAGTTAGCCCGACAGCCTTGGGTATGATCATTAACGCATATGCCCTCTGGACTCGAGCAATCCACGATGGCTCTGAAGTCATCATGGCCCTTAGGTACAGCACCCAAGCCATGAATACACAAACAAGGTTCATCAACGACAGTCAACAATTGGTGCTCAATTTCCACCTGAAACCTCCCACACATTTTAACCCCGACGTCACCCTTAGTGATAGAGCCGTAGTTGGCTCTATTATAGGTACTGTCACATACTTCGTCGATGACTCTGAAACCGAAGCACACACCCCGGAGCACATATTCCCAGTCAGGATCAATATCCCCCCTACAAAAACATTCAGCAAAAACACGGCAAGGTTTTATTTGGGCCAGAGCCCCATCAATCGTATACACACAATCACAACAACCAATAATGCAGGCGTTAAAGATGTCAATATATCGTTGAGTACAACTGTAGCGGCTCTCCCTGTCGGCTACCCACAACGTGCAAACCAGCTCTCCCCCCCCCGCTACGGGCTGCTTCTGGACTGATCACCCGGAACCAGTCCTCATTGCGATTGATCAGTTCTTTGTGCGAAGCACCAAAGTCCCCCGAGGTGCGACCACCCCTTCCTTCCCTTTTGTTGCTGGCTGCATCATGGTTTTGTATACAGCCACCAGCGGTCTCAGACACGAGATCCCCGCCTGGTAGTGTTTGGATAACACCACCCCCATCCGACGAAGTTTCACCGGCCCTGCACCGCTCCCTTTGATCGGCACTGTCCGGTGTTGCGCTAATCCCCTTGTTGGTGTTTACTGCCCCGTCGGTCCCCTCCGCTGTGTGTGGGCAGTGATTAGCTCGCCCGACGGCGGTTGCTTCAAGGGGATTACCGACGTAATCCCCCTCGGCCGGCGCCGACTCACTGCAACGGTTTTCTCCTCCGCGTCCCTCACACCCGCAGCAACCCACACAATGGTTTGAAAGTCAGAATTTTTTCTGTGGGCACGCCTCCGCCGCATGACTTTTACTGCGACAAGTGAGGCAATGATGATCCCACGAGCACTTTTCCCGAGTACAACCTTCTTTGTTGTAATTATGCGCGAAACATGACCCTTTTACTTTTTGTGAGACCATCGTTCTGCCCTCACTATCGCCCTTGCTGTATGTCGCCCTTGGCTTTTTTACATCCTTGTATGATCGTGAGTTGTCCATATTGAAGTGGAGCAAGGATAGACCGTTGTCTCCCATCTTGAATGCTCTCAAACCCTTCTCTTTTGCTTTATCCCGGATAGCCCTGTCGTAACCCCTATAGGCTTCATCCGAGTAGTTGTTAGTTATGGCGTGCATGCTCATATACGCCAGATGTCCCATATATCCCATCACTGCCTCCATATCCATATCGGCCTTCTTAGCTCTCTTAGAGCCCCAGAGACATGCCGCATACATGAGTTCTTGAAAATTCAATTTGTTCGCATTTTTTCTCCCCTTGGTGTACTTATCCAAGGCAAACTTACTGCGTTTTTTGCGGCGGCGCCTCCTCCGTTCCCGACTCCTGTCCCTGCTACTGTCCGTGTCTGATGAATCCGACGCTGAACTCGATGAAGAATCACTGCTTGGGCTTGTATCAGGATCCCTCCCTGCATCCACTTCCTTGCCTTGTTTCTTGTCGCTGCTCTTCTTTTTCTTTATCTTCCTTTTCTCCTTTTTCTTCTTGCGCGCTCGTGACTCATCCCCGTGCTCGCTGATTTCCTCATCCGTACTTAGCGCCCTCTCCAATTCAGCCCGTAGTTTTGCTTTGTGCCTCTCCAACACCCGTTGCGCTAGCCTGCGTCGCAGCTCCAGCTCCTCCTCATCCGCTTCCACCTCCACCACAGTCAGCCCGGTATTCCGCGCTGCTTTCACTTCATTCACTTCGCCTAACGACATCGCCAACATTTTGTCCGTCGTCTCCTCCAGTCCCCCGACAGCGGACTGTGACTCAGTGTCCTCCAGTGCCTCCACCTTGACCGGCCGTCTCGACACTTTTGCCTTTATCACCTTGCACTTGGCTCCACGGGGCGCCTCATGTTCATCGCCACAACCTTGGCAGATATCTATCCCCATCCTGTCACTTAGTACAGAAGAGACCAATATCCGGCTGTGGGCCAGCCGACTTGAGATCTACCACCCTAAGTCCGACAACTCGACAGTTGTCCGTACTAGCGCGTGGCAGCAGACGGCACTCGATTGCTGACACGTCCGAACCAAGCAAATTTCCCTGCCGAGTGGAGGCAGATACAGTATGTAGCAGACGCACGCGGCCAACCCGGCGCGCTGCAGTAACCGGATGCGGGCTGCCCACTAGCAGCCCGACTTCAAAGCAGCACAGTGCTGCCCAAACATGAGAGCTGCACTGTCCCACTGGGCCGTTTGACCAAAGACTAACTTACACTCTGCTCGAATAATATTCGCGTAACTAGTAACACACCACGAAATAATCCAAGATGATTGAACGTCATATAATTATTTCAGATCACCCTGCAGCACCACGTAATCAAGAATTGGACTAAATGAACCACCGGTGGAATAAATTAGAGCTATCTTGTAGTGAAAATCGGATCGCTTTTAAGGAATAGAGAATGATTCAATGCACTCATCTATAGATGGATGATTTTATAGATGATTGTGTTTTAGCAGTCACTATTATTTTAACTAAATTACCGTATACCTAGCTTCACTCGAGTGGGTATTTCAGAACTGCCAATCTTTGTTGTAATGTCTCAAGTTACTAATTACTTTAGGTGGTATATTTAAAGAAGCACAATATTCGGTTTACTTTTTTCACAGAGATAGTTTTGCGGCGTTGGGAAGATGAGCTCAAATAATTAATTGATTGTGATAACGAATTTCTTCTTCTCTTTTTCTTTTTTTATCTAAATGCAAAATCTAAATTCAGTACTTAGTTAAAGTTGCATAGTCTGATGGTTTTGAGTTTCTGTCATTTTCTTAGATAAATATATTAAGTTGATGGCTTTAATCTACCTTACTTTAGTTTGAAGTGACTTATCTTAGATGGCTACTTTAGAGATACTTAAAATGCAAACATGCCAAATTAATGTTGGCAAGCAGGCTAAAACTCTGACAACATAGACTTCAGCAGTAACACATTCTATAGAATGTCTTACTGCTGAAGCCAATCTTAAGTTTTCTTTAGTTATTTTTTAATGTAATGATTATTGAACACTCATGTCAATAACAACAACAAACTGATGAATAAAAAAGGAAAATGATAATTAAGGTGTGATCTCCTGCCTTTTGGATCAAATCTATATACAGTACAACCCTGTTAAACCAAACTTGAAGAGACCCTAGCAATCTGTTTGGATTAACCGATCATTGGTTTAACCGAGCTTTGACTTCCACTTTGACTTGGCTTTGGCAAAAACGTGGGTGCATTATGAATTACTAACCATATATTGCACATGTAATATACAATGTATGTGGACACTTTGATTATTGTTTTTTTAATATATATAATCCATGTGTATATACATGTATTAGTAAGCTTTAATGGCATTGTTCTTGTCCTCCATTGACTTTGCTTCATGTTTCCTTTTCACGCAAACAGCACCCACAATTAAAGTTGCATAGTCCGATGGTTTTGAATTTCTGTATTTTTTCTGAGATAAATATATTAGATCGACCACTAGTATCTACTTTACATTAGTTCAAAGTTACTTTTATTTTAAATGGTAAACTTTTTAGATATTTGAGTGCAAACATGGAAAATTAGTGTTGGCAAGCTTGCCAAAACTCTGACACCATAGACTTCTGCAGTAACAGGTTCTGTTAAATTGACTCAGTATTGCTTTATACACAGAAACAAATGCTTAATAAGTGCATCAGTATCTAAGTTGGATATGTAAAATCAAATCTAGATAATTGGCTTGGTTTTGAAAATTTGATATTTCATAGGACTATGCAGGTTTAATATATAAACAACTCTCACAACGCCTCGGTGTGCAGATGTACGAGGACCACTGCAGCTGATTGCATAAGCGGCTAATTGGATAAGCACCCCCCATGAAGGCTTCCCATCTGACACTTATCAAAACAAGCGTGGTGGGGGGGGGGGGGGGGGGCGGGGCCTCAGATGACCCTATAACCACATGAAAGAGGTGGTGGGGTCTCAAAGTTTGGTTTAACCATACCGGAAGTGGCCTAGAAGTAGAACTGATAATTTTGTTTGGATTAACCTATACTTTGGATTAACCGAATTTGTTATATGATAAATGGTAGTATTTTGCCGGGCCGCCGAAAAAGTTTGGATTAACCGATCGTTTGGTTTAACCGAGCTTGGTTTAACGGGGTTGTACTGTACATGGGTAACACTATTACCTAAATTAGTAATTCTGGATATTAGCTTTAAATCTGGATTATCTAGTTCTACAATTATCTAGACCTAAATGCAGAAAATGTCAGTTATGTCAACACAAACTTGCTTCAGGGGCGTGCGTACAATGTAGATGTTAAAGGTGTCAAGATGAATTTGCTTCCCAGTAACAAATGTATTAAGCTGGCATTAACTTAATGGAATACGCTGCCTTTCTCAAATGTACTATTAAATTTGGTATTTCTATCCTGAACATAAGTTTTTGGCACAGGTTTGATGGAGGAATTGGTCTAATTAATGTTAAAGCTCTTCGGAATTGTTTTCAGCTGTAGATAAATAATTACGTGGTACGCTGAGTGATGATAGTGTTTGGCTACGTCATTCGGAGAACAATGATTGTATTTACACAGGGCAGGGTCCATACACATGTGAAGATATGGAATTCAAGGCTTTCTAATGCTGTTTTTGATAGGAATTCAAGACTATTTTCATTTGAATTTCAGAGGGGAAAAAACAATGGCGAATGGTGATTTCAGACTAATTTAGATCAGTGGCAATAGTTTAATGGGATTCAAGGTTTTTCAAGACTAATTACCCAATATAGGTTAAATTCAAAGCTTTACAAGGCCTTGAAATGGGGAAAAAAATGAAGTTCAAGACTTTTCAAGACCTTCCAGACCCCATACCAAAGACCCTAGAACAGTGTTATAGGGTCTTTGCCCATACGGACCCTGCACAGGAGAAGCAGAATTGGCAACGGTAGATACGCCCCCTGGTTGATACTGCATATACCAACCCTGAGCAAATATGTAAGCGGCGCCCCTAGCGGGTGTTGGGAGTACTAGCTGCTGTATGGTTAACGGAAACTTCTGAACCGTCCGAAAACCAGAATAATGTTGGATAATATAGCATGTGACTATATGTAAAACGATATGCCGGGCGGATTTGTACCGGAGACTAAATCGTGTAATACTTGCAGTGAAATGTAAATTTAGGAAGATCGTTCAAAACATACTGTAATTCAGTCACTTATTACGTCCTTATGAATGTGATGTTTTAGAAAATTATGTGCAGCATACAATTACATATTTAGATAGTTCTATAACCAACTACAGATTTGTAGTACTGTTTATCTTACTGGGTGTACCATTATGCAGTCCTGATTATGAAGCATCAAATTTTCGAAAAGCAAAACATTTACCTAGATTTGAACCTACATATCCAACTTAAATACTGGTGCACTTATTAAGTAGTTGTCGCTACATAGAAGGGAGTACTAACTCAATTTAATAGAACATGTTACAACTGAAGACCATCAATAAGCGAGTTCAGCATCTCGGGCGCGCGGTGGTTGATGGGAAGTCATCGGGATAAACAAACCCACATGCATGACTACGCGCAGTGCAAAACGTTACTTTTATTCAAAATAAATAGAAATCCAGAACCCTAACCATATCAATTTAATATAATCTTCTTGGTAAACATGTTTTCTATATGTGTACCATCCGATTTGTTTCTAGGTGGTATGGTTTTAGAGATATTTCACTTTTCCTGTAAGAAGATTGCTCACGGCCATTGAGTTTGCTGGTACGCGCAGTGCGAAACGTTAGTTTTATTCAAAATTAGTAGAAATCCAGAACCCTAAACGTATCAATTTAATATAATCGTCTTGGTAAACATGTTTTCTATATGTGCACCAAGCAATTTGTTTCTAGGTGGTGTGGTTTTAGAGACATTTCACTTTTTCTGTAAGAAGATTGCTCACGGCCATTGACAATGCACTGAGTTTGCTGCCAAATGTAGCTTTGTTTATCCCGACGCTGACGACCGGAAGTCGGTCCCGCACATGCGTGCGGCCAATGCTGAACTCGCTTATTCAGATCTTTTACTAACATGCCAACATTAATGTGGTATGCCTACACTTCAAATATCATGTCGTATAAAAGCTACTTCAAACTAAAGTAAGGTAGATTCTAACGATTAACCTAATATATTTATCTCAGAGAATGACAGAATGTCAAAAGAATCGGACTATGCAACTTTAACTACTACAGAGGTTCCCAGCCTCAAATGAACCTGAAATAACTCCCAAAAGGAGCTTTTTTCAAAATATATAACCTATGAATAACCATACTCAATAATAATAATTGAATAATTAAATTTGCGTTGGTCATGTGACTGCCCCTTTAAAACCGGGTGTGGTGGCCGAATTGGTAGAGCACAGGCCTCGCGTGTGGAAGATCGGGAGTTTGCGAGTTCAGTTCCCGGTCGAGTCAAACCAATGACTTAAAAATTGATACTTCTAGCTTCCTAGCCTGGTGCTCGGAATTATTAGGATAGGGCAAGGACTGGTTAGCTCGGTATCAGGATAATGTGACTGAGTGGGATATCGGGTCATGGTGCTGGTGGACTGATTTCCCAGTGGGGCAGCACTATCAAATCGCCATGAGCACGTACTGTCACAAGTCGGTACCCGTCCTGATGACTTTAGCTGTTGCTAGGACATAAAAGAACAAACAAACAAAAAAACAAACAAACAAGCTCCTTTAAATGGATGATCAGTACAAGCTGCCATAGACATCCTGATAGACGTTAATAGCCTAGCAATTCAGGAGTTGAAAAGGATTGGTTTCCAGAATTAATTCACACATAACGATATCAGGCCATTTCAAATAACAAACCCTTTCAGTTTATTAAGTTAGATCTCTAGTTACAAAAGTGTGCCGACGCACAGCCGAATAATCTGAGTGAATGGTAAAAATAGATTCGGGACAAAACAATGGTAAAAATGTTAAGATTTGAACATACTGATACATAGACAATATACACAGTGCACCAATGAATAACAGATGGTTTTTTTTGGGGGGGGGGGGTTCTAATACACGTGAGAATCTAATATATTTAGTCTATCCAATGTACAATGCTGGTGGGTTTCTTTATTTACACCGCATTTACTCAACTAGTGCATGTTATTTAACTTGTAAGGCTTTGTTGTCACGACTTAGTCTAGCCCTGACAGAATGGTAAATATGGGAGGACTTTTCACCTGTCAGTCATTGCCCAATTCATCTTTTCCATCCAACTGAACCGACATGAACGACATGATGACTCCCTGGACCAAACATTACAGCTCAGTATTTAAAGCCGCATAGTCCGATGGTTTTGAGTTTTTGCTATTTTCTGAGGTAAATATATTAGGTTGATCGTTATAATCTACCGTACTTTAGTTTGAAATAACTTTTATTTTAAATGGTTAACTTTTGAGATATTTTCAGTGCAAACATGCCCGATTAATTTTGGTAAGCACACCACAACTCTACCATATCGTTCTGCAGTAGCAGGCTCTATTAAGTTAACTTCCCTTCTGTGTGGCAACAAATGCTTAATAAGTGCACCTGTATCTAAGATAGATATGTAGAATCAAATCTAGAGCCGTGTTTACACGGGGAATTGTGAAACGATCTAGACAAAGCGATTCATATGAAGCGTTTTAGATGCGTGTTTACACGGCGGAGTTTGAAAGTGTGTCGGCGCCGGGAACAAGCAGGCGCCTGTAGCTGGCATGCACTGCTATTTTGTTTAGTTTACACACGTAGATTCGACGCAGATGTAGCTGCTATGCTAATATCGCTTGGAATTTAAGGTTAATTTAATTAAATTTCATTATTTGAGTCTGTAATTCTGTTAAATATGATCGCATTCACTAGATTTCGGACTAATCGGGCCCTAACACTGCCGGGCACCAGCGATCAGTTATAGCTGCATCTGTAGCCGGCGAGCATCACTATTTTACACTATTGCCACCCGGGAACCAGCTGAATCGCTTCATATAAACCACCTCCCGAGGTGGTATAGATGAACCGTTTCATATGAAACGATTCAGCCCTAAACCGCCTCAGAGTCGTGTTTACACGCCAAATGTGTGTCGATCTAGGCAAGTGGTTTCATATGAAACGTTTTAAATCGCCCGTGTAAACACGGCTTAGGTCAGTGTTTTGGTTTTGAAAAGTTGATGCTTTCATCTGACTATGCAGCTTTAAGCGGATGGGGATAATCGGATCAGCCGGCCAGATAGGAAACGCATCAACAAGCAGCGGACTTCACATAAGGTCACAACCCACTTTTATATAAGGTCACAACCCGGCCTTTTCTTACGTGAGTTGGCAGTATGTCATCATTGTAATTTTCAGTTGTAAACATTTTAAGTTTACACATATGGTATACATTCATGTTTTTTAATCATTTAGACTTAAGCTAAGATTCCTTATATGTGGTATACGGCATGCGGATGTCGTATATGCGCCATAGATATATGCCAACCCCCAACATTTTCTGGGGTTTTCCTCCAAATTTGTGAAGGAACGGTATTGTTTTCTATGGCAAACGCAGCAGTATTCGCATTCGCATTCACACCGATCGGTCCATGGGTCGATCCATTTGCCGCATTCGCGTTCGTATTCGCATTCGGACGTATGGAAGCACCACTATTCATTTACATGCTTTTCGATTTTTATTCGCATTCGCATACCGCGTATAAGGAATCTTAGCTTTAGTCGTAAAAGTAAAGAAAAAAACACAAAAATGTTAAATATTTGTTTCTCATGACTGATACCCAAGTAGATCTAGTTTGAATGAGCTAGATCTACAATTAGCATTCAACTCACTCATTTTAAAGCTAAAAACTTATTAAATCCAATAAATGCATATGTGTTTCGGGCATGTTTCTGCAATACACGTCAAAATAATGAAACTGGTGTTCAAGAGTTTCGCTGGTCCCCAGTAAGGATTAAAGCAGAAGATGGGGATGCTGCCAATCCCAACCCTATATCCTTCACTATACATTGAACTCACTTTGTACCTATAATCACACGCCCACGGATAAGCAAACTTGGTAGGAGTATTGCCATACATTTGCTTCTGGTGTAGATAGCAGTGAAATTGTGCTATATATTTTACATGTAATAAAATAGCACTTCCTGTAACTTGGTGTATGGACTACATCACGGTTCAGGCGGCGCGGTGCATTGTGGGATACATCAGAGCAAAACAAAGCCGCGAGAAGCACATGGCACATGCTAATACACTGGGTGCAGCTATGAAATGTGCTAGTTTCAACTCAACTCTTGTTTGAAACATAGAATACCAACTAAAAATATATATATAATAAATTAAGATATTAATCTTTTATCCAGCATTGCATTTATATCAATATAACCAGCACATCTTATGCCATGTGCATTTAGATTTAGACAAATCTAGGCACTCAGATAGTGTAGAGCCATAGCAAGTCCAGTTTTAGTTATTTTATTCATGTTTCTATTTATATCCTATGGTTAATGACATATGTAGAAATAGAAAATGAGTAGGGTTAATCAGATATTGGTTATATATTTCTTTGAAACAAGTTTTTGTTGACAAATTTGACATTTTAATATTTAGAACAAGAATTACTTCTGGCTAATCAATGGTGATGTAAACATCAGCCTGTAAAGTGACTGAAATTGTATGTTTCTTAGCTCAAAATGCTTAATTATGGAGAGTTGTGTCTTAAACATATTCATTATTTTATTATATTGCATCCTTCCGTCCATGTTTATGCCAAATTGTTATGTATTTCTATTTATTTTGAATAAAATGCCAGTTTTGCCCTACATGTATCGGCAAACTCAATGGGCGTACTCCTTTGCTTTGCTCCCAACGCCGTTTTCAGCGCATGCGCAGTCGGAACCGTGATGTAGTCTCTCGTATTTACCTCCTCCCACTGTGCAAGCTGTAGCTGCGAACCGGCATGTTGGGTCTTAGCCTCAATCCTCACTGAGGAACCAGCGAAACTCGGAATATCCGTACTGAGAGACTACTACCGGAGAAATGCATATATCGAATTACTGTATGCCAAAAATAAAACTGTGAACGAATTAAAATCATTTGGCTGCCAATCATGCCGACAATCTAAATATCGTACAACCGGAAACAAGTATATTTTATGCCTGAACAAAACAAAAACAAAAATTAATAACAATTATTTAGTTATGAGGAATGAACAAGTTGGAAATGTGAAAACAGTTGGGCTATACAATAACATTATAAATTGAAGCAAATCAATCCATCTTGGTGTGCAGAGACCACTCCATTGAAAATGCCATACTTGTTAACAAGTGGTCGTGAAGAGAGAGAAAAAATATCAAAAAGAGAATCGTGTGGTTTTTGTTCAGAACTGAGCACATAGATGTTACCAAGCTTAAAAACATACATATATACCAGCGATGAAAGTGGTGTCTGGCAAAAATCGTGGAAATCAAACTGAGATTATTACACCGACGAGGAATTTCCGCGATAAAGCAGATTTTGCCCATTGACTTAGCAGTCAGGGAATCACGGAAAAATGCCGGAAGTCAGGTTTCAACTATCATTGTTGTGACCATATTATCGCCCATACCGAACACTTTCTTGCTTGGGTTTTATGTTCTAGCAACATCTAAGGTCATAACAGAATGGGAGTCAAACAAACCAATTGTTGACATAGACATCGTGATTCTTGACATTTTGCTTAATATTAATCGGTAAATATTAAAAATCGCGGAAATCCGCGAAATGGCGGAGATCTTTCATCCCTAATATACACACCACTCTGGATACAGTCAACAGAGGGACACAAAATTACTAAAGTGTCCGATATACTACCATACGCAACACACTGGGATAATTAAGTACTATGGTAAGTCGGGAGATACCCCATGAACGACATTTAGTAAGCTGCCTGTGTAGTATATCCATTAGACATGGCTGGGTATACCCACAATAGTACAATAGATTTCCACCACCAGCCTACCCTGGTGGCAGTGGCAAGAACTAATGTGGATAGCAGCTCCGTATGCAGGATGCAATGTGGAAAAGGACTATAGACGATTTCCACCACCGACCTGGTATTTTAGTGGAAGTGGCAAGAATTCATGCAGCTCACTGCGCATGCTCTGTGGGAAAAAATCTTATTAGATTCCTTCAATTTTAAGAGGCTTTGAGCTTCCGTCAATGACAGCTATAGCTTCTTAGAAAAACTAATATGGCAGACTCCTTCCAGTGTTATAAATGCAAAATTGTCAAACACTACGGGCTAACGAAATATAGATTAGATATTGAATCCAGATCGATTGTTTGTCATAACAGGGTCATGACATCAGACCCAAGCCGCTAACTTTCTAAAGCACCAATACAACTGGTGACCTTTATTGTGCTGCTAGACGTCGCCACCATACGCCACTTTTGATTAAATAATGTTTGGCTTCACGGAGTAAAGATAGGGTTAAGTAAATAGGTCATATATATATAGTCCAAAAGTGGCGTATGGTGGCGAAGCATAGCAGCACAATGAAGGTCATCAGTTGTATTGGTGGTTTAGAAGGTTAGCGACTTGGGTCCAATGTCACGACCCTGTTATGAGATACAATCGATCTGGATTCAATATCCAATCACGGCCATGAATTAAACACATCAGCAGATACTAAACAACTGAAGAATAACCAGTACTGAGAGAATATTATATAGATGTTTCTTAATTTGGGTTTTGTCGTTGTCTGTTTGGCAATTTCCATTGCCACATGCACTGTTTGCATATGTATAAAGAACTCATTATGGCAGAGTTAAATAGGATGCGTATTAGATTTCTTGTTTAAAATTTCTTTCATTTTCTGTTCATGTGACGGAGGGGTATTCCACTGTTTAAATTAAATGTCTCTGAGCATGTTATAATACATTTATGGATTTACCTAACGCTCAAAAAGCCCTATTCATTTCAAATTACTCACCTGCCATAGTCCTGTGAGTTACTAACTGTGTTGATGATGATCACGTGGTGCCTCAGAAGGCAGTCTAAAAGCATATTTACATTGCACAACACAGCCACGCCGGCCGGCAGAGGAACACCTGGATTGTTAGAGCACCTGTCCCTCGTTAAGCTATGGCTGGCAACCACAAAGTGCAGGTTTACAGTTGGAAGGTTGGAAGAAGCCGGCTTTGACACTCACTCACACTCATATACATATAGAAACTCACATACACATGTACACTTACATATCACATACACAGAAATGTACTCACACATGCGCACTCACTCACACAGAAACTAACTCATGCGCATACACATCCAGAAACATACACAGATACTCACATACACATACACAGAAATACTCACATGCACACTCACTTACTCACACAGAAACTCACTCACACTCATATACACATAGAAACTCACATACACATGTACACTTACATATCACATACACAGAGATGTACTCACACATGCGCACTCACTCACACAGAAACTAACTCACACGCATACACATCCAGACACACGCACACATGTTCACTAACATACACATACACAGAAATACTCACATGCGCACTCACTCACTCACAGAAACTCACTCACACTAATACACACATAGAAACTCACACACATGTGCACTCACATACCCAGAAATATACTCACACATGTGCACTCACTCACACAGAAACTCACTCACACACATACATACACTCACCAACACATACACATTCACAGAAATATACTTACACACACACGCATTCACTCACTCACTCACATAGAACACAGAAACACTCACCCAGATTCACTCACCCACAGAAATATACTCACACATATGCCCACTCTCTGACACATACTCACCCATACATACATACATGCATACACATACACTACACTACACAGGCACACAACCACACACACACACTCTCACACACTCAGTCATCCATACACACACCTGCGCTGGACAAGAAACTATTAAAGATAAGAACAAAAACCCGGCATCTGTAATTAACACATATCAGACGAAACGGAAGTGGCCATGGTAAACTTTCGCTACCGGTGTCCTTCCGATTACATAACTATTTCTACGTCTGTCTTTGGGGTGGACAGTGCTTATGCATAAACAAAGCCCAATAGATAATAGCTAACAATACAAAGCCTCCCTCCCACGTCCACCCACACGCCTACTCGCTCAAGTAGCCTACCACTTCAGTTGCAGGCACTTGCATTTTTGCACCACACAACAGTAAAGTTGGTTGGTTGTTGGAATTTTACGTCCTGGCAACATCTAAGGTCACATCAGGACAGGTACCGTCTTGTGACAGTGCGCCCTCATGGCGAATTTATAGTGCTGCCCCACTGGGAAATCAGGTCGCCAGCACCATGACCCGATATCCCACTCAGTCACATTATCCTGACACTGAGTTAAACCAGTCCTTGCCCTATCCTATTAATGCCGGGCACCAAGCTAGGAAGTGACAAGTATCAATTTTATAAGTCATTGGTTTGACTCGACTGGGAATCAAATTCCCAGTCTCCCACACGCGAGACCTGCGCTCTACCAATTCGGCCACTGCGTCCGGTGATACAGCAGTAAAAGAACTTAATTCTAACAGCTGCTCAGAATTGTCCAGGTGAAAACGCTAATAGGCGTCCAGTTACTAGTTTGGCGCCACCTCCATCCGATTGCGCCTGCGCAGAAACTTGTGCAGCGCCCAGTCGGTGTGCTTCAACATTCCTGGGCCGTTGTTAACGCACATGATGGTCATCTTGTCCCCGTACTCAAGGTCCGGCAGCAGCTGAAACCAGCAACATGAGCACCGTGAACATAACAACTCAGCTGTGCATGTCAGGGCTGCACTAAGATTTGTTGGGGGGTTAGGTGGAACATTAGTTGATTAAGCAGGGGAAATCCCAATCGTGGACAAGTGGTCTTCCACATTCCACTGCTCCTTGCCCTATCCTAGTAATGCCGAATGCCAGGCTATGTAGCGACAGGTAATCATTTTTTAAGCCATTTGTTTGACTCGGCCAGGGTTCGAATCCCACGACCTACCAAAATATGTGTGTGCGTGTGCATGTGTGTGCCTACCAAAACCTACCTACCAAAATATGTGTGTGTGCGCATGCGTGCGTGTGTGTGTGTATTTTATTTGGCACAGGTGAGTCATGTGGCAGGCAGCATTAAACCTACTGCTGCTTCTGCAACACACTGATATATCTACTCCCTTTTCACAGACAAGTACAGCATTAACAAATTATAGTATATATAAGTCGTTCTCAGAAACTGTGTATCACATATTTGGTTTTCATGTTACATTGTTAATGATTAAGCCTTCATTTCTTCTTTTTTTGGGGTGGGGGTGGGGGTGGGGGTGGGGGGGAGAGAGGGTAACAAGTCAAATAGTTATTGGTGCCTCTGTGTATTAAGTATGTTACCAATACTACAGGGCCCGTATTCATGTACTGGTGCCAGGCGTAGCCGGTGCTACACGCTAGCTGTGGGGTAGCTATCACCGGGTAGCACGGGGCCGGTAAATTATGTCAAGTCGTATTCACCAATGTCATAGCCGGGGCGGATAGCTAACCGTGAAGTTATTTATAGATTTGGGAATTCCCTCGATGCGACAATATGAATAACGCCGCCAATGTGGCGGCGGCGTTAATATCGGTTCGCTTTTAGGGTTAATTTGATTAAATTTCACTTATTGGGTATGTAATTGTGTTCAATATGATCGCATTGAATAGATTTGGGCCTAATACATTGCCACCGATGTGGCGGCGGCGGCGGCGGCGGCCATGTGTTGTTGATATTAGACAGTATGGATATCGACGTCAATGCGGAGGCGGCGATTTGTTTTGTGTACATTCGTCGATTTAGCAATATTAATTTCGCCGCCAATGCGGCGACAGCGTTAGTATCGGTTCTAATTTAGGGTTAATTTGATTCAATTTCACTTATTGCGTATGTAAATCTGTCAAATATGTTCGCATTGAATAGATTTGGGCCTAATCGGTACCTAACACCAGCCTTAAACTAGATATGAAAACAGGGTACCTTAGCCTAGGCTACGGTCGGCGGCTAGCGCTGGCACCGGCACATGAATGCGGATTTTCCACCGTTAGCCGTGTGGGGCTACCCTAGCCGCGGTTAAGGCCCTGGCACCAGCACATGAATACGGGCCTGGTCTTTAATATATCCCACAAAATATATCCAAAATAAGCTTATATAATTTTTTGCTAATATGAAAATTTGCATATCAAAACCCAAACTTTTTTCATGTAAGACACTTTTTTTTGCTTAACTGTAATCAATAGTCTTGTTTGAATTTGTGTGTTAAAATGTTATAGATGTATGTTAAAATGATGTTATGGATGGATGTTACACGATTAATCTAAACATTTTTCTCAATTTGCATAAGATCAAAATCAAAATTTGAAAAAAAATTGTGACTATGACATGTGCGCATGTAAACCTTCATATGAACATGGATTCTGCCATTATTTGGAATGACATGTTTTCTGCTATTATTTGGAATGTTTTCACTTTTGGTTTCCATGTCACAAATGTGGTACACAGTTTCTGAGAACGACCCACATAGCGCTGTAGCTGACCTTCGGGGTGAGGAGAAAGTACTGTGACGTGTCCTTGCGGCAGGCTGTCTGTACCACCAGCTCAAACACCTTCCGCTCGTTCTGCGGATCCATCCCCTACAAATGCACAAACAACTGCTCAAAGGACTGTCGTCCGAATACAGTACAACCCCGTTAAACCAAACTTGAAGGGACCCTAGAAATCTGTTTGGATTAACTCATCATTGGTTTAACCGAGCTTTGGCTTTGACTTTGACTTGGCTTTCTTTAAAACATGGGTACATTATGAATTACTAAGCGTATATTGCACATGTCATACATAAACAACTCACACAACGCCTCAGTATGCAGATGTAAGAGGACCATTGCAGCTGATTGCATAAGCGGCTAATTGCATAATCACCTCAATGAAGATTTGGTGAGCTAACACTTATCCAAACAAGCATGGTATAAGAGGAGGTGGGGTCTCAGACGACCATATAACCACATGAATGTTTGGTTTAACCATACCGGAAGTGTCCTAGGACCGACAATTTTGTTTGGATTAACCAATCGTTTGGATTAACCGACTTTGGTTTAACCAACTTTTTATATGATAAACGGTAGTATTTTGTCGGGCCATCAAAAAAAAGTTTGGATTAACCGATCGTTTGGTTTAACCGAGCTTGGTTTAACGGGGTTGTACTGTATTGCGCTTAGAGCAGGATTTGAACCCACACTTCTTACCATTCCGGGGCTAGCATGCTAACCATTACACCACCTAGGGTCCCTGTTGCGATTACCCTATCGACATTTACTGGTCTACGTGGTTCCTTGTCCCAGAGGCCAGTGCAGACTATTACACTCATCCCCTAGAATTGTAAGTTTTTTAAATGGTTTATGTACATAATAAATCTTGCATGTCTTGACTTCAAAGAGCTCCAAAGTTAATCCTTTAAGAAAATGGTTCTGTCAAACTGAAGCAGAGTAGATTATAATGATCGATATATTATATTTATCTAGAAATATGGCATAAAGTCAAAACCATTAGACTGCAATTTTAATCAGTTGTTGCTCGATATAGGGCTTGAGGGCCAGAGGCCGACTGATGTATAGATACTGTTGTATCGATGTGCATTCCAGACGCCTGATAACCAAAGCCCAGTATTAGGTTGGTAGCGTTTATTAAATGCTTTTGGTTTTTAAACTTCAGCTGCTTTGAGTAGTTGGAACTGAAATGTAAACGTATTTAAAGCTGCATAGTCCGATGAAGCATCAAATTTCCAAAACCAAAATAATTATATAGATTTGACTCTACATATCTAACTTAGATATTGATGCACATATTAAGCATTTATTGCTAGATAGAAGGGAACACTGAGACAATTTGTTAGAACCTGTTACTGTTGAAGCCTATGGTGTCAGAGTTTTGGCCTGCTTGCCAAAACTAAGTTTACATGATTGATTTTCAAATATCTCAAAACCTATCCATTTAAAATAAAAGTTACTTCAACATGAAATAAGGTAGATTATAACGATCAATTTAATATATTTATCTCAGAAAATTTACCAAAACGCAAAACCATCGGACTATGCAACTTTAAACAAATAACCAGAATTCCCAATAGTGATACCAAACTGGTCATTCCGATATCGGATATATTTCATCGGACCAGGCAAGCCACTGGACATTGTATTGGACATCATCATACAGAACGCACTATCAACACTATTCAGGGATTTAATAAGTCAAGTCTCGCGCCCTCTCGTGGGAGCGGGCTTCCATGAGTACCGGGACATAGTTTGTCGGTTGGGGCTTTACAGCCGAGCAACATCTACGGTCATATCAAGACAGGCGCTGACTTGTGACAGTGCGCACTCATGGTGACTTAATAGTGCTGCCCCACTGTTTAGTACCCGCGCCTCACTGAACCTGATCCCTCCCCAAAGCCGTCTTGTAGCAGTACCCTGATGCCCACCTGGTTGATCTCGTCCACACAGCGGAAGGGGCACTTGGTGAGCTCCTGTAGCGCCATCATGTAGAGTACGGTAGCCACGGACCGCTCGCCTCCACTCTGGTGGTGTGGAGTCAGTTCCCGCAGCTGCTCCGTGTCCCGGTACTTAACCTTGATGCGCATACCGTACTTCTCATAGTCCTCCTATGGCAATCAATGCAAGTGTCATCATTTGAGTTTTTAACGCAATCTTTTTTTTTGCGATGAATTTATTTACCCTGCCCATAACGGATAAGTGTGCTAACTAGATCACTACATGTAGTGATTGGTGCGATTGCGAACTGAGTGTGCTGTTTCAAATACAAACAGCGAAAAGCCTCTGCATACCTCCTACGCATTCACATACAGCATATATCATTATACTATATATGTTAAAATACGATATTGGGTACCAAAAGTGTGACATTCATGACCTGGACACCAAAGGTCAAAACCCACTGAAAATCAATCAATGATTCACATTTACTTCAAGAAAATTAGTTACCATGTCAAATAGACATTATCCTAGCAAAAATATATTTGTTTAAAGTTGATTAGGATTGACCATGTTCCTTTAATTCACTGTTTGAAGTAACATTCATCACAAAACGGACATAAATGGACTTTTTAAAAATAAATTGCATTATTTCAAAAGCAATGCAAGCTATGCTCAAAATATCCATTGTATTGTTATTGCAATGTATAAAGTCATTGAAACTGAAAGAAAACATGGTGATTTTATTTATTCATGATGTTGTGTGTGCCTTTTAACGTTCATTACCGTGACAGACACGACGGGTGACGAACGTTACAGCATTTTTAGGTCCCTAAAATTTCATAAGAAATTAATTATCCTTGGAATTTAGTTTTTAGTATAGGTGATTAGGTTCTTTTATATGCATCCTGCACCCACAATAACTCTAATATCAGTTCTTAATGACTAGAAATTACCCATTCAATATTACCAGTCATGTTTTTGGTTACCGTTTTGATGGGTTTTTTAGAAGAAAAATATCCATAACATTTAAAGTTTTTAAATATACACTACCAAGTTGCCTGAGGTATGTCTCCTATCTCTAAACTATATGTTAGACAAAAGATAAGTGATATTAACACACAGATAGCTGTGCTAACACAACATGAAATGTAGGATGTCTGCATGCTCTCCAGTATCATATTTTTTACATATATAGAATGCTAGCTGTATTTGGATTCCACACTGGTGCTCATGACCAAAGCTCCATACCTTCAGGGAAATGTATTGGGGGGAAAAGGGTAATATAAATCTACATTTAGGTTTCATATTCTTTGGAGCCTATCCAAGGTAGTAACACGGTTCAAAGTGCAAATAAGGTGATACAAATAGAAATACCTGGAATTCATAGCACATTGAACCTTATCCTGACCAATTAAAGGTGAATTTCAGAGTAGTTCGCATAACACTTACCGGGTTTTCTGGGATGTTGAGGTCCACCTCACCGGTGCAGTTAATGTTGCTGAAGAACTTGCTGAAGTTCTTATCGATGCGCCCGATGAGTTCCTGGACGGGTGCTATCCACTGTGCCTTGATGTCCTCAGTCTCCGTCTGGTGGCGCATCAGAGCCTCCTCTCGCTGACCCAGGTCCACCTGGTGACGGCTGATTTCCTTCTTCCGCCGATTGTAGTCCTCGACCACCTGTAGCATGGTGACCCCAGAAGTTAAATAAAGCGGCTCTTCACCCTCCACTTCACAGCTTTAAAAAAATTGGTTTTGGCTTATTGGGTGGGTTTTGATTTATCAAAGGTGATAATCAAAACGGATTCAGACTCATGGCGACTTTACAGTGCTTCCCTCATGGGTTACTGACATGCTGGCACCATGATAGTTTCATTTATGTACCAACAAATTGTACTGCACAGGCAGAAGACTCTGGCGCTGACAAAAGGCATTATTCAATGAATAAACTACATTTCAGTAATAAATAGATTAGTTAGACGAATCTTACCTTGGAATAGATGATGGATAACTGTTGTTTTATCGAGGTATAAGCCTCGGATAGACGTGGGCTAGGGAGAGGGAAGCACATCCGGTCCAGCAATCTTTACCTACTTATTCAGGATAAATGATCCAAATAAAACAAAACAATATTTAAGAATGACAATGGTACTAAACTGTGAAGTTTCCTTGGTATAAGCAAACGAATATACGTGGAAGGGTGTGGTGGGCGGGCCCTAGCCCACGCCTATCCGAGGCTTATACCTCGGTAAAACAACAGTTATCCATCATCTATACCAAGGTAAGATTCGTCTAACTAATCTATTTTACCTCGGTATACAGCCTCAGGCTAGCCTCAGGCTAGGGAGACGTTTACGTAAAATCATTATCCTGTATATCATGTTAACTATTCAATAACAATTTAAAGTACATTGGGAATCATTAATCGACAAGATTAGTGCCTTTGTTACCTCTGTAACTTTTTATAATGAACATTTTATGTTCTTTGTATACAGTATCAATGAGAGTGAAAAAACTTCTGTTTCTCACCTATGTATTTCTGTCTTTGAGCAGTCGCTGTGCGATTCAGCTTGACTTTTCTAGTCGTTTGTTGTAGTGTTTTGCAAACGATCTAGTGGTCTTCCAGCCTGCATGTGCTAGGATTCGTTTTACGTAAATCCCTAGCAATCACGCTTTCGAGACCATGGCGCCTCTCGTTGAATGGGACGCATATCGTTCCGTATTGACTCCTGCCTTGTGTAGTTTTAGTAAGCTACACTAACAGTTGTCTTGAATAGATATATATCCTCATGGCAGACACCCGACAAAGTTGTCGGTCATGCAGGAACTATTTAGACGCACTGTGGATAATTGTTCCCCTGTGCGGTTTGATTTAAAAAATTTGTTTTATCAATCCAACATTGCTTTCTTGCGATCTATTCTTAAATCATTCAGGGACAATGCTATCAAAATTGACCCATTTGTCCAGTAACTAACAGTATGATACTGCTAGTTTAAAACTAGACCATTTCTTAAATAATCCAAATATCATTAACACAACCCAAAACCTATTAAATTTTTTGGTTTTGGGGAATTCCTTTTGTAAACTGATTTCACAGCCAGTGAATAAGTTGGTGCCTACCAACTATCTGTCCATCTCCTCGCGGACGTATCACCGAAAACCACATCTTGCAGCGTTAATCGGTTCCAACCTAAAGCTTTATCAAGCATCCTTAGAAAATCTAACAAGATGTGCCATTGTAGGCCTCATAAGTTTTTCTTTCATAAGTAAACCATGGTAACCCCAGTTTTTCAAATAATTTGAATATAACTGAACTGTTCCTTTCCTCCAGGAATGCGAAGTTAATCTCAGCTGAGTAACTTTATGTAAATGAAATTGTCATAAACACGTGTTCCGAAAGGGAATGTCAGAAGGGAGGGGTGTTGTGAACACCTCTCCACGAAACATCAATGCTTAAAACTTTGCCCCCCTTCGTGTAGGAAAAATATACAGTTTGTGTCTCCTAAGGCTAAACTTCCAAGCATGGCTGCGTGTCGCAACCGGGGACTATCAAAGCCCTCCTTGCTACTGTGCCAATTTAGGCTGTATGTTATAAATTGTCTTTTCCTCAAATTAAAGAGAAAAAATTTAACTTTCCAAAAGGTAGGCTGTGGATGCCCTAAGACCAATTCTATAATATGTTATTATTTCAGGATGCCAACAAATTTGTATGTGGCTTTCCCAATTCCAAATTAACTTCGTTCTTTAATTATATGGGTTGGACATTGTCCCTCCCATGTTGCGAATGGAAGCCATTGCTGTAGTACTATCTGTCAACATTCTGACATAGCATCTGTGCATGGAGACTAAACCACATAACCCATAATACACTATTCTCAAGTATAGACCATTAAAATGATCTAAACTTCTTTACGAAGGCCTCGGCCTTCACAAACCCTTTAGTCCTATCTTATGCTAAATTCTTAACTATTTCCAGCAAACTTAGTTGTGTAAATGTTGTAAATTAATCATTTACTTTTAACTGCGCATCCAAACCAATTAATCATCAATAAACGGGAAACGAAAATTTCCTTCCCGCTCTATGAGCGAACACCTTGTGTGTTCGGAGCTTAGTAAATAATCATGAATTACAAGCTACACCAGTTGGTAAACATGTAAATTCATATAGTTGTTCATTCCAAACAAACCTTACCAAATTTTTGGTCTGTTTGATAAATTGGTTAGTAACTGCCTGTGAGCAGCTGAACTGTAACTGGGCCATAATAAATGACTCATCTATGTAAGGAAACATCACATTTATTTTTACTTTTTGGAAAAACCTGTTTCCGTGGCCATGTGAGTTTGCTGTGCAACCTCTACGTGTTCCCTTTTGAGACTTTGCTGAGAGCATTTGCTCCAGCTTTCTGAGCCGCTTCTCTATCTCTGGATAGCCAGCATCTGGTCTGCTTTCCTCCCGTAAACTCAAGTATGCCAGGGAGGCTTAAGCCATCACCTCTGGTGATGAGCAGTTATCATCATAAATGGGATCTTCGGGCTTACTGGCTGTCGTATCCAACAAACCCTTAATTCAAAGATCTGTAACAATCAATGAAAATTAGAGTTCTCACCCAACTGTTTGTTTGTTGTTGTTTTTCGTCTTGGAAAAAACCGATAATCATATCCAGATGGGTACCGTTTATAACAGTATATACCCATGGCTAATAAATGCCAAAGTATCTCTCAGTTCCGTGCCGATCAATGAAAATCAGAGTGTTCAACCAACTGTTTGTTTGTTGTTGGTTTTCATCCTGGAAGAATGTATAAACATATCCAGACGGGTACCGTTTGTAACAGAACATACTCATGGCTAATAAAAGCCAAAGTACCTCGCAGGTCCGAAAACCTGTAATCAACTGAAAGTTTGAGTGTACCCAAAAAATGGGATGTGGCTTCAGCCACCATCGCTCTCCGTTTCCAACGGGGTACCAAGCGTGATGTGGTTATAACCGTAATCGCTCTCCGCTCGGTCACGGGCGGGTTACTGTAATAAGGCTTCAGCCTAGCTCTCTCTTTGGTTTGGCCCGGGCGGTATCCCGGGCGAGTTATTGTGATGAGGCTTCAGCCAACATCGCTCTCCATTTTGCCACTAGCTTTAAAAAAGTAATACGGCCCCAGCAATCACCGCTCGCCATTAGGCAAAGGCGGCTTAACGTGATGTGGCCTCTGGCAACCTCGCTCTCGGTTCGGTCACGGGTGGCAATACTGGTGTCGGAGAGCGTATTCACCCCGTTCCCAAAACAGGCGTGTAGCCGAATGTAAAATCATAGGGTAACGGTATGGAAGCCAAATCCAAAACGATGTGTAGAGACCAGTATTTATATCAAGTCACCGGGGAAAAAATGTATATACCTGATGTGGCTTTAGCCAACCTCGGTCTCCGCTCGGATACGTGCGGGTTAAACGTAATGTGGCTTTAAACCACCACGCTCTCCATTTGCCAACGAGCATCACCACGTAATGTGGCTTCAGCCAATATGTCTCTATGCTCGGCAACGGGCGGCTTAACGGTATGTGGCTTCAGCCATCACTGCCCTTCATTCGCGAATGGGTGACAAAATAATGTGGCTTCAGCCAGCATCCCTCTCCGTGTAGTAACGGTCTTCAGCCAACATCGCCCTTTGTGGTAACATTTGCCTAAACTGGATGTGGCTTTAGCCAACCTTACTCTCCGTTGTCGAATGGGTGGCCTAAACGGGATGCGGCATGAGCCAACATTTCTCTCCGTTTTAACGGGCCACCACATAACATGGTTTTTAACCATCGGCTCTATCCGCTTGGTGACGGGCGGGCTATCGCGATGAGGCTTCAGCCAACATCGCGCACTTCAATGGCTTTCCCGTCCCGACGCAACCAAACCTAACGGTCGGTCTCCGCTTCCGGGTCGGAAGGGATTATGGCCTCGGGCTGAGGCGACGGCAAAGCCGTCAACCCCTGAAAGGAGTGACAGTCCTCCTCCGGGTGATCTGCAGCAGCTGACACAGCAGGCAGGACCTTATTCCACTTCGTGGCCATCGGTAGTCTGCAACGACTGTGTTACTATAAACCGGTATCAACTCAACGTGAACACATAATTGTGACGCCAGGTGGAACCTGGGTTGAGGATGTATTTGGTACTGAGTAACGTATTTACACCGTTCTCAGTACAGGCTTGGTAAGCTAAGTTTATGCCGTAGGTGTCTGGTATCGAAACCAACCATACGGGGGGTCGGCCTTGGGACCGCCCACTCTCTCTGTTGCGTACACTTCTCCCTCCCGCGGCTTCTGCGCCAGCAAGTTGGAGAAAATGCTACGAAACTCGGAGGTTCGCCGTAAAAAAGTTCTGGGGAGTCTATAAAAGAAACCCAGGATAATCCCCAACGTGACTCTTTATGAGAGTCCGAGAGAAAATCTACTGGAGATGCGGTTTCACCCTGCAGCTTTCGCTTTCATCTCTACCCACATTCCACGGGTGCAACAACCAATCAGTATCGGTTTTGTTTTGTATACCAAGGCTCTTTGGCCGGTCACCATCATTTTATCCGTCTGTAAACATACCTATCTCAGCCAGACTTACGAAGTTCTAAACTTCCAAAAAGATGCTATAATGCATAACAACTATCTTCAAACAGTTCGTATTAATACTTACAGTGAATACAATACTCCATGTTTCAATTATTCGATTCCTCCAGTGTTCTTGAGTTTAACCGAAATATAAATATAAATAAATAAATATAATATCGTATGCAGCGAACTCCGGGTCGGCAAGGCACCCGGAAATTTCAGTGCTACAGAAATGCACCAAAGCGGCTGAAACTCCCCATAAACACAGGGGTAATGTCGACTTGAAAAAAGCGTTCCGGAATCGGAACGGTTAAACGGTAATAAATCCGAAAATACAGTCGCCACCTAGCTAAAACTCACACAGCGGACGGTAATGTCCATAATAAAGAAACGTGTGGAATGGTTAAACCGTAATATACGTCCTTCCTTAGCAAAAGACGAATAAACTATAAGAAATAATCGAGCGATAATGGGGGATTTAAGCGAACGAACGAAACCAACGCACAAAGTGACAAAGGCGACTCGAAAGCTAGCGAACCGGTCTTTCGGAACGGTTAAACGGTAATAAATCCGAAAATACAGTCGCCACCTAGCTAAAACTCACACAACGGACGGTAATGTCCGTAATAAAGGAACGTGTGGAAAATAATCCGCGAATTCCGGTTATTTGTGGAGAAATTTGTAGAAAAAAACCGCTGAACAACTAGCGTACATCCACTGCACACGAGTTTCTTATGCTAATTGCTGGACCGGATGTGCTTCCCTCTCCCTAGCCTGAGGCTGTATACCGAGGTAAAATATATATATATTGTCATTATATATACATATATAAAGACAAAAATGAAAATTGACATTATTTGTATGTTACCTGTTCGTCAGTGTTGTAGCTGCACTCTGCGCGTGCCTTTTCCTGGTGGATGGCGGCGTCTATCCCCTCGACTGTGATTGGTAGAGGCAGGAAGGCCTGAAACAGAACACGCCCAGTCAGCGCTAGAGGCTCCCCACGGTAATAACAACCAAAGAGCACCAGTGAAAAGAACTGGAGGGTCCGTACACATGTGAACATATGGCATTCAAGGATATTTCAAGACTTTTCAATGTTATTTTTGTGTTAACTTGACAACGTAAACAAAATCCAGTGAAGAGGAAATGAATGGGTGGAGGAAGGGGGTGTGGTGAACCTAAACCTCAAGAGA
Organism: Branchipolynoe longqiensis; assembly: GCA_030323885.1. NCBI lineage: Eukaryota > Metazoa > Annelida > Polychaeta > Phyllodocida > Polynoidae > Branchipolynoe > Branchipolynoe longqiensis. The sequence continues at coordinate 38,935,753 of CM059188.1, forward strand.
CCAAGCACAATGCATTTTAGCATGAACTATAAATATCTAAGTGGCCATAATACTAACTAAATTGTACTATTTTAAGCCATTTTTAAATACTAAAAAGTTTGTCTATTTATAAAGGTAAATTTATATTTCTGAAAATAATACATAATAACAACAGCATGTCATCAAATCGTTCATTGGAAAAAAGGCATCAATTTGGGAACAGGAAGGAAGGTAGAAAGGAAGGAAGGAAGGAAGGAAGGAAGGAAGGAAGGAAGAAGGCAGGAAGAAAGGTACAAAGAAAGGTACAAAGAAAAGTAAAAAGAAAGGTAGAAAGAAAAGTAGAAGGAAAAGTAGAAGGAAAGGTAGAAAGGTAGAAAGAAAGAAAGAAAAAAAGAAAGAAAGAAAGAAAAAGAAAGAAAAGGAAAGAAAAAGAAAGAAAGAAAAGGAAAGAAAGGGAAAGAAAAAGGCATTTCCACCATTAGGGTAACAGGACTTAGCGTGTTAAGCGGCGTGGCCCGACCTGTGTCATCTCTGGACTGAGCTCCTCCCCTTGCTTGGTGCCGGTGGCCTTGTGTGCCATGGTGAGCAGGAGGCGGGCCGAGTCCTTCACCTCCTTCAGCTCGCTCTTCGCAGCCTCCAGCTCATGCTGCAACATGACACACCACGTGACAGCAGCTTTTAAAATCATTATTCTTCGCTTTGATTCTTTTTTTTTTCTTTAAAAAAAACAACCTTTCGCTACATTCATTAAAGTTGCATATTCCACTGTTTCAAGAGGTCCTATCCTAGTAATGCCGCGCGCTAGGCTAGGTAGCGATAAGAATCAATTTTGTAAGTCATTGGTTTGACTCGGCCGGGTTTCGCACTCTCAACCTTTCGCACGGGAAGCCTGCGCTCTACTGATTCAGCTACTGCCTCTGGTCAGAGAAAATATACACATATTAATTGATGGGTTGGGATTTGCACAACGTAAACTTACCTCCAAAGCTATTAAATTGTGGGTCAGCTCATGAACCTCGTTCTCGAGAGCCTTGTGTTGGTATGTAGTGACAGCATGCTTAATACTCTTGCAGATCTACAACACAGAAACGCACGCGTGTTATGGCAATACCGCATGGTTAGACCCGAGACATATCTAGCCGTTCGTATGACGGTAAATAATCTAATGATTATCATAGAGATGGAGGCAAAGAACGATTGTTTATTCTCTGACAAAATCCTTATATCTGGCTGAAAAATATAATACCCAATCACATATATAATTACATACTAAATTTAGTACAGATCAATTAGAACCAAATCTATAAATAAATGAATATAATTTAACGTCGGGAGGATGCCTGAGGCACATCCAACGGGCTCGAGCACAGGACTCGAACCTCCTTCACTCACCGGCAAGCCAATAAATATGTCAGCAGGCATCACCTAGTGATTGAAGGAAGAACTAGTCCTTTCTCAGCACTGATGACATTTGCAGGCCCAGGTAGGCGAGTGACCCGCAAGTAAGTGCATGTCACTCGTCCTAGGCCCGCAAATGCCTAAACTCACAGGATCGCCCACTAAACATATATATTTTTCAATGCTAGAACAGATACTTTGTTGTCATTGTGCATGTTGGCGCGATGCTAACATGGGTAATTTGCTCACGAGGTTGGTCTATTTTTACCTGTCTTGGGATCTGCCTGCCCGTCTCCCCTCACTCTGCTCTTGCCACTGCTACCTTGCACATTGGTTTCCTGCATGTGCACATCGCATACCGTCTTTACCGAGGTGATAGTATCCGTTACCACTCGCCAGCTCTTTTCTTCATGTTAAGTATTCTCATGTTCATAATTAACTGAAGTTAATATTAGCAGTGAATAGTCACTAATTAATAGAATTTGTTATGAAGCATTGCAACGTTCTTCAGGCTTTGTTGTTATCATTGCTCGTGTCTGTGCACCGTCGTGACAGTGTCAGTGACCTCTGCTCACTCACACTGGCAGTTTCTCATCTGTAGAACTCTAATTTATTAAGTCACGCTCACAAATTAGACTTTGGTGTCAGCATTGACTCGTCCTAAATAACAGAATTTCATCTGAAGTAGTGCAAGTATTATTTCTTTTATTTTTATTAATGTTTGCTCGCTTGTCCTTATCGCAGTGACAGTAAAGCTACTCGTCGGCTCATTTCAACTTCAATGCAATGGCACCACGCTCTATATTTTTTATTAAGTCACACTCACAAATTAGACAATTTGGTCTCAGCAATGACACGATCTAAATAACAGAATTTCATCTGAAGTAGTGCAAGTATTATTTATTTTATTTTTATTAACGTTTGCTCACTTGTGCTTTTCGCGGTGGCAGTGGATGCAACTGGCCGATTCCAACAGTTAACACCAGGTGGCAGTACTAGTCTGTAGTTTGCTAATAGTAATACTATAAAGACTGCTGGTCGCCGACTCACTGTAATCAGTTCAGCACTCTTTCACTATTAGGTCATGCTCATAATTAATGGAATGTAATGGTAGCAGTGAATAGCCACCATAATAACAGAATTTGAGGGTGACAAGTATGCGGCTCCCGCCTCTGCACACCTCCCCCCCCCCTCTCGCTTCCGCGATCAGCCCGAGCAAGAAGTAACTCGGTGTGAGGTCTCAGTTCTCGGTCCTGGCAGTGAGAAGCAGGCGCCTGCCACCTCATTCCCCCCCTCCCACCCACCCCTGTCAACAACCTGAACAGCCAGCTGCCGTGCCGGTGTCGTGGTTTAAAACCCCGGCGAGATCGCATCCCCTGCCGTGGCTCTGCGCATGCGCATAGTTTGTAAACATTGGCAGCTCGGCTGCAAAACGGATACACACTGCCACTGCCACTATTAAAGATTAATAGAAATGCACAACCCTAACCGTATAAATTTAATATAATCTATTCGTTGAATATGTTTTCTATATGTGTACCAAGCAGTTTGTTTTTAAGTGGTGTAGTTTTAGAGATATTTCACTTTTTCTGCATGAAGATTGCTCACGGCCATTGACAGTGGGGAGAATTTGACGCATGCGCAGACGACGCGCTTAAAATCCGCGCATGCGCAGAAGCCACAGCAGGGGATGCGATCTGGCCGGGGTTTTAAACCACGACACCCGTGTCCTAAACATTCTCAGTTGAAGTGGAAACAATTAACAGCCCCGAGGCGAATTCCAGCAATCACAATACCGGCGACAAGTGTGAGGATTCCGCCTGTGCGCGCCTTTCCCCCCTCCCCCTCCCCCCCTCGCTTCCGCGAGGGGGAGGGGGAGGGGGGAAAGCTCTACTTATTGGAAGCTCTACTTGCGGTTCCGTCAGCCTTTAATATCCCTAACTGGAGGGCCCTTCTCTCAGATTTCCCTGATAATTCCCATTGATCATCTTGAGTTTGGCTGGCCACTTGATTATACTGCTAGTTCTCCGCCTTCACCTACTCTGAATAATCACTCACCGTCTGCGGATTTAGACTCATATATCCATGCTTATATAACAAAAGTGAGTCTCGGGGAAATTTTAGGTCCTTTTTTGGAGCCGCTGTTCGAGCCCTGGTTTCAAGTAAGCCCGATGTTGACACACCCTAAAAAGAACTGCAAGTCAAGTCGGGTCAGTCATGAAACGAGCCGTTACCCGTTCCTCTAGACATGTCATCTCCCAAGCCCCGGCTGTTTCACCGCATCAATTGCGGGTAGTTATTTCCTCCCTCCTCACCCTTAGTGTACCTCCCGTAGAATCCATAGCTGCCCTCATCATTGGTTTCTTGTGTCTCCTGCGACAAAGTAATCACGTAGTTAATGCCTCCGTGAGTCTACATGTTCTGAAATTTGAAGATATCTGTATCTCCAAAGCCGGCCTCCGAGTCCTAGTCACTTCTACCAAAACCCGTCCAGTTTCCTCATGGCCTGTCCGTTTCTTGCTCCCGCCGCTTCCTGGTTCTCCTTGCTGTCCAGTGAAGGCCTGGTTGCGTTATTTAGCCTCCGTAACCCTGAATCCTGATGACCCTGCTTTCCTCCTCCCATCTTCCCATCCCCTGACTGAAGCTCCTCACCAAGACGCTCCGGGAGGCCTTGCCGCCATCCGTCTCATCTACACGACGAGTCACTCTCCACAGCCTCCCTCGAGGTGCAGCTCAGCCTTGTGCTGATGCTGGCCTGCCACTTCCAGTCCTGATGTCTGCAGGCACTTGGAAGAGCCGGTCTCTCCACGCCTACCTGTCTCATCTCGAAATCAAGGATCCATCAGCGCTCGCTCATATGTTGGGTGAGCGCTGATCTTCTGAACTGTGTCTCCTTCCCACCTGTAACTAGGACTCCATTACTGGTTGTGCATTCCAGTCAGCGAATGGTACTTGACCCTGGTCGCCTACTGCCTCACGTTTGATAGACCTCCACAGGTTGTGATTTGTTTTCTATTAAATTTCTATTTAAACCTATATCTGTTTCTGTCTTTCATCCGAGTGTAGAGAATTGTGCATGTTGGTCCGAGGCTAACATAGGTAATTTGCTCACAAGGTTTGTCTATTTTTTACCTGTTTTGGTATCTGCCTGCCCACCTCCCCTCACTCTGCTCTCGCCAGTGCTACCCTGCACATCGATTTCCCCACCCTGCCACCCTCTTACTGGGGGGGGGGGGTGAGCACTGATCTTCTGAACTGTGTCTCAATCCCACCTGTAACTAGGTCTCCATTACTGGTTGCACATTCCAGTCAGCACATGATACTTGGCCCTGGTCGCCTACTGACTCACGTTTGATAGACCTCCACAGGTTGTGATTTGTTTTCTATTAAATTTCTATTTAAACCTATATCTGTTTCTGTCTTTGATCCGAGTGTAGCGAATTATATAATTCATTCTTAGACCAGTGAGTGAGTGAGTGAGTGAGTGAGTGAGTGAGTGAGTTGAAATTAACACCATGTTACCATTACATAACTTCATTCCTAGACCAGAATCGCTACTTGAAAGTAATGCCAATTCATTTAGCTCAGAACAATTTTTCATTTCTATGGCATATTCCATGCTCCATTTCAAGTTGTGTTCACAAGTTACCTTTTCGAAGCTCGCCTCCTGACAGATCTTGGTGTGGTTTCGCAGCTCTTTCATCAGCTTCATCTTCCGCTTGTTGATCTTTTCGATGACAAGCTGACATCCCGCAGTTTCCTTCTTGAGGTCTATCGTCTCCGATTCGAGACGTGCAATGCTGGAAAGGGCGGTTCAATTCACTGAATCCAGAATGCGCTTGCGGAATGACTAAACCTTCTTCAATGTCCTACTTCATTAATGCAGGAGCATTCGTTAGCTACCTAATGAGTGGAGTGGGATTGGAGTGTCCAAGGGTTAACACTTAACAAGAGGGTGGGAGGGGTAGGGGAGTGTGGGGTAGGGGTGCGGGTGGTGAGAGGGTATGGGAGTGTGAGAGAGGGGAGAGGGGAAAGGGGTGGGGAGAGGGGAGAGGGTGCTTTGATTTAATATTAGAGACACTACTGCCAGTAGTACAAATTCAACAAACAATAACATTCTGCACAGTATTATTTTATACAATTCTTCAGTATGATTGGGATTCTTCATGGGATGTGCTATTCAGGAATCATTCGAGGAAAACTACGATGTGCTCTTCATCAAATATATCATCACAGTGGTCAGCATTCATTTTGAACATAGTTGTTTTCAGGTCTATGAGCTGGTCCCATGTCCTGCTGACTAGATGAAATAAATATATATACACTCATTATAAAAAATATGTACTTGTTATAAAAACATGCACTCGTTACCCAGCTGACACATAACGTTAAGTAATGTCAGGCTAACGTTAGTATTTGGTTATGGTACATTATAACATCACAGTAATGTTATACTGATGTTATACCATGTACTGTAATGTTATAAGGTCATAGTAACGTTATACTGACGTCTTAATATGTATAGTAATGTTTTGGGGTATATTGTGACTGAGACAGAGGGTAGCCATCTTGGAAGAGACTGGACAGACATGTGAGATATAAAGTATACCCAACTTAATCTAGTTGATATTGGTGCGATCTTCACTACAAATTTGGCAATGAGGACGGGATGATCTGGGGCAACCATCTTATGACCATTTAATGGGAAACTGACCTGCATTAAATTAAGTAACATTCAAGAAAAGAAAGTGAACCAACTTACACATAAGGGAGGGCCACTGCAGGGCAAACAAAATCAAGGATCACAGCAAGTACAGCATAAATAATATCTAATAGCCTCACTGAATGGTTATTGTAATACTGTGCCAAATTTGAGGAAGATTGTAACTTAAGAGACTATAATCATTTTGTGTTATTCATTGTTATTATTATCTTTATACAACATTTTCATGTCGTCATAAAAGGGTTCTTGAATGTTATAAAAAAAACACGTCCTATCGACATTAAAAAACGTTGCACTAATGTTAAAGAAAATGTCATAGTTATGTTAAAAAACGTCACTATAACGTTATCTAACATTATTTACTCCATACAAAATAACGCTTATATGACGTTTTTTATAACGTTATTGTAACATTCAATAACGTTATACTGACGTCAGTATGACTTTTTTTGTTATTGGGTAATATGATAATATTATAAATCTTTCGGAGGTAGTAACACAAGTGTACCTGCTGCCTGATAGCTGAAGTCACCTAGAGGGCCTAATTATAGTTCGCTACTAGAAGAGATGGTTCTAACTAATGGTAAGTGATGGGGATGGCACCCTGCCTTTTGATGCACCCATATAGGCGGCCTCCATAATTCACGTGCCAACCCTATGGTTCTAGTTTAAAACTCAGTAAGAAAATACTCACCTTTGTTGTTTAATCTTGATCTTCTGTGTCAACGATTGCCGCAAGTCTTTTTTCTCATACAAGGTTTTCTGTGAGTGAAGCCATTGTTAGAACATTAAGAGTCGACTACAATAACAAACCAACAATTTGACAGATCGGGTAAAAAAACATACACCGATGAACTATAAAATAAAGGTCTATATTCAAGAACGGTTCATTTCCATGCTCTTTTGTCTGGGTTTACACATTATATACATTTTCCTTTAATTAAAAAGTTCAATTTAAATTTATTTTTGTTAACTTGTACGTTTTAAAAATAACAGTAATATATTTCGGATCAGTGTCCAATGAAGTATCAAATGATTGTGCAGTGGACTGTCCAAATAACTGCACAATGAACTGTACAGTGTACTATGCAGTGTACTGTACAGTGGACTACCCAATAGACTGTACAGTGGACTGTCCAATAGACTGCACAGTGGACTGCCCAATAGACCCCTTTCAATGTTTGTAAACATCGTGTATGCGTGCGCAGCTTGGCTGCAGAACGAATGCACACTGCCACTGAGTTTGCCAGTACGCACAGTGCAAAACGTTTATCTTATTCAAAATTAATAGAAATGCAGAAGCCTAACCATAACGTCTATTATATTAAAATTAATAGAAATGCAGAAGCCTAACCATATAAATTTAATATAATCTATTTGTTGAATATCTTTTCTATATGCCATTGACAATGCACTGAGTTTGCTGGTACGCGAAGTGCAAAACGTTTATTTTATTCAAAATTAATAGAAATTCAGAACCCTAACCGTATAAATTTAATATAATCTATTCGTTGAATATGTTTTCTATATGTGTTCCAAGCGATTTGTGTCTAGGTAGTGTGGTTTTAGAGATATTTCACTTTTTCTGTATGAAGATTGCTAATAGCAGGGATGAAAGTGGTCTCCGGGAAAAAAAGCGGAAATGCGGATATTCTCCCATAGGCTTAGCACTGTCAGGGAATCGCGGAAAATTTCCGGAAGTGAGGTTTCATATATATTGGTATACACTGATAGTGCTGTGCTCTTTGAAGCAGGTATGGTAGTAGTATACGCTGATAGTGCTGTGGCGTTTGGAGCATTTATTAGTGGTATACGCTGATAGTGCTGTAGCATCTCCACCATGTATTAGTACAGACCTACACTGATGGTGCTGCGAAATTGAAAAATCCCGGAAATCCCGGAAATCCGCGGAAAGGCGGAGATCTTTCATCCCTGTAATAGCCATTGAGTTTGCAGTGTGACAGTGTGTCATACTGCAGCCAAACAGCGCACGCACTGACCTAGATACCCATGCTGACGTCATATGAAATAGGTCTATGGACTGTACAGTTTACTGTCCAATAGACTGTACAGTGGACTGCCCAATGGACTGTACAGTGTACTGTACAGTGGACTGCCCAATAGACTGCACAGTGCACTGCCCAATGGACTGTACAATGTACTACACAGTGGACTGTACAATGAAGTGTACAGAGTGAACTGTACAGAGGACTGCACAGTGGACTGTACAATGGACTGCCCAATGGTATGTGCAGAGTGGACTGTGTAGTACAGAACAGTTTACCGCATACCTTGGTGGCCCTGAGCTCGTTCATCCGGGTCTCCAGTACCCTGTGTGCTGCCTGGATGGTGCGATACTCCTGCTCGAGGATCTGCAGCTGCGCAGTCCGCTCCTGCAGGTCCCGCTTCAACTGCTTCTCTCGCTGGTCGTCGAGAATCACTGTCAGCAGCTGTGCATTCCTGACCAACACGTGACACCCACACTTGTCAGCTTCAGTTCTACTCAAGGTTAGTGATGAACATGTCTATGTTACAGTTAAACTAGGTTTAGTTATAAGCAGCTTCTACCGATCGTCGAGAATCACCAGCAGCAGCTGCGCATTCCTGACCAACACGAGACGCCCACACTCATCAGCTTCAGTTATACTCAAGGTTAGTGACGGACATGTCTATGTTACAGCTAAACTAGGTTTAGTTATAAGCAGCTTCTGCCGATCGTCGAGAATCACCGTCAGCGGCTGCGCATTCCTGACCAACACGAGACGCGCACACTCATCAGCTTCAGTTATACACAAGGTTAGTGACAGACAACATGTCTATATTAGAGCTAAACTATATTTAGCTGCTTCTCTCGCTGATCGATGAGAATCAGTCAGCAGCTGCGCATTCCTGACCAACACGGGACAGCCACACTCGTCAGCTTCAGTTATACTCAAGGTTAGTGACAGACAACATGTCTATATTATAGCTAAATTATTTTGGTGCTTCTATCGCTGATCGTTGAGAATCAGTCAGCAGCTGCGCATTCCTGACCAACACGAGACGGCCACACTTGTCAGCTTCAGTTATACTCAAGGTTAGTGACTGACATGTCTATGTTACAGCTAAACTAAGTTTAGTTATAAGTACTCATTAAATGCTTAGCAACATGAAATCATGGATCAGAAGCACACCCGGCCCATACACTAAAGCAATACCGTCCTGATATCACCCTAGATGCTGCTATGGCGTAAAATTCCAACACAACACACATTAAAACCATAATACTGTGATCAAGGTATATTTTATCAGAGTTGTTTTTGTCGTTTGGGGTTGTTTGTTAGGGTTTAAAAAAAAATGTAACTGGTGTTCCCAACCAAAATTGGGGGGGGGGGGGGGGGGGGGGGGGGGGGGGGAAGGGGGGAATTATTACAGGTGACAGAGACTATGACTATTGACTGGTCTTCGCTGGGGTTAGGTTTAGGGTTAAGGAGGTGGCATTGTGTATTTATACTCTCCCTTGGTCCTTCACTTATGGTATTTGGAACATTACGTAAGAATATACAAATCTAAAGGTTTTTGAGTGTAACAAAGGAGCGCCAAACAGGAGTACACCAGTATCCATGTTGGATAGGTCGAATCAAATCTAGCTAAGTTAATGAGTGCACTAGTATTTAAGTTGGATATGTCGGATCAAATCTAGCTAAGTGGTTTGATTTTTTTTTTTTTTCATGCTTTCATTGCCTTATACAGCTTTAAATCTGAAGTGGCGATAGTTATTAGAGATCAGTACTTCGCATTCACCACATGGGATTGCCTTACTTGATGGTTGATTGGTTGTTGGAGTTTTAAGTCCTGGCAACATCTAAGATCATATGAGGACAGGTTCTGACTTGTGACAGTGTTCACTCATGGTGACTATAGTCCTGTCCCACAGGGAAATCAAGCCACCAGCACCATGACCCGATATCCCACTCAGTCACATTATCCTGACACTGAGCTAACCAGTCCTTACCATATCCTATTAATGCCGAGCGCCAGACTGGGAAGTGACAAGTATAAATTTTGCAAGTGATTGGTTTGACTCAACCGGGAATCAAACTCACGACCATCCACACAGAAATCCTGCGCTCTACGGATTCGGCCACCACGTCCGGTGCTTACTTGATCTGAGTGCAGCGGGTGGAGATGTTGCCCCCGTAGCGGGACTGCTTCACGATGTAGCTATGGTTCGCGGTGTAGAACCTCCTGAGTTGCGGGACCTGCAAAGTTATCTGCTCCATGTTCTCCTTCGTGTAGCGGTTCCCGATTGGCACATCGTGAACGCTGTACAGCTTACACAGGTAGGCCATCGCACCGGGCGGGCAGTCGAACAGGTCGCGCAGGTAGTTCTCAAAGCCAAAGCAGCTGAAACCAGAGGTGACAACTTGGAACAGATTAACTTGGAAGATAATTGAATTGCAAATATGCTAAATTAATTTTGGCGTGCTTGTCAGAACTCCCCATAGACTTCAGCAGTAACAGATAATATTAAATTGACTTACTAGGTCCTTCAATGCAGAAACAACTGCTTAATGAGTGCCCAGGTATCTAAATTGGATATGTAGGATCAAATCTAGATATAGGTGTTTTGGTTTTGACAATTTGAAGCTTTCATCGCAATGTGCAGCTTTAAGAATGGCTTAGAAAATGCTATGGTTTCATCACACTTTGCAGCTTTAAGCATGGTTTTGAAAATTTGAAGCTTACATCGAACTGTGCAGCTTTAAGCATGGTTTTGACAATTTGAAGCTTTCATCGGACTGTGCAGCTTTAAACATGGTTTTGACAATTTTAAGCTTTTGTCGGACTGTGCAGCTTTAAGCATGGTTTTGGCAATTTGAAGCTTTCATCAGACTGTGCAGCTTTAAGCATGAGTTTGACAATTTGAAGCTTTCATCGGACTGTGCAGCTTTAAGCATGGTTTTGACAATTTGAAGCTTTCATCGGACTGTGCAGCTTTAAACATGGTTTTGACAATTTGAAGCTTTCGTCAGACTGTGCAGCTTTAAGCATGGTTTTGACAATTTGAAGCTTTCATCAGACTGCAGCTTTAAGCATGAGTTTGACAATTTGAAGCTTTCATCACTGTGCAGCTTTAAGCACCTCGACAATCGGACATACAATGAAGAGGCACTAACGCAATGTTTTGGATGTCGATGGCCGGTTTGAACTCGGAAGGGTCCATGTTCGGGGCCATGACAGCGTTGACCGTGAGACCCTGCTCGTCACGGATCGCCTTCAGGAAGGCCTTCATGTCTTCATTGTCCTCACAGACAAACGCCTTCATGTCATTGAAGCTGATGTGGCCTTCGACGTATTTTGCCCACCGTGGCTCATGCACATTGATCTGGAAGTAATGTTTGGTGACTTACTTTATCTTTTTTTTTGGTGGTGATTATAATGTATGCATTTAACTTCTTTACAGTGGTGGTGGGGGACACATTTTTATTCATCTAAATACAATCTTTCCTCAGCACCGAGGTACGTGACCGAACGTGGTGCGGTGGCCGGATCGGGTGAGCGCAGGCATGCCGTGCGGAAGGTCAGGAGTTTGAATCCTAGCCAAGTCAAACCGATAGCTTATAAAATCGATACTCGTCACTACCTAGCCTGGCGTTCGGCAGTAATACTAATAGAATAGGATAAGAACTGGTTCGCAGAGTATCAGGATAATGTGACTGTGTGGGATAATGAGCCATGGTGCTGGTGACCTGGTCTCCTAGTGGGGCAGCATTATAAAGTCATCATGAGTGCACAATGTCACACAAGTCAGTACCCATCCTGATATGACCTTAGATGTTGCTAGGATATAAAACAACGAACCGAAGTACATGTCTTCCAGCTATGCTTGAACTCAGTTATTTATTATATTTATTCACATGAAACACATTATAGCAGAACATAATTGAGTACATTACATAGTGGTAACTTTAGCGGAAAACCTAAGAGGGAAATCATAATACTAGAAATTTCGATTTACAAAACGTAGGAATAAAAAGGGAATATGACCTAAAACATAGGAATAAAATATGAATTATTAGTTAAAAATAGAAATCTATATACAAAGATTGCAAACGGTAATACATTTTACGCTGAACATAATTCAAGACGCGGAGTCGGGCTACTATAACATGGCTTTAATGGTATCAACGTCGAGATGGCTGCCAGGGAGACCATCTTCTACACAAAGGCTGGAAGTTAAGGTGTTATAGTCAACATGGTAACATACAAGGGGCCGTGATTCTGGACCTTTAAGTGGCTTGATGAGGTACTAAGTAGTCCTAGTTGAGCTGGTAGAGTCAATAAGGTAAAGGGAGGTAGCCCCGGGGTCTGACCCCTTAATGAGTGGCTTAATGAGGTAGTATGAGTCCTAGTTAGAATGTGTAAGTCTAATGTTAAGTCTGTCTAAGTAGTCTAGTCCATAATGTACTTCCGGCACTCGTTCGTCTAATCCAGGCACTCAACCAAGTAAGGAGGAGAGTGCCTGGGGGGCCGTAGTGAAGGCCGCTTTCGGGACGTATTGATGCACTGCGGCAGACCTCCAGTTACCCACGTCGCACACGTCGTCGATCCGAACCCCCGCCTTGGCGCAGGCCTGGGCCGCGCCCCTTCGAAGGCTATGGAGGGTATATGTCTTGGTGTGCTGTCGTCCACCTGCAGCTAGGGCCGTCCGGAGAGCCGAGGTCAGCGTACGGGCGTGTAGTGGGGTGCCGTCGGGGATCAAGAAGGCTGGGCCTTCCGGATCGATGTCTGTCTGGGTCGCGTATCTCCGCCAGGCTCGCACGGGGCAGCAGGCGGAGCCAGGCATCCGAGGCAGCGCGACCGAGTACCCGTCGTTCGTTGTCTTGGAGGTCTTAGTGGTTCGAATGTGTATCAGGAGAGCAGCCCGTTCCTCGGCGATGTCCTTCCCAAGTATGGTGTGGCGTGGGGCCTGCCCCGAGCCCGTGATGAGGAGGTTGCCCTGCCGTAGCATGGCGAAGTACCCCACCAGTAGTGCAGCTGTCAGGACCCGTGCTCGTGGGCCGGCGCCATGGAGGTATTCGACAGTGTCCTTGAGGTCTTGGATGGTAAGAGGTGGGGGCCTGGCGGGGCACGTGGAGGGAGGCTCTGGCGACGCCTCGCTTGATGATAGAGACCGGGTAAGCATCGAACGCTTCAGTGCTACCGGCCATCAGGGAGACCCAAGTCCTCGCGCCGCTAAGGTAGTTGTTGACCGCCCCAGGAGGGCGGAGCCTACGGCCCAGGTGCGATACGTAGCCCAGGATGTCATATGGGGTAGGCCTGAGCGCCGCCGATGTGTTGTTGTTGTTATATTCGAGGCACGCCCTCATGAGGGCCATGATGTCGTCGTGGCGTTCGTCGAGGTGTCCTGGGAAGAGAGAGGCAAAAGTTAGTCGATCTTCCCAGCGCTTGGTTGGATGTCGAGGTATTCGAAGTCGTGGCGGGCACGGACTCGTTGGATATCGAGCTGTCTGCGCATGATGTCTGCCTTGCTGGCTGCAGTTGTGTCGAAGGCCCTTCGGCTGAGCGCGTCAGCCAGTACAAGGTCCTTTCCAGGTTTGTAGGCTATCTGGATGGTGCACGACCTCACAGCCGCGAACCTCCAGATTTCCCTGGCACAGGCACACAGCACTGGGTCCCGTCCCGCGCCGGTCTCCAGGACCGTCTGGGAGGCCTGGTTGTCGGTATTGACCTTCAGTATGAAGTTGTGGGCATCGGGCGGGGCAAGGGCGTGCAGCACCACGACTAAGTTGACCGCCTCCAGGGAGTTGATGTCGAGCCCTTCGGCGAGGTACTTCTGCGAGTACGTCTCACTCACGAACGCGGCGGCAGAGTATGCGCCCCCGCCAAGGAGGGACGAGTCGCACTCGATGACCCACTCAGGCTTCGCGGGGGGGCGGAGGAGAACCAGGCCGTTGGTGGACCTGGCGTACTGCACGAACCAGGAGACGTCAGCGACAAGCTCTTCCGTCACCCGGTGTCTCCCCTTGTATGGGGCGGCCCGTAACGTGGTCAGGATCCTGTTCATGAAGCGCCTGGCCGGGCGCACGCACCTCGCGATGTGCTGGAGGCGACCCACGAGCCGCTGGAGGTCTTTCCTGGAGGCTTTTGCTGTCCTCGTCCATCGCGTGCACTCGTCGATGATGTCTGTGAGTTTCTCCGGAGGGATGCTGACTGTCATGACGTCCGCGCTGATGGCGTAGCCGAGCCACTCGAGTGCGCGCGTCGGAGGGGTGCACTTAGCCGGAGACAGGGCCAGGCCGAGCTCGTCTGCCATGGCCAACATGTCGAGGTACGCCGCCCCCGCCTTCGTCTCTGCCACCCCGACGAAATCGTCGAGGTAGCAGAGCGCGAAGTGCCCCTTCTTCCTCATGAGGTAGACTACGGCGCTGGTGGTTCTAGCGCATGCCATCGAGGAGGTGCGGCACCCGAACGGGGGGGCCAGGTCAAAGTAGGTTTGTCCGTCGAGCGTTATCCCAAGTAGGGGGACGGAGAGGGGGCAGGTTCGCAGCTGGCGGTAGGCCCTCGCGAGGTCCGCCGCCCACAGGTAGGCTCCCCTGCCGAGCCTGATGACCTCCTCGGCCAAGTCCATAATGCCGGGAAGGGTGTACGTCGAGGGTCTACCCTGATAGAAGCCTTTGCGTATGCCGGCGTTAACACTCGCGCCCCTAGGGAAGCTGAGGTCAACGATGACCCTCCGTTCTTGCGTGTTCTTCTTTGGCCTCGTCATCATAGGGCTGGTCTGTGCCCAAGGGGTGAAGGGGGGTGAGTCGAAGGGGCCAAGCAGAGCTCCGAGACTCACCTCCCTGTCGACGTACCTCCGTATCCAATCCATGTGACGGGGGTCCTCCCTATGGTTGGCCACGGCTGGGACCGGCGGCCGCTCGGCCACGTAGTCGGCCGGCCAGCCGAACTCAAGGTAGTCGACGAGCTGGCGGTCGTGGTAGTCGAGCAGGGCCGTCCGCCAGTTGTGTATTTTTAGGTCGGACGGGACCGGGACTCTTGCCGATACGTAGTTGGGAAGTCCCGTCGCCCTAACCTGGACATATATGTCGAGGTATGTTTTATTTTCCCACCGGTCGTCCACCGCCGTAGGCCAGATGTTCTGAAGGGTGCTCCTGTAGGAGAGCGGGGTGTGTGGGGGGTTGTAAGGGGAGACGGCGGCTGCGTCGTCCTCCGCCAGTATCTCGTCTAGGTCCTCGGCTGCCTGGCCGTAGGCGTCACGTGTCAGGAGGTCGTCGGGGGGGGTCCTCGTGTCGGAGGTCGGCGGTGCCCCGCCTCAGCGTCTGGTGTCCTCCGGGATGAACTGCTGTCAGGCTGTCGGTCTTAAAGCTGTGGTTGGTGGCGATGGGGGACCTCCCGACAATGGGTGTGAAGTTCAAGTGTGCGTGTGGGTCATCGGCCTGGATATGTCCTGCCTTTTCCTTGGTGGCTTGGAGTCCTTTTGGTGTGAAGTCTGCCGCCCGTGTGCGTGGTACTCTGTCGGAAGGGGGGGTCGGGTTGTGTGGGCGGGGCTGCGGGCGGGCGAGGGGGTTGGGCATCTCCTGTGTTTACATTCGGTAGGCAGCGGGGGGTGGGGGTGGGTAACGCGGGACTTCCGGTATGGTCGTTCACGTATGAGTCCAAGGTCTGGTCGGGGTAACTGGGTGCTTCCGGGTTGGTTCTCGGGGCTGTGATTGGTTGAGCGTTGAGGGCCTTGTGGGTTTCCGGTTCGTTTCCGTTTTGGCGGGTTGAGGTGGGGTGGCCGGGACCTGAAATGACTGCAGGGGGGGGCGGTGAGGGGGGGGAGGTGGCACACACGGGTAACGGGAGGCTTCCGGTTTTGTTGCTCACCGGTGGGGCCGTGTTCTCGCCGGGGTAACTGGGCGTTTACTTTTCCGGGCCGTGGGCGGGTGGGCAAGCGGGTAACCAGGGCTTTCCGGTTTACTTGTTTTGGTGGGGGAGCATGGGTATATAGGTCTTCCCGGTGCGTCTCCCGGGGGGCTAATTGGGTCAGGGCAGTTAGCGCCGGGTGAGCAGGGGCGCGTCGGTGCTATGTTAGAGGGGTCCTGGCCTGGATAAGTTGAGGGGAGGGGTGGGGAACGGTGGGCGGGATGAGGGGGGGGGTCAGTAGCACGGTCAGGCGCGGCAGCTGCTCGGGTGGAGGGCGAGTGCGGATCGGTGTATGAGTTTAATGGCTTACTTTGTGTGTGGAGATTGCACTCGCCACCATTGTCCACTAGTGCGAGAGAGGCCTCGGCTCCATCGCAGTGGACTGCTCCGCCGTTAACTAAAAATCCTGGTTCTGCGTGTCATCCACATTGGTCGCCGGAGCTTTCCTTTCTTGTTGCCTGCGCTTGTTGTTACAGTCCATCTCCCTATGCACGTTTGCCTTGTGGTATTTATTTGCACACCACCCACACAGATGTACTAGTCTGTCCGGCATTAGTCCGTGGGTCGCCGTAAATCCGCAGTCTCCTCCCCAATTCCATTTATGGCAGGGTCGTCCATCCGTTTCCGCATTGAAATCTTGTCGTCTATACTGTGTGTTTCCTCCGGCGGTGCTGGTGTCTTGCCTGGCCGAGCTGCCCGCGTCCTCGGGGCGGTGGCTCGCTGCTGTGTAGTTGCCGGGCTTGGGGGGCTTGCGCCCGTGGATAACCCGGTTCCCGGTTAGACACGCATCCCGTTGCACGTCTTTGATAGCGTGCGTATCCTTCCATTCCCGAGGCAGTTTGCCATCGTCTATCATAGTAAATATTTTTTCGGACCACGCTAGGCATGTGGGCCAGTCCCAGTCCGCGGCCATGTTGGCTATTTGCTCCATGTGGTCGGCCAGCGGGGCCGCCCACGCCCTCGGCACCGCGGGATCTTTCACCATCCTGCTGACCGCTGAATAATACTCGGCAATGCTGGTGGTGAGTCCGGCTCCTGCTCGGGCTCCTTCCGTTGCTTCTTGGTGGATCTCGGCATACTTCTTGCTGTCGGTGTCAAAAATTAAGGCGGGGAGGTGGGCTCATGTTATCCGAGCGGCGTCTTGGGGCATATACAAAGATTGCAAACGGTAATACATTTTACGCTGAACATAATTTAATAACTTTCCAGTCCCAGAAACCACTATTTTCTAGTATTTTAAATTCTAATTAGTTCTATACATGTTAGTTTAAAACATGTGTTATCAGTTATTTTGTAATATTATATATAAAATTAGAAACCGTCACCATATTGCCATCCACGATTTTCCATATCCTTCCTTAGCCTGATAAAAAGAAATCAATATATTCTTTTTTTTTAAGATCTCAATTACCTTGAAGGGGCTGCAAAAGTTACTTTGATTTTCCTAAACTTTCCAGAACCGCATACGAACCATGCATTAAATAATCCAACAACAAAAGTGCCACACAAAAATTAGAATGGGTCATTTCTAACTTACAATGAGCATGAGAGGCTCGTGGATAGTCTTTTTGAAGCGCCCTTTGTTCTCCCTCAGCCACATGACGGCTTCATATGTGGGCCTGTGTTTGTGTCGCAGAAGGTCAAGGCGCTGGTTCGACAGGTCTTGCAATTTCTTCAGCTGCATCTGCGTGCCTGAAAACAGCATTAAAGCAGTGAGCCAACTTTCCACTCAGGCTTCCGTTCATATTGTAGTACTCTGCACTGACCTCTCAAGCAAAGAGCCAGATAGACATGTGAGTGTGGATAGGGAGATGACATCAGGGAGCCTAGGTGGTGTAATGGTTAGCATACTAGCCTGGAATGCAATAGATGTGGGTTCGAATCCTGCCCTAGGCGCAATATTTCCCAATTTCATCACCTCCCCCCCCACCACCACACTGGTTGCCATGACCTGGATCTTGTACAAGCTACATGCTGTATGGTTGTTGAACCTACCATGTGTATGTATATGGGTCATTCTACGAAACTGGAAACCACATATTTGGTTTACATGTTACGATGCAGACATATATATATTTTTTCTTATTGATAGCAAGTCAAATAATTATTGTTATCTCTGTGTATTAAGTATGTTATCAATACTATATACATGTAATCTATCCCACAAAAGATATAAAAATAATACTTGTATTATTTGTTGCTAAAGTGAAAATTTACACATCGATACCATGCATGTACCAAACCTTTTTTAAAAAGATTTTCTTGTAAGACACAATCTTATTTGCTTAACTGTAATCAATAAAATCTTGTTTGTACATGCTAAAATGATGTTCTGGGTGTGTCTTTGATTTCTATGTTACACAAGTATTATTGTGACAAGTTATTTATTCTGCCCATACCGGATAAGCTCCTGTGAGGGGCCTTTATTAATGTATTGTTCAATTTGTACAAGATCAAAATCAAAAAGTTCTTGAAAGAACTTTCAACTTTGACATATGTACAACATTTAAAGCTTCATAGGAATATGGATGCTGCTATCATTTGGAATGCTTTTCGCTATTAATTGAAAGGTTTTCACTTTTGGTTTCCATGTCACGCTGAAGTTTTGCAGCTTTATCGTACTCTTGTAATTCCTTTGCCAGCACAACACACGTGTCGATCTTTGGTGTTTACGACTCAGGCAAGATCCTTTATGGTGCAGTCACACTACGACGTGTTTTCCGTCGTGCTGCCAACGCGCAAAATATTTGCTAGCACGCACGCAACGGGTTTCGACGTGTTGTTAACGCGTCCGTAACGTCCCCTCTAACCCGTCGGCATGCGTCGAAAATTTTGTTCAAGCACAAAACGATCGGCGCGCACCAGTGGGCGCCGACGTGTTGCCTCACACATTCCTATCAGTGTATGTGTACCGACGCGCCGGTAACGTGCCGGTAACATGCCGGACGTGTACCGACGTTTCGCCCAAAAACCCAACACGTTGGCACGCGTTGTCCAACGTTCGTGCAACACGTCGTAGTGTGACTGCCCCATAAGTAAATTACTTTAGCTTTCAAAAATGTTTCATGCGACCAGACAGTCCACCGTGCATTGTAATAGATATCACCATAGGGAATGCGTTATCACCACTGTTTAGGCATTTAATAAAAGTGCATACCGTTGATGTCTCGGCGCATGGCATTACTATCCCCCTTGATGGTCTCTCCACGGTTCGACTTGGCGTTCATCTCCTGATTGGTCTGTTTGATTTCGTTTACACAGATCTCTATGTGTCCCTAAAAAAAAAAAGAGGAAAAAACCATCAGTGTTGCGAAAAGATTTTATGTCAACCAATAATGAATTAATTAGCAGTGTTTGTGTGTGTGTGGGGGGGTAAATCAAGGTATGTCGTTAATATAAGTAAATTAGTATACTAATGTAGTAGACCCCGATGCACTAATTTACTTATATTAACAACATACTAAGATAAAGAGACCTGTCTGATGCCTATTAAATGAATTAAAAGTCCCAACTCACTGAGGAAAATATAACGATAAAGACACAAAAAGCAATATATATTTTAAATAGTAGTATGACGAGTTGGTCGTGAATAGTGGCAGACCAATGGAATAAGACATTAAAATTTAACAAATTTTAAAAATAAAAATAAATTTACGGGTGAGGGCAATTGTGTGGAGGCAGGGGCGATTAACTAGATTTTTTGTTATGCCTCAAGTATTAACAGCACAAATATTCTTCTAACATAATGCTACATTCACTGATAACATTCATCCATAAATTTAGTAATCATTTATAGATGTCTCAGTTTGCGAAAATACCACTCTCCCAACAAAATGCTACATTCACCGATAACATTCAGCCATAAATCTAGTAATCATTTAGATGTTTCGGTTTGTGGAAATAGCATTCTCACAACATAACGCTTCATTTACCAATAATAAGAGTCATCCAAAAATCTAGTAATCACTTAGATGTTTCGGTTTGTGGAAATATCATTCTCACAACATAATGCTACATTCAACGACAATACCATTCATCCATAAACTAGTAATCATTTAGACGTTTCAGTTTTCTCCCACCCATACCCACACCCACCTGCACGTCTTCGGTCTCTACAACTCTGGCCAGGTCTTCCTGGAGCGTCTTGAGATGCTGACGTAGCTCAACCAAGGTCTTCTTCCTCTTGCTCTCCTGGAGTCGCCGCGCATTCAGGTCGTCATGTACCTCCTGTGTAAGATCGGACTCCTTGTCGATCGCCTTGGACTTGTCGGCCGCACTCTGAGCATGGCTCTTTACCACTTCTCCCTATTGGACAGGCATAGACCACGTTCACGTCAATTCCAGCCGGTCAAGACACACTTTACATTTAAGTACCCCACCATTTTTTTTCCTGTCTTTAATTTTTTTTCTCTTTTTAAATATATGGTTTTGCCAAGGAAACGGTAAAGGTTGTTTTATTTAACGACGCCTCTAGAGCATATTGATTTTCGTTTTGCTAAGAAGAAATTATTCCAAGCAAATAAATGCGATGGGAGCCACAGGATTTTCTTCAGCATCAGGTTACTATTTTTGATAAGGTATGTTAAAGACAATGTGTACATTTTTGTCTCTGGTTACTAAAAAAAAAAAAAAGTATTGCAGGAGCTCCGCTTTGTTTCTGGCACAAATATTCAAACACAAAATCCAGTCACAGAGAGAATAGTAAGGTTATTATTAGTGATTGCTATTATCCTCGAATTACCAATACGCCCCTGCCTTGCAGAGTTCTAAACCACTACCTTGTGGTACAGGTCCTTGACAGAACCGAAGGCTAAGGGAGCAAACCCTAAACAGAAAACCATGTCACTGTGGCAGCATTAAGGGCGGTTGATGTATGGAACTCCCAACATCTCCCGACCAGCCACTGCAGGGACAAATAGTTTTGCGCCTGTCTTGACATGTTCTTGCCGGTGTGAAACCTCTATTTGCTCCCCGAGAGAGTGCCGCTGGTAACTTGCAAAAGCCAGCAGCACTTCAACACTTTTGCAGGCAGCTTTCATGAAATGATACTCGAACGGATGGGGCTGCCCTCTATGGAAGATCTTCTGATCAAAAAGAATCTCCGGTGGACTGGACACCTCATGAGGATGTCATCAGACAGGCTACCAAAGCAGATCCTCTATTCTCAACTGTCTTCTGGCTACAGAAAGAGAGGGCGCCCCCGTCTCCGGTTCAAAGATACCATCAAGAGAAACCTGAAGCTGAGAGACATTAAGACCGACTCATGGACGGAACTCTCACAGCAGAGAGCTAAATGGAGAGCGGCAGTCAAGTAATGAAAGCAGTCTTTGTCGCATCGCGACCGACAGCATGATGATGATGATGACCAATATGACAGGAACCCAAAGTTAACTTGCACCAACTGATGTCATCACAATAGGATATTTTTTTATTTTGTTTGTTAGACTAGTTGATGAGGCAGGGGAAACTTCAATCGCAGACAATTGGTCTTTCTTATTATTTGCCATATACCAGTAATTCACACACTCGGACACACAGGCATACAATAAAGACAATGAGGAATAATAACTTTTAAGGTTATTTATTATTTAATAATGAATAGAATTAACTTGGCTGACGTATCAGCGACAACGTGTTTGAGGGCCAGGCACGATGACCCAGACGCCCTGAGCAGTTCAGATCAGTTCAAGCATGTTAAGAGCAACTCGTGACATGACGAGACGGGCGAGATGAGCAGGAAGCCACGACAGCGCTCAAACCACTGTAATGTGGGTGGGTGGGTGGGTGGGTGATCGATGTGGTGTGTAGCGCAGTCAGGGGTGAAGTGAGGAGCTAGGCGTACTCGAGCGACGAAGAAAACTATAAATAGAACACGTGCCTCGTGTGCAAATTATCCATGTTAGCCTGCAGCCAACAATTTTAATTCACACACTCGGACACACAGGCATACAATAAAGACAATGAGGAATAATAACTTTTAAGGTTATTTATTATTTAATAATTAATAGAATTAACTTGGCTGACGTATCAGCGACAACGTGTTTGAGGGCCAGGCACGATGACCCAGACGCCTTGAGCAGTTCAGCTCAGTTCAAGCATGTTCAGAGCAACTCGTGACATGACGAGACGGGCGAGATGAGCAGGAAGCCACGACAGCGCTCAAACCAAAAGAGATATGAGCGCTGCCGGTGCGTCACGTACTACAGGATAGTTCAGATATTTCTTGACCGCATTTGATCTCCATGTACCAGCTTTCATTATCGTCGACAACGGCAAACCTGCTACCTCACATGCCTGAGCGGCTCCTCTACGAAGACTATGCAAGGTAAAGTGCTTCCCAGGGCCAAGGGAGACCTCGGCGGCTGTGGTGAGTGCGCGTAGAAGGAGTCTGTTCGTTAGTGGCAGGCCTGACTCGAGCTGTAGGGCAGGCGCCTCGGGGGTCAGAATCACTGAAGCACGATAGCTCCTCCAGGCTTGGACAGGGCAACAAGGAGAGTTAGAAATAGCAGGCAGATGGAAACGGAGAACAGAATCTGAGGAGCAGGTTTTAGAGGAGCGCATAGTCACAACAAGTTTGTTATTTGAGATAGCCACATCCTTTGCTTTCAGGAGATGGGGACCTAACACACCAGTAGTAGAAGCGACGAGATTACTTTGCCTCATAAGAGTGAGATAAGCGAGAAGGAGAGCGAGAATCACCACAAGGGGTTTAGGATTAAGCGAGCCAAGATAAAGAATTATTTTCTTGAACTCTCCAGGGGTCATCGGAGCTGCTCTGACCACCTCATGAGTCGATGACTTCATGATAGCTCTTTTCATTACTGCAATTTCGTTAGAAAGGAACTGAGGGTGAGCACCAGGGCTCCCAGAGACCCAGATTTTAACGGAAGAGAAATAATTCATCACTGCCCCGGGTGACTTAAGGGATTTAGACAGGGATAGTAGGAAGGATAGTAGATCATAGACAGTAGGTTTGAGAGGGAGAACATTGTTAATGGAGCAGAAAGAGAAATATCGGGTTATATGAGCCGCCTTATTCTGCCAAGTACGAGCTGCCAGGCCAGCCGTGAAGAGAGTGATGAGCTCGGCATGATGTTTTACTGTGTAGTCTGGAAGATAGAGGCATTAAATATACTATCTTCCAGTACAATGAAAATTACATGACAAAATCAAAGTTCTAACCCTAACGAGGGTGATACCTCAATTAAGTCTTTACACATTTCCTCTGCCCTGACCTTCATCACCTGGGACTCAAATGACCTACTTAGAGCGTCTGCGAGCACTAGTTCTATACCCGGCTTATGTCTGATTACCAGCTCGAAATTACGGTCCGCCGACAAGAGCCAAAGCTGACGTGCACACGCACAGAGAAACCTATCCTTCCCTTTACCTGAATCCAGCACGGCTTGAGACGCCGCATTATCGGTATTTACCGTGATCGTAAAATTTTGTGGATCTACTGGCAGTAGGGAAGCTACTGCATGGACTAAATTTAACGCCTCCAAATGAACTATTGAGAGGTTCTTCGCCAATACCTCTGGCGGGAACTGCACTGCGTAGTACTTTGCGTTTGAAAATGCCCCAGCTGCCGTCAGTCGCATCACACTCGATCAGAAACGGTTCCCTCTGCACCGCCGGCAAAAGCTGTCTACAATTATAAGATTCAGCAAACTTCTCGAACCACTCAAGATCATCTAAAATAACAGGCGGGAACGTGTGCTGACCGGTGAATGGGGTCTTCCTTAATGCTTCCAATATCCTGTTAGTGAAGCGAATGGCCGGCTTAATACACTTTGCTAGGTGCTGTAACTTACCCGCTAGACTTTGTAACTGTTTTCTCGAGGCTTTCACCTTCAGTTTCCAGGCCTGACACTCCTTCAAAACCTCTAGTAGCTTATCGGCTGGCAAGGAGACCGTTAAAGACGGTGCATCAATATGAAAGCCTAACCAGACTAACGCTCTAACTGGGGGTGAGCATTTATCCAATGCCAAGTCGAGACCTAATAGGTGAGTTAATTCAGTAAATCTGGCATATGCCTCTACCGCCTTATCATATGACGCCTCGACACCGACGAAGTCGTCAAGATAGCAAAGAGCGAAAAAACCCTCCTTTCTTAACAACCAGACTACCGCACGAGTCGTACGTGCACAAGCTAACGCAGAGGTTCTGCATCCAAAGGGAGGGGCGATGTCGATATATATCTGACTATTTAGGGCTATCCCCAACAGTGGGACCGAGAGCGGACAGACACGGAGTTGTCTGTATGCTCTCGACAAGTCGGCTACCCACATCCAGGCCCCAGACCCTATAAGGGAGAGTCTATCAGTTAATGTTGAGACTGATGGAAGGGAGAAATGAAATTGGATACCTTGATAATACCCTTTTTCGATCCCCGCATTCACACTGCGTCCCGGAGGAAAGCTTAAATTGATTATTACTCGTTTCTTAAGTGAATTCTTTTTCGGTCTAGTCATGATAGGACTAATCTGGCACCATGGGAAGAACGGTGGGGTATCAAATGGGCCAAGCAGTGCATTCATCTCAAGCTCTTTAGTCACAAAGTCAACAATATTTACATCTTGATCAGCCCCGATCGTATGGTTTACGAATGTAGGGACTGGTATCATCGAGGAGGTATAATCTAACGGCCACCCGTATTCGAGGTGGTCAACTAACAAAGTATCGGGATAATTGAGTAACATGGCACGCCACCCCGGGATTTTTAATCCGGACGGGATGGGAATACGTGCAGCTAAATAGTTTGGTAAACCTGTATCACGAACTGCCATATAGATACGACAATAGTGCAAGGCAGAAGGCCACATAACCGGTGCGGTGACCGGCCAAAAGTGTGAGAGCGTGTCTTTAAAGAGTAAAGGAGAATGAGGTGGAGAAAAAAGAGAAGAAGCACGAACAGTATTAACAGAAACATTTTCAATATTAAACCAGTCAAAGACAACATCAGGTAACGACAAGTCAGTATCAGAGGAGGCAAAGTGTGGGTGGGCGGGGCAGGTGGCGGGCGGGTGGGTGGGAGGCACGTGGTCCTGGGGCCGGGGCGGGCTCTGATTGGTCAAGGGTATGGGCGCGTGAGGAGGGTGGGTGGGGGTAGCCGACCTAAGTAGGTCAGCGCTCGCCGCCACGTGGTTGCAGGTTTGTTCTATTTGTTCTAGCACGGCTGAACCGGGTAGGGTTATGGTTGACTGTTGTAGAACACTTACTGCTGCGGCTGACTGGTCAGATAATTTCTTATCCGCATACTTCCTCTTTTTCATGCAGTCTTGCTCCCGGTGGGGCAAACTGCGCTTGAACCTGTACGCGCAGTATGCGCATACATGGACGAACCTGTCAGGAAGCACGCCATGTGCCGCCTGAAACCCGCATTCCTTGCCCCAGTTCCATTGGTAGCACGCCTTGCCGTCGGCTTCCTTGTTGTAATCCTCTCGGGCGTTGATAGGAGCTTGTGCGGGTGCTGAAGCCGAAGCCGGCGGCGGTGCCGGGGCTGTGCTACGCTCGGGCTGGTGCACGTAGACTGGACGGGGCGGCGGCTGCCGTGACGCGTCGGTACAGACCTCCCTCTGCACATCCTTTAGGGCCACGTGGTCGCCCCAAGCATCGGGCAGGCGTCCATCGGCAACCATCTGAAAGAGGCGCTCCGACCACCTCCTGCATGTCGGCCAGCTCCTCCTCGTGTCTTAGAAAGGCCGGCCACCAAACTTCGGGGAAGTTGGGGTGGGCCGCAATCCTACGGAGTGCGACAAAGTACTCAGCCCACATTGCCTCCCCTATACCAATCTTCCTGCATGCGTCTCCCCGAGAAATGAAGTTATGGGGGTAGAATGAAATACCTTTCGGTCTCTGTAAGGCAGGAACCGCCTCCACGAAAGCCGCCGCTGCAGGCGGGATACACCTCTGCGGGCGTGGTGGGGGTGGCGTGGGTAGCGGCATCATTGCAAACGGACGTGGTGGGATCCGCGGGCGTGGTGTAGCCGGCGCCTGCACGGCATGAGCTGGTGTTACACACACTGCAAGAGGCGAGTGCACCGCCACCGGTGAAGGGAACGGGCTAGGCAGTGCCTGCAGTTGCGCCGGTCTAGGGGGTTGAACTGGGGTTGGTGGCTCCTGTGGGCGACCCACCAGTGGTGACTGCGGCTGGGGCAGTCTAAACGGGCGTGCTGCTACTCTCTCCAATGCCGCTAACCTTTCTGTCATGTCAGCATAGTGCGTGTCGCGGCTCATCCTCCAGACCACGTCCTGGTCCGACTCATTCTCGGACGACTGTGAAAATGAATGCGCCACTTGCCCCGGTCTTACGGGGGTACTTTCCGCAGACTGTGACGCACTCTGGTCCATAGCTTGGGCACAGGACGACCTGACTGCTCTAGTTGGCTGTGTCCTAGGCAAGACTTGAGAAAGAGGTGGTCTACCTCGTCGCTTTTGCACAGGCGGCATATGCGTGTTGTACCGGGGCTGGTAACGCACGTGGTAATTGAACAGTAGCTGCAGTTGATCGATGTGGTGTGTAGCGCAGTCAGGGGTGAAGTGAGGAGCTAGGCGTACTCGAGCGACGAATAAAACTATAAATAGAACACATGCCTCGTGTGCAAATTATCCATGTTAGCCTGCAGCCAACATGTTTAATGCAGAGCGCCAGGTTAGGTAGTGACAAGTATTATTTTTTAAGTCATTAGTCTGAGCCGGCTGAGATTCGAACAATCTATCACATGGGATGCGGATGATGCGAACTGAATGAATCATTTCTTATTGTATTAAAGCCGCATAGTCCGATGACAACATCAGATTTTCAAAACCAAAATAATTATCTAAATTGGATTCGACATATCTACCTTCGATACTGGTGCACTTATTTAAACACCACACAGATGGGAATAGTGAGGCAATTGAATAGAACCTGTTACTGCAGAGGGATATGGTGTAGTTTTGGCAAGCTTGCAAAAATTAATTTAGCATAGTTGAACTTCAAATATCTCAAAAGTTAGCGACTTAAAATAAAAGTTACTTCAAGCTAAATTAAGGTACATTATAACAATCAACCTAATGTATTTATCTCAGAAAATCTAAAAACCCCAAAACCATTGGACTATGCAACTTTAACATATGTGCTCAATGTAACGTAAATTAATACACCTAACTGTATATGTATTAACATATGTATCTAACTTGTGTAAACTAGCCACACATCTACATGGCCGAAAGGGTTCTACATTTGTCAGCCGATAATTGCCAGCCAATAATTGCCACCGAACACTTTCTTAGCTGGGACTTTTGACAACTAAATAGATTCCCCACACAAACATAAGAACACACATGCGCATATTTACACACACATGCGCATACACACTCACACACTCACACATACATACACACACTCTGGTATACAATGATATAATCTGCTGGAATATAAGTCCCGGCCGGCAGAAGTCTCAGTTGGCAAAAGTCCCGCCCGGGAAAGTGTTGGGTGGCAATTATTGGCTGGAAAATGTCATGACAGCGACCGAAAGACTAGTGCTTCGGTGCTGACACAAAGACCTTATTAGATGAATAAATATTAATACATACCAAAGAACCTATAATACTAAGATGGCTCACTCCCTATCTCTCCCATGGTAATGTAAATTTTGCAGTGCCACCTGGTGGGTTTGATCAGCCCGGCTGCTGGTTGGTGTTTCACATGTAAACACATAGAATTATATTATACATGAGATAGATAAGTATGAATACACATCAATATGAAATTGCGATGAACAAATACACATCATCATCAGCATCATCATCATCCCCCGTCCTGATATGACCTTACATGTTGCTAGGACATAAAACAACAAACAAACTCATCATCATCATTGCCATCATCACACATCTTTCACGTTCATATATACATTTATACATATAATATAGCAACTGTTTAACCAAGAGAACAGCCAGCACACCAAGTGGTGGGTTTGATCATTTTGATTACACAGTACAGGCTGAGTGAGCCATCTTAGTATTATAGGGTCTTTGTACACACCAAAGAAAAGAGGTAGTGTGAGTACTAAATGGAACATACCTTTTTCCTGACCTCGGCATAAAGCTCATGTATGTTCTTAGCTGCAGCGTCCAGACTGTGTTGGAGCGGTGCGTTCTGTTGCCGAGCCTCCCGCACCCGCTCGCACAGGGTATCCTTTGTCTTCTTTGCCACTTGGTATAACTTTCTTCGACTCTCATAGTCCTGCAACCAACAAGAGCAGGAAGTTATGAAATAATAAATTTGTTTGCGGTGTTTTTTCTTCCTATTTGTTAAAAAAAAAAAATTCAATTCAATAAAGTGTCAGCATTCTCATTATATATAGTTACAATTTCCATGAAACATTAATTACAGTGGATGAAGAAAAGGAGAATGAAAGAAGCAAAATGCTTATGATTAATACATTTACCCTTGACCAGAAATCCGGAATTACCAGGAAACCGTTGTTTTTTAAAAACTGGTTAAATACAATTTAGTTCTTTACATTTCATTGCTTATTTTATATTTTAAGTATATATTTAAGCACTCTCTGGAAAATGGGGAAATCCAGAAATCTGGACCACTTCCGGTCACAGCTTGCGGATATTTGGTCCTGTACCTGTATAATATTCACCATCACACACGCATCATGGTATAGTTGGATTCGACCCAAACCATAGTTATATAAACGCATGGATGAAAGTGATCCCAAAGAAAGCAAAAACAAATAAGTGGAAATCGACAGCGTGTTGGGAAATAATAAGAGTCACAAGAATGGCAGTAAAACATTCTCCACTCAAGAGTATGTGACAATTGGTCATTGGCATGATGCTAAACCTCTGCTTGGAGAATAGTGCATGAAACCTGACTTCCGGAAATTGTCCAAAATAGCCTGCCAGTTGGCTGTTGGAGTTTTACATCCTGGCGACATCTAAGGTAATATCAGGACGGGTACCGACTTGTGACAGAGCGCACTCATGTTGGAGCCGCACAGGGAGACCAGGCCGCGAGCACCATGACCTGATATCACACTCAGTCACATTATCCTGACAGTGAGCCAACCAGTTCTTGCCCTATCCTAATAATGCCGAGTGCCTGGCTAGGAAGCGACAAGTATTCATTTTTAAGTTATTGGTTTAACTCGACCAGGGTTAGAACCCATGGGTTCGAATCCCACGATCTACCAAAATGGGAGACGGACGCTCAACTCATTCGGCCATACTTGGTCCTTGTCAGCACTAACCTAACAAGGAAAATATGTCTTTACGAAAAGCCACCCTTCCTAGGGATACCACTGCAGGCCTAATGATGGCCATCAACCACCAGGGGCAGCCAGAGACACGGAATAACTTTCAACATATAATTGCCATTTTGAAATTATTTAGGTAATAGATATGTGTGAAGTTATTCAAATATATTATATTGTCATGGGGTTATGCAAATGGAAAACAGTGTGCACAGAGCAAAATCGAACCCACACTTGTCATTCCGGGGCTAGGGTCTAACCATTAATCTATCTAGGCTCCCTGATTCAATCTCTAGTTTGTTTGTTGTTTATGTCCTATGAACATCGAAGGTCATATCAGGACAGGTACCGACTTGTGACAGTGTGCACTCATGGCAACTTTATAGTGCTGCCCCACCGGTAGACCAGGCCACCAACACCATGACCCGATATCAGTCACATTATCCTGATCCTGTGCTAACCAGTCTTTGCCCTATCCTATTAATACTGAGTGCCAGGCTAGGTAGCAACAAGTATCAATTATAAAAGTCATGCATTTGACTCGGCTGAGATTCAAACTCCCGACCTTCCACACAGGAAGCCTGCGCTCTACCGATTCAACTACCGCATCTGGTCCATGTTAGCATAAGTTGCAGTCTGCTACTTACGACCCAGCTTCGCTTCATGGTGAGTATTTTAATTTTGTCCAGGTGCTTCTGGCGCTCCTGGAAGTTCTTAACATCTGTTTCCAATCGGGCATTCTTCTGCTTCTCACGGTCAAGGACATCCGAGGTGGATTTGAGGGAGTTCTCAAGAGTACGTGACCGTTCACGTGCCACCTTCAGCTTCTGATGATTCTCGTACATTCCAATCGGACCAGCCTGCCACACAAGCAAATAAAAAATAAAAAAATAAAAAAATAAAACTGTATAAATAGGGATGCTTCCAACAGCAAACAATTGTCCACTTTTTAAACAAGCTTTAGATCTTGAAGGCCGTCTTAGTCATATCTGATTGGTTGATTTTATATGGTTAATATTTATATTTCTGTGAAATGTTGTCATTGCAGAGAAGAAACTCTTCTAACAATTAACTATAATAATTGTCTTGAGAATAGTTTAAAAACTAAGCCAGTGCACCAGGGGAACAATGCTGGTCAAAATACTCACTGCCTTCTCGGTGTTTTCGAGCAGCTCTTGTTGTGTCATCTTGGCAAAGTCGGCCACCTTGTCTTGAGGTAAGAACTGACAGAGGTTTCCCATCTGGATGTTTAGTTTCAACACCAGCTCCTCCACCTAGACACATTCAAGAACAGCCAATAAGACATCTATATACAGGGATGAAAGTGATCTCCGAGAAAAAAAGCGGAAATGCTTATATTCTCCCATAGGTTTAGCATTGTCAGGGAATCGCAGAAAATTCCCGGAAGTCGGGTGTCATACATATTGGTATATGCTGATAGTGCTGCGGCGTTTGAGGCAGGTATTAGTATGACCATGCTGCAACGTTTGAAGCACATATTAGTAGTATACGCTGATAGTGCTGCAGCATTTAAAGCATTTATTATTTGTATACGCTGATAGTGCTGCGGTGTCTGCACCACATATTAGTATAGATATACACTGATGGTGATGCAGTTTAAGTCAACGTATTAGTATACACTTATAGCTACAGGAAAAATCCCGGAAATCCGCGAAATCGCGGAGATCTTTCATCCCTGTGTATATAATATATATGTGGTGGTTTATTGAAGCTTACACCCGAGCAAAATCCATCCAATGACTCGCTATTATTCGCTAATGGCAACTTCATAGTGATGCCCAATGGGGATACCGCACCGTTGGCACCATGACCCGTCATCCCATTTAATCACATTATTCGGAGATCGAGCCAACCAGTCCTTTCCCTAGCGTAGTAATGCTAAACAAAAAACAAGGTAGCGACTCACTTTATCAGGTTTTGGGGATTGACTCGGCCGGGGATTGATCCCACAAAGTCCTTACATGTGAAGCGAATGCTCTACCCAGCTAGCCACCCTGTCCGATAATTTGTGGATTGAATCACGATTATATTGAAATTAAGAAAAATACTAATATCAAATGTTATGGAGAAAAAAACCCATTAATTACTTAAGGAATGGGCAATCGATGATATTTTCATCCTATTTAATTATAGAAAAGGAACATGAAAGTGAACTACCAAGTACCGACCGATTTCTGTGTAGCCGCCTTGCCATTTATCTGCCAGTCAGACCTGTTGGGACGGCTAATCTCTCGCCTAATCAGGTAGTGGTCGCCACTCGGGTTGTAGCTGGGGGATACAATGTGTTTTAATTAGATTTTTTTTAATTGTTTTTTTAACTCACAAAATGCACACAAACTTGCAAATACTATGGCCATAAGATGTATGTATATTTTGCAACTACCATATCCATAACATGTCGAATGATATTGATAAGCTAACATTTGTGGAGGACGCAGTGGGATAATAGAATACTAAACGATTTAATAATGTACATTAAAAAAATTAAATAAAAAGAAATCTCATACTCGAATGTGATTACGTATTTATAATATAACTCTAGTAATAAGAGTAGAAAAATAAATACATATATACCAAGAAAATCCAAAAAAACTAACATAGGCTACTAACCATACCAACCAATTATCTATCTGCTACTGAAATGCAGGCAATCAAATACCTTATCAGCAGCCACTGTGTGGTAAGATAACACCAACACTACAACTGGCCAGCATTGAAAACAAGCCTGGGTACCCAGGCTTATATGCTATGGACAGTATAAATACAGCCTCAATAAAAAAAACTAAACAAAAACAAACTTAAAGCTGCACAATCCGATGGAAGCAGCAAATTTTCGAAACCAAAACATTCACCTAGATTTAAGTCTATATATCCAACTTAGATGTTGGTGCACTCAAAAACATGTATTGCAGTTTATGCACTTTTGTATGGCTGTTAGGCTTGAGAAAGGGTAATTAAATTTATTTCGTATGTTTTTAATTCACATAGTTCCAAGGTTAACCCTTTGAAATAAATCTATAGAAAAGAAACATACTATAGTGCTAACTTAATATATTTATCGAAAAGAATGGCAGAAACTCAGAACCATCGGATTACACAAATGTAATGAAACATCAAAATATCAATTACTCCATGGTGTAATTAATGTTAATATCCATTGCATCAATGAATTACTTTCATTACATGCCCTCCATTTAAACAAAAAATCCTTCTTTTTTAAAAATTAAAGCAAACAAGCTGATAATGATGCTAGTGATAGTAATGAATTACATTTTTGTATCACATCATCATGCAATACAAACATGTTATCGCACCCCAGTGTTATATTGTAGAGGTTAACATAAAAAAGCATGAGCTTCCTGTGACAGGCTAGTGAAGTGAATACCTTGATATGTGTACTACTACTACATTTAACTATTATTGCTTACAGTGTGATTTCAATCACCGCTTTAGCTGTTCCATGTTTGATGAACTCACTCGGCTGCTGGGCTCGGCCGAGAAAGCTGGTCTTCCCAGCAAGTCCAAGGCATATGGCACATACTATCGATGACTTTCCCGATGTATTCGGGCCTATCAGCAAGTTCAGATACGGTCCAGGTTTCACTTCGCAATCATCATACGTTCTAAAAAGAGCAAAGCAATTTAACACTGCAGCTGACCCACCTGGTCACAGTCCCAAAGAGTATGGATATGTTCTGGCACATCTAGGCACTAACTAGAGACAGGGCACAAGTGAAAGGAAAGCTGCAAACAAAACAAACAAATTCTGGGAACACGTCCTCATCCACAAGCCTATTACCATCTCACTAGATGTACATACTAGGCTACAATATTAGTTATATGATAGGAAGTTATACCCCACCCCCCAAAAAAAAACCACTAACATAGATCTATACTAACTACTTAAATAAATGGGGGTGGATGTCCCGGATACCAACCCTGAACCGGAACCCAGGCATACACCATAACATTCCTCACAGCTGTCCAGCGTTGAAAACAAGCACCCGCGCGGGAGCTTACACGCTATGGGCAGAATAAATACTGTATCAATATGAAAAAATTTACAAAGCAGTGTCTGTGCGTGTGTGTGAGAGAAAGAATGATTTGTGCTTATTTACTCTTTTAACCCACTCACAGACAGGCTTTTTTTCTCTATCTGATTCTGGGACTTTTCATTTGTCTTGTTCTTGTTTACTATTTCACTCAAGTCAAAAATCTTGCAATTGAACACCAGTTACTTACTGTTTGATAATTAGCCTATGATATATTCCTGGTACATGAAATATAATCAGTTTCCTTCTGCTATCCATTTATATATATTTCAAATAAAAGGGCTTAATCAAATTAATGCGTTTTATCAGAAAACATTTGCTTTGTAACGAGTTCTGGTATTTCATTTTGTTCTGTAAGTTTCTAACACTAGCAGCAATACACAGATATATTATAGACATCACATGGAAGACGATGCCTATAAATTAAATAAGTCAAACTTCCGACCTTATGCAGGCTATGTAGCCTAATCAAATCAGAAAGAGATGAGTATCAGAATGAGTGCCAGTATCTCGTTATATGAATATGTAATATTAAATGTGAGTATATCTTTACTGGTTCGAGTGAGAAAGGCTATATATAGTAGGTACTCCAAACAAAGGACTGGTTGCTGATGCTGGCTGGCCACTGGAAAAATAGGAGACTTGCTCTCAGCACACTACCCCTCTTTGAACATTGTATGCTGAGAAGAAGTTGTCACTCATGAAAGAGTCCAAGAAAAAGCAAAGCGAAAGGTACAAAGAGGGAACAAAAAAGAGGAAGTGTGCATTGGGTTGAGGAAAATACCACCAGGAAGTTGGGGAGAGCTCGTTTTGTACTACCTGCAAGCAAATGACTGCTGATATCGAAATTATAAAATATAAATGATATAAATATTGCTGAATGATTTTGTTTGTTTGTTGTTTTACGTCCTAGCAACATCTAAGGTCATATCAGGACGGATACCGACTTGTGACAGTACGCACTCATGACGATTTTATGGTGCTGCCCCACTGAGAAATCAGGCTGCCGGCACCATGACCCGATATCCCACTCAGTCACATTATCCTGACACCGAGCTAACCAGTCCTTGCCCCTATCCTAATAATGCCAAGCACCAGGCTAGGAAGCAACATATAACAATTTTTAAGTCATTGGCTTGACTCGACCGGGAACCGAACTCGCGAACTCCCGATCTTCCGCACGCGAGGCCTGTGCTCTACTGATTCGGCCACTGCGCCCGGTCATTGCTGAATGAACAGACTACTACATTTAAACTGGCCAGTGATCTATATGTACATTTGATCATCAAAATTATGTGTGCTGTGATTTGCACTTTGTGATTGATTAACAAAGTGAACTGACAAGTACTGTGAGCTGCAACTTTAATATGTACGGCATACATACACAGTTTTATTTGATACTCCAGGAATATTTTAATGTGACATTTGGACTTGTTCACATCCTCATGAATTAAAAATGAATTTCTATGAAAAATTATCTCTTTATGTTTGACCATTCATTCTAATGTTGTATACCATATTGGCATATTAATCCAGGACGAAACATTTGATATCCCCTTTTTTAATACGATAATCTTTTCCATATTTACCAGTTTATCATTAGTGTAGTAGATTGCACTGACCTCTCAGGCAAGTAACCATATACACAGGTAGGTGTCGGTAGTGTGGTGATATCAGGGAGCCTAGGTGGTGTAATGGTTAGCACACTGACCCGCAATGCAAAGAGATGTGGGTTCGAGTCCTGCTCTAGGCGCAATATTTCCTATTTTCATCACCCCCATGATATTAATATTATTATTTAATCTTTTCCTGGATTAGTATATTAATATTTCTGACATTTTTGTACTTATAATTAATTAACTATAAATATCAAATTTATATTTTCTTCAATATTTGTGTTAATCCCTTTGGTGGATTAACATAATCTTTGGATACATTTTGTAATTATAAAGTGGTCAAGTGATTTGACTGGATCAACAAGTCATTTTGGGGAAATTAAACCCTAAAATATGCATTTTCTATCTTTAATACCGACCAACCCAGGAGGGGAGGCTAAGGACTAATATATACATAAAGAATATTCATACTCATAGAGGTGGACAATGAAATAACCAAAATCCAGC
Organism: Branchipolynoe longqiensis; assembly: GCA_030323885.1. Classification (NCBI taxonomy): domain Eukaryota; kingdom Metazoa; phylum Annelida; class Polychaeta; order Phyllodocida; family Polynoidae; genus Branchipolynoe; species Branchipolynoe longqiensis. The sequence continues at coordinate 38,971,197 of CM059188.1, forward strand.
AAACGGAAATAGCCTTATATGGGCGCCGCCATTTGAATGCTAGTGTTGAATAATCAATATCCAGCAAACAGAAACGGTACACAGGGTGGACGACAGCGATTGGTTAACAATTGCCTATGGGCTTAACGCCTTGATGATCCCCTGCCGCAGAGTAGCGCATGCCGAATCGATGAACAACTACACTGGTCCCTCCCTACAAATCTTCCATATATGGTGAGATGACGTCACTGGGACCAGTGTATGTGTTCCTCCGTGCTACTCTGCTTAATCCACCCCAGCCAACTTGGGTTACTGGGGTCGGGTGGTTTTGCACACGACACGTGTATTTTTCTACTCCACTCGCGGTGTTTGATTTGAAATTCCAGCAACTCGGGTGACCCGAGTCATGTTAATCGAATACGGCCCAGGGGTCGGTCCTAAGCATTGCTTACTCATATTACGTTACTTTGTTTAATATTTGTGTTAACCGATCTATTTGTACGGCCGCCGTACGAATAGAGGGGGTGTAATGTCGTCACGAGACAACTTCCGCTGGCCATATTGGATTACATATGAAAGGCTTGCAACTGCTTACATTGTGTTTATTTACCGATTTGTTGGTTTAATTGTTTTGAGCAGTTTGGCCTCAAAAGTTCAGGGGAAACTTTTTTTTAATCATGTAGCCTCACATCATTGCTAAAGCGCAGTATTTTGACACTTTAGATGCTCTGTCAAAGAATGGAATAGGTTTGGGCAGTACCCGCTAGGTGGCGCCACATACTTTGGTGGCTGCCGACTATTTTTATAATCCAAAGTGAAAGGATGTGAGGGGAGTTCTGCTAACCATCTTTTTCGTACAAATTGCCAGAAGTAGTTAAACCCTACATGTAAATCAAATTATTATACACATATTGTAGGTTGTAAACATACGAAATAAGGAGTAACCCTGGTAATTATTTGTTTTGTAGATTTTAGTGCGATTTGTCATGCTGGTTGCCATAGAAATCATTATTTTATTCAAGGGGGAATCCTTAAATTCTAAAACTGAGACCAGATCTGAAATCAGCACCCTTGAAAGCATAAATGTGCTAATTTTCATAAGTTTTGAATAACAAATAAAATAGCTTCATCTAGTTTACCTGAAAAAGTTGGCATAATTGGTCCCTTATTTACTTCACTTGCCTTACTGTAATAACAGTACAAAAACCCATCATTATTTACAACTTCAAATCGCACTAACTTTTTCCATAGTGATTTATTTTGTGTTTAACTAAGTCTAAGAAGTGTGTTTATCTGTAAATTAAGCTCTTTAATTCTAGACCAGTCAGGTAAGGAAATAAAAGTATTCTAAATTTGTACGCATGTGCCTACTCTATACCATAGCAACTGGCTTTAAATATTATCTGATATACCTAACTATACTCTAGAGTACTATTAGTAGGCCTATAGTTATACTAGGTGTCCAATGGGAATTTCATCTATCTCCTTAAGTTTCTGGAAACACATTTTGTTATTCAAATGTCGTTGGGTAAAGAGTAGATAAAGGATTCACCATGTACTCGCAGTACCCGTGTACTACAAGTACACGGTGAATCTTTTATCTATGTAAACAGTTGCTCTTCAACACTACTACTACTAGTACGAGCGTGTTCAGCATTGATAGGTACATCAAATCCCGCTTGGGGCGCTGCGGTATAGCTGTCTCCACTACAGCAGCTGAACTCTGTGACCTGGTTTCTATATGCCTATATTCAGAGGTGCTCTGTAAAACCCATTCACAAATACTATGCATATGACTTGGCCTACAGGATGTCATCAGAATTGACCAATCACAACCTTGTTTACATCTGGGAAAATTTCTAGTGCATTAGGGGTTACCTCTCATGGTTAATTACAAGCTGTTGAAGTCAACCACTGTTGAAAAAGTCATCGAACAGATAAGTAACTTTTGAAAATCATTCTAGTAGTCTGACAATCCTCAATATTTAGTTATTTGTATTTCATTTGATACCTATATTGTGTATATCTGTCCATTCGGAAAGACACTACAGCACTTTTATATTTGTGTGTGCATCGGCGTTATCGCCGCAGAATCGGCTGCAGCAGTAGCTGCTCACGCTAAATTCGCGACGTTTTCATCGCGCACGAAAACGCATATTCGGGGATTTAGCTCTGGTCATATTGTTGTGAATCTGGTGCTATTTTGAAGGCCATTAAATTGACTAGGTGTCAGTTTTTATTTCATCAAAATCCATACAGAATTGACAAAACTACAGTGATTTTTAAAATTGTGTGTGCATCGGCGGCATCGCCGCGGAGGTAGCTGCTCACGCTAAATTCGCGACGGTTTTATCGCGCACGAAAACGCATATTCGGGCTTTAGCTCTGGTCATATTGTTGTGAATCTGGTGCTATTTTGAAGGGCATTAAATTGACCAGGTGTCAGTTTTGATTTCATCAAAATCGATACAGAATTGACAAAACTACAGTGATTTTAAATTTGTTTACATCTGGGACACTTTCTAGTGCATTAGGGGATACCTCTCATGGTTTTACATGCTGTTGAAGTCAACCACTTTTGAAAAAGTCATCGAACAGATAAGTAACATTCCAAAATCATTCTAGTAGTCTGACAATCCTCAATATTTAGTTATTTATCTTTCATTTGATACCTATATTGTGTATATCTGTCCATTTGGAAAGACACTACAGTGCTTTAAAATTTGTGTGTGCATCGCCGCGGCATTGGTTGCAGCTACCACTGCTTGAGCTAAATCTGTGACGTTTCCATCGCGCACGAAAACGCAGATTCGGGGGTTTAGCTCTGCATTAAATTGACCGGGTTTCAGTTTTTATTTGATCAAAATCCATAAAGAATTGACCGAACTAGTTCTTTTAAATTTGCGTGTATTGTATTTCCCACCATTTTCACAAGCTGTTGAAAAAGTCATCGAACAGATAAGTAACATTCGAAAATCATTCCAGTCATCTGACAATCCTCATTGTGCAGTTATTTATCTTTCATTTGATACCTATATTGTGTATCTGTCCATTTGGAAAGACACTACAGTGCTTTCAAATTTGTGTGAGCAAAGAAATGTACCTATCCTGGAACACAAATGGTCACAACTTAATAGCTATAACCAATAGAGGGAGTGCATGTGACGTCATTACTTAGCAATCAGCGGGCTGTCATCTTGGATTATGAGCACCCTCCCTAGCCATGTTGTGAATGCATGCAGATGCAGTAAAATAGAGTTTTCTTGTGTTATGGGAGGTTCTGGGCAGTTTTACCTCCAATGTGTTTACTTACACTGTTGCTAAAGTGCTGTAAGTTACAGCACTTTAGCAACAACTTGTGAGGCCAAGCTGCTCAAAACAGTGACAAATAAACCAACAAATCAGTAAATAACCACAGTGTAGGCAGCTCCAAGCCTTCTGCATGTCATCCAATATGGCCACCGAAAGTTGTGTGTGCAAAGAAATGTACCTATCCTGGAACACAAATGGTCACAACTTAATAGCTATAACCAATAGAGGGAGTGCATGTGACGTCATTACTTAGCAATCAGCGGGCAGCCATCTTGGATTACGAGCACCCTCCCTAGCCATGTTGTGAATGCATGCAGATGCAGTAAAATAGAGTTGTCTTGTGTTATGGGAGGTTCTGGGCAGTTTTACCTCAATGTGTTTACTTACAGCACTTTCGCAACAACTTGTGAGGCCAAACTGCTCAAAACAGTGACAAATAATCCAACAAATCAGTAAATAACCAGTGTAGGCAGTTGCAAGCCTTCTGTATGTCATCCAATATGGCCACCGAAAGTTGCCTTGTGACGTCATTACACCCCCTCTATAGCTTGAATATGACCAAATGTTGACTTCTAGGAAAACTAAATCGTAGATATCTTTGGAACGACTAATCATATTTACTCGAATTAAAAAAACTCTTTAAACTATTCTGTGAGCTCTGTCTGTCTACCGATTTGCAGTACTGTGCAACAATTTTACTATTTTCATGTGATGTACCTAGCATTGAATCGACTTAGGCCTTAGCCTTGGCCTCAGGTTTTGTAGATCGTTTTGATGCAAATCGAACACACATCAACTCGATCGACCGAACAGTATGCGTAACATTTTTGTTCCAACATGAACTACTTGGGGAAATATACTCACAGAAAATCTGTCATGAACACTCTAATGATGGCTCCTTCCAAATAGTTGCCATCTGTTTGCTTTGACGAACTACTCGGCATTGCTTTCTTCATAGTCTTTATCCTACGGCTAGGACGATCCCGCCATGCCAAAAACACTAAGCTGGTTCCCGGACAGTGTTTATAATTGTGGCGGCATGTTACTGCTGACAGATCTGGTAAAAAAAAGAAACGTCACACCAAGTATAGGATAACATCATCTGCCCCTCATCTTCGCTTTCTCTTTCCCTTGGAACTTGGCATCAAATTAATGAGTTTGAAGTAACACCTGTAGGATGTGGAATGTTTGGAGCCAAACAGAGGTGTGGGTAGTGAGCACAGCAGAATTATACACTGATATATTTGCAGTAAAAAAAGATGGAGATTGGGTTCCTGTCTGTTCTTAGTCAGAAGGACTGATCTTAGATTTTAGCAGGCAGCAAACTAGACCGCACACGGGAACCGGTGTTGCAGTTTCCGCGGTACCCATGGCCGTAATCGATTAACACGACCCGGGCGACTCGGATCACCCGAGTCGTCTGAATTTCAAATCGAACACCGCGAGTGGAGTCGACAAAAAGACGTGCCGTGTGCAAAACGACCCGACGCCAGTAACCCACCTCTTGGCTGGTGTTTGCTAGGAACGATGACGTCACACCTGAGCTTGTACCTGTAGCTACCACTACAAGTCCTATTCGTTGTTTTAATGCTTTTTTTAAAATAACCCAGATTGTCAGCTTATATGATCCTAAGATACTTTAAATCCTATTTTGCTGTACTTATATTGGTTATTAAAACAAATAATTAGGTTTTAGATTAAGCCACCATTTTTTCCAACCCGAGCGTGCAGAAGCTTATTCGGTTATTCGACCCGAGTCTGCAGGATGTGCGCATGTGCCAAAAAGTGGCTCAGGTGACCAGAGTCGATTAATCGATTACGCCCCAAGTTTGCGAGGGACACACCGCTTCTGCGCATGCGTCAAAATCGAACTCCATCGTCACTAACCTTATGAATTTAATATAATGTTTTTGGTAAAGATGTTTTCTATATGTGTACCAAGCGATTTGTTTCTAGGTGGTGTGGTCTTAGAGATATTTAACTTTTTCTGTATGAAGATTGCTCACGACCATTGACAATGCCTTGAGTTTAACGGTACGTGCAGTACAAAACATTAGTTTTATTCAAAATTAATAGAAATCAAGAATCCTAACCTTATAAATTTAATATAATCTGTTTGTTGAATATGTTTTCTGTATGTGTGCCAAGCGGTTTGCTTCTAGGTGGTGTAATTTGAGAGATTTTGACTTTTTCACGGCCATTGACAATGCATTTGAAGGGATGTGTCCCTCGCAAACTGGGGTACCGCGGAAACTGCAACACCGGCTTTGGTCTCTCGGCTGGGCTCTCGACTTGCTCGAGACCGCCATATACGGGCGATATTTAGAGACGTTTGTGTGGACATCGTCGCAGTCAAAACATTTCCCAAAATGAATGTTATTTTAGCAGTGAAGCAGTATGTATCTAAAATGATAGAAGACAGTGGGCCAGGGATGAAGGTCCTTCTAATGGATAAAGAGACGGTAGGTTGGAAATAATTAAATAATCGATGTATTATTGTATATGAGTAAAACTGATTCACCCCTACGCCCTAGCCCTAGGCCTAGCCTAGGTCTATATCTATATGTCACTATGTGACAACAAAAATTAAGTTTACTGTATAGAAATGAAACTCATACCACTGTAAAGAGCCAAACATATGCTTTTAAATGACACCAAGATCTTGCATATTGGTCTAGCATTAAAAAAGTTACGAATTGTTATTTATTTTAAATCACGTTTTTTTCCCTGTAAGTAGACTGAAACAAGGGGAATGGGGGTGACCCTAAAGGCTAAACAATGCAAGCTGAATGAAAAAAAGTGCATAACTTCAGTAGTTTTTGTAATCTGGACAGTTTTCATGATATTTACATGGTTTTTGTAATAGATTAAAGAGAAGAAAAAGTCCTTTTTAAGGCTGCATCAAAGCCTGAGTTTGTATTATTAATTATTTAATTGATTGATTAATTAATCTCGATGAGTAGCTCAACCACAAAATATGCCATAAATTGCTTAATTTTCATGATATTTACAAGATTATAAGAATATTTAATATATTATAAGAAGAACAGATCCATCTCAAGGCTGCATCAAAGCCTGATTTTGTATTATTAAATAATTAATTGATTAATTAATCTCAAAGAGTACCTCAAACACAAAATATGCCAGAACTTAATTTTATTACAGTCTAGATATTTCCATTACAGACAGATCCTCAAGCTGATAAACCTTGATTAAAATTGCTAAAACTACACCATTATCCACACCTCCACCACATCCCCCAGCCAATTCATTTTCATGATATTTACAAGATTTTTGCATGATTTCTCCCACAAGAAGAGATTGTTATAAAATCACAGAAAGAGTCCCACAAAAAAAAGTGACAATATAACAATCAATGCTGTATCCCTAATTATATTATCAAATCTTTCAATATGAAGTCTGTCCCAAGGGCAACACGTGGCTTTATTTAGTAAACAATGCAATTCCAGCCAATGAGAAGCGAGAATTTGGTCACGTGACCAAAATTTTCACTGATGGCACAGATCAAGATGCTTTACAAATCGTCCACTTAATAGAAATGCAGAACCGTAACCTTCTAAATTTAATATAATCTGTTCGTTGAATATGTTTTCTATGTGTGCCAAGCGGATTTTTTCTAACTTGTGTGGTTTTAGAGATATTTCACTTTTTCTGTATGAAGATTGCTCGCGCCGAGTGACGGCCATTGACATATTTTTCGAGATGACCCAGCACCCATCACACATTCCGTATCAAAATTAACAACTTTCGACGCATCAGATTGTGATAATAATCTTTGGTAGAAAGTGAGAAAAGACATTTATAATTGCGTCTACATACTTTTTAGTTACATCCAAAGTGAATTTTAACTGATTTGAACATCCAAAATGCAGAGCAAATGTTTGAAATGCTCTCACAAACGAATGAAGCAACAGAAATGAAAGATTTGAATACGAAACCGTTCATAGAGGTTTCCCAATATGTGACGTCACCAGGATTCCCTGCTTGTCCCATCCACTAGCCAATGAGAGGCGATTTTGGCAGGCATGTCGACACACGTTCGGGCACTCCCGATCACAGCGATCGGGAACAAAATGGAGGCCACGAATCATGGGGATTTCCACATACCTACTAGGCTATGGCCCTACCCACCATTGTCACTGACACTGTGGTACCAGATAAAAGTCTTACAAAAATATCACCCCGTACGTGTGTAGTACTAGTTAGTCTAGTACTAGTAGGCTAAAGTGAAAATATGAAAATTTGCATATCGACACCGTACATCTACCCAAACGTTTTTTCTAACAGTTTTTTTTTTTTTTTTAAGAAACCTTTTTTGGGGTCTTAATTGTAATTGATCAAATCTTGGTTGGTTGAATGGTTGAATCTTGGTTGTGTGGGCTAAAATGATGTTATGGATGTGTGTTAAAATGATGTGATGGATGGATGTTACATGGTTAATTTTAGCATCTTTCTCAATTTGCATCAGATCAAATTCAAAAAGTGGAAACAAAAATTAAACTGACATGCACAACATATAAACCTTCATATGAATATGGATTCTTTTATTATAATTATATATATGGAATGTTTTCTGCTATTATTTGGAATGTTGTCACTTTTGGTTTCCGTGTCATAAAGGTGGTAGGCCTACACGGTTTCTGAGGATGACCCATATATGTACACACCAGCATGCATTATATTTTATTTCCAATTTTATAGCTTAACATAGGTGGTCAATTGATGTATATTTTGCAGACTAGTATCGTCAGCATGGTCTATGCACAATCAGAGATTCTTCAAAAAGAAGTTTACCTTTTTGAGCGGATCGACTCTTCAGGTAGAGAAACCATGAAGCACTTGAAGTGCATCGCCTTTCTCCGCCCGACGAGAGAAAATGTTGATCTCCTCTCACAAGAACTTAGGTCTCCTAAATATGGACTGTATTATGTGTGTAAGTACAACTCAAATGTATTTCAATACTGTATTAATTGTTTTAATCCTTTTAAGCCCATCGCTACTTATTGTGACAGTGAGGTTTGGCTTCGGAAAATCGCTCTTATTTACTTAGCATACATGAGAATCTTCCCGATTTCTTATCTTCCCGATTTTTTCTGGATATGGTCAAATTTTGCGACCTTTCCGGCTTCTCCCATCACTTTAGAAGTCCCCAAAATTCATTACAAATGACCTTTTTTGGGCCATGCCATTCTCATCTATGCTTAATTACATTGAAATTAAAAGAATAATCCAGACTTTAAATTGTTCCTAAAAGTTCCTATTTCGTAAATGTGGGTGATATATTTATGTATGCTATGACTGGATGGTGACCGACATATGATCATACCAACCATATTCCAGGGAACGAAATTAACTTGTTGTTCCACCAGGCAGGTAGTCTGATCAAAGTTCTTTGCTCGATAATGCTCACCTGTCTGGATTCACCAACCAAAAGTATCTCCACCAACCCACCCATCCCTGCATAAATTGCTTCACATGTAACTGGAACGAATTTATTAGCGTATTGCTAGTCCCTGTCCAACTACTGATGACAACGACTGAACGCGGTGACCGAATCGGTAGAGCGCAGGCTTCCCATATGGAAGATCGTGAGTTTGCATCCCAACTGAGTCAAATCAATGGCTTATCGAATTGATACTTGTCGCTACCTAGCCTGGTCCTCAGCATTAATAGGATAGGACAAGGACTGGTTTGCACAGTATCAGGATATTGTGACTGGGATGTCGGGTCAGGGTGTCGGTGGCCTGGTCTCCCAGTGGGGCAGTATTATAATGGGTGCTTTGCTGAATGCCACTCGCCCGACCCAATTTTCCTCAGCAGGGGGCACCGCAGGTTAGTTTCGACCCCCCCCCTACTACACACACACACACACTTCCAGGGTGAATTTATTTTGGTAAACAACTTATTCATCATAACATACCCTTTTTCAGCACCAAGGCACAGGTATTCTGGCCATTTTTATTACATTGTAGATAGGTAGCTCTGCAGGTACCAAGTAGGGCATTATTAGTGGATTAAGAAAGAGCTTGATGTGTTGATGGGTTATCTATAATAAGTTCAGTATTATGGACTAAGGTGGTTGGTTGCTGTATAAACTGTGCTGTTATTATGTGTGCGATATTGACAATGTAACATACATTTAAACCATACAGTTTCCCATCATATGTTGGAAACTTTTCTTTTTTTAAATCGTTTTCTTGTTCTTCTATACATGCTGTACCTCTGCGTATATTTAAATTTATGATCAAGGTTTCATGTGTGCATCTAACCATCACAGATTGGTCGAATGTCATCAGTAAACAGGACATAAAGTGTGTGGCCGAGGCTGACGACCAGGAGGTGGTCCGTGAAGTCCAAGTAGGTATATTCTGCTTAGTAAAATTGCCCTTTTATTTGATTTATTTGTTGGTAAATATTTTATTCGTAGTGTAGTAGTCTGCACTGACCTCAGGCAAGGAGCCACATAGACAGGTAGAATGGTGATATCAGGGAGCCTATGTGGTGTAATGGTTAGCACACTGGCCCGGAATGCAAAAAGATATGGGTTCGAGTCCCGCTCTAGGCACAATATTTCCCATTTTTATCACCCCCATGACACTGGTGCCATGAGCAGGATCCTGTACAAGCTACGCGCTGTATGGTTGTTGAACCTACCCTGTGTATGTATGTGTTAGTGCATTGCCTGTATGTATGTAATTGTAAGCATTAAAAGGCTTACAATTCCAGGGGGATGAGTATAGTAGTCTGCACTGACCTCTCAGGCAAGGAGCCACATAGACAGGTAGGCATGGGTAGTGTGGTGGTATCAGGGAGCCTAGGTGGTGTAATGGTTAGCACACTGGCCCGGAATGCAAAGAGATGTGGGTTTGAGTCCCACTCTAGGTGCAATATTTCTCATTTTCATCACCCCCATGACAGTTTCTACACATATTTTTTCAACGTCGAGGCACTAGTCTTCCAGTCGTTGAAGGGATCACATTTGGTTTGTATCAGTCCAGTGATGGGGAAGTGGAATGTGCTGCATTGTGTGCAGCACACCCCATTCTGAACATTGAAAGTGGGGGGAGTAGCCTATGATGTATAGTGTACATCATAGGTACTCAACATAGTACAGCAATGAGTTGTGATACCCCAATCATACTACTGCTTGCGACTACTTTACGACCACAAAAAAGGTTGGTTGCAAAATGGTTCTCAGTGATCGCCGACCTCCTTGCGGCCAAAATGGTCGCACGGAGGTTGGCGGTTGCAGCTACTGCACTTAAGAAACTTGCAACCATTTTGGTCAGCGACCATTTCTGTCGTAGCAAGGAGTTTGCCGGTGACTGTGGATTCTTGGGTTCTTTGGTTCAAAGTGGTTGCAAGCCGTACTTTAACTGGGGCTTAAACATAGCAATTCCTATTTCCGCTATAATGTCCATTTCTTAACCCTGCTGCATCCCAGAATTGGCCCCAGGTAGAGTTGATATGGGTTTAGTCTATCTTATATATTTTCGCTAAAATAATTGTTGTATCTGCTAGTATTATGCATTATTGGAAGGAAAACAAAATAATCGATGCATAAAATAGGTTCTTGCTATGTATTAATGGCCGCGAGCATATCCCGCAGCTAAAGGGTAACTGCCTGGAGGTGGGTCCAGAAGGCAATGGATTAAACCTCTTTTTATAAACTGTACATATAAGTATAGCGTTTTAAGAAATGAAAACTATACCTAGTATCCAGATATATATATTTGATAGTTATGTTAATTCCGTTTGGATGGCCTTTAACTTTAAGTCCAGAGATTAAATGGTTACTCTTGTATGATTTCTTTCCAATATAACACCGTCTACCAAATTTGATTCGGTCATCTGTTCTTGTGTGTGTGATTTAGGAATTCTATGGCGACTACATTGCTGTCAGCCCCCACCTCTTTTCCATCAATATCGTGGGATGTGCACAGGTAAGAAATATTTAAATTTGCATAGTCTGATGAAAGAATTAAATTATCGAAACCAAGACACTTACCTAAATTGAATCCTACATATCCAATTTGGATATTGGTGCACCTATTAAATATTTCTTGCTACATAAACGGAATATTGAGTTCATCTAAGAAAACCTGTCACTACCACAAATCGAGCATTTCAGTTTGCACAGTGTTTTCAGTTCAAATATGTTCAAAGACATTTATAATAAAGAAGTTGCTTCAACTTAAATTTAAATAAATTAGCAATGACGGGATAACCGGAAATATAAAAGCCAGATAACATATCCAACAACAATATAAATCAAATCAATTTCAAACAAACGTAACTCAACCACCTATTACGTACAAGCCTATGGACATGTAAATAAAATAGGCTAGTATAGAATTAAGTAGAAAAAAGCGGAAAACTCTAACCTAGAAAACCCCAAAACACTAACATAGAACCTTAAGAAAACAACTAACATGGTAATAAGAATAGAACAAAAATACAATGCCAAGAGGGCCCAAAAAAACTAACATAGGCTACTAAACGTACCAACATATCTATCTGCTACTGAAATGCAGACAATCAAATAACTTATCAGCAGCTACTGTTTGGTAAGACAACACCAACACTACAGCTGGCCAGCATTGAAAACAAGCCTGGGTACCCAGGCTTACATGCTATGGACAGAATAAATACAGCCTCAATTAAAAAATAATAATTAAATAAAAAAAAATATATATATATCTATAAGATCAATATGGCGAACATCAGATAATGCAAATATACCGAACGTGGTGGCCGAATCGGTAGAGCGCAGGCTACCTGCAGTGTAACCTGTAGCGGCTGTATAAAAGCGGCACTGATCTTTGCTTTCTTCGCACACCCCTACTGGGGTCGCCAACCCTTACAGTTTCACTGTAAGGTGTACAATATTTTGTCCCATCATCACCGGAAGCCGATCATCCAGTTTTTCATTTTCCAATGAACATTGGAAACCCTGCAATACCATTAATATAGTAATATTATATCAATCTTACAGATTTTTTGTAAAAGATTGTTTGGGAGCCTACCCCAAGACCACCCCAATATAACATCTTCCGGTTTTTCCTTTTCCAATGTTGGCAACCCTGCCATAGGGGAGGAACTGGTCCACGCAGGCGTTGACCCGAACCATGCAGGGGTTAACTGCGCTTCTCCTGTCACTCAAGAAGTGCCCGATGATCCGATACCAGAACTCCTCCGAAATGGCTAAGCGACTGGCGGAAAAAATCCGGGTATGTTAGGTACCGTAAACATGTTATATATCAGGTTCTAATGATCTCCACAATTTCACGAATTTCATTTTTAGCAATTGTTGGTAAACCTGCGATTTGTGTCGTTTCCAAGATATCAAGGATATAAAACCCTAACAAACAAGCAAATTACATGTATATATGTGTGGTATAAAATATTTATACGAATATTATTATTATGGAATCTTTCTGTCAATTACATTATGTATGTCTGATCGAACCCTGACCTGAAGACCTCTTAATAAAACCCTAAACAAATAAGTAAACTAATTATGTATTTTCTCCCATATACTATCTACTATCAACACAAAATTACCAAAGCACTTGAAACATTTAACCTTGCCCTACATAAGTAATGTTTTCGAGTACTACATTTATTACATTTGTTGATTAAACATTGACAATTTCAATTGCCGGAAACTGACCTTCCTTATTCGTAATAATCTTCTTTCTTTCTTTTGTCTTTCTTTCTTTCTTTTGTCTTTCTTTCTTTCCTTCTCTCTTTTTCTTTCTTTTCCGTTTCTTTTCTTTTTCTTTCTTTTATTTTCTTTCTTTTTTTCTTTCTATACTTACTTTCTTTTCTATAACCCGAAATGCAGCAAGCTATTTCGCGTGAAGCTGTGCCCTTTGAGTTCCGGCGGGCTGACGTATCGCCACTGCTGCTCATCTTGGACCGACGAGATGACCCCGTGACTCCTCTGCTGAACCAGGCAAGTACACGCGCATGCGCATTCAGTGTGTGACGTCAGCAGTGACCGCAGCACCAAGTGGATAGTTCTCCCATTGCAAAATGGCCCCCTGAGGCGAACTTAAAATTGTATTGAAAGCAAAAGGGTCCTTTTGGAATTTGTCACCACAGCTACCCTTTTGTTTAAAAGTTGTATAGTCCGATGGTTCTGACTTTGTCACTATTAAAAAAGAAAAAATCTTTTTAGATAACTATATTACGTTGATTGTTGTAATTTATTTACTTTAATTTGAACACACATTTATCTTAAGAGGTCTACTTTGGATATATTTGAAGTGAAAACAGGCTTAGATTAATTTTATATTATGTACTATGTATGTAAATGAATGTAGAATGACCTGATCTGAAGACCAGTTCCTTAGTGCTAAAACAAACAACAACAAATCTATTCGCTGAATAAAATATAATTTACCCCCTCCCAAAAAAAATAAACAGAGTGGGAAAACACAAAAATATTTGTTTACGGTTTTAAAACGTGTTTTCTTTCAAATAAAGAAAGTTTTTTTTGTTTTTTTTTAATGGACGACTCATGTTATGCGGTGATTTGACTGGCTTTATTTGATTGAGTGAGCGGTAAAACTGTGGTTTTGGCTCCCGCTTCAGTGGACCTATCAGGCGATGGTACACGAGCTGCTCGGCATCAACAACAACCGCATCTCGCTGGCCGGGGTGCCCGGGGTGTCACATGACCTGCGGGAGGTGGTTCTCTCCTCGGAGCACGACGAGTTCTACGCTATCGTACGTCGCAGTGCAGCAGCTATGATTTATGTCTTACCCCCTTTCTTTCCTTTTCTTCTTTTCTCCTTTGAAATAGGCCTGTTGATAAGGGCCCCTCCTCCCCAAAAACAACCATTTTGTTTTCCCTCCTCCTCCTCCTCCTCCTCCTCCTCCTCCTCCTCCCCCCCCCCCCTCCTCCTCCCCCTCTCCCTCCTCCTCCTCCTCCTCCTCCTCCTCCTCCTCCTCCTCCTCCTCCTCCTCCCCTCCTCCCCTCCTCCCCCCCCCCTCCTTCCCCCCCTCTCCTCCCCCTCTCCTCCTCCTCTCCCCCCCCCCCCCCCTCCTCCTCCCCCCCCCCCCCCGCTTCCTCCTACTCCTACTCCTACTCCTCCTCCACCGTCTCCTCCCTCCCATCTTCTTTTTTTTCTTCCTTCTTTTTTTTCTTCTTCCTTCTTTTTTTTCTTCTTCTTTCTTCTTCTTCGTCTTCTTTTAATACTTCTTTCTCAGGCATGGCTACGTCAATTTTGAGTCCCTCTCAAAACAGGTTAAAATAGCAATTTTAAAGAAAATGTCTAATTTATTTCAATCACGTGACCCTGATTTTTAGCGGCCGGCCCACCAGGTTGGTTGGGCTTTTATGTGCTAGCAACACCTTAGTTTTGTGTCAAATTACATGACCGATCTCTCAAGACCAAATAAAAATTCCATTAAAAATATCACTACCAGAAATTTCTTGGATTAAAAGAAATTATTAAATGTTCCCAACCTGGCGAAATATGCCTGTGAAATAAGTTAGAGATGGTTCAAATAGGGCACGGTTTTTAATAATGAAATATCTTGTCAACAGAATATAGTATTTCAATTAAGCTAAAGAGTGTTATGTGACTGCTAGTGCACAAAAACACAAAGGGGACATATTTTTCCTATTCGTTCATCAATGCTCTTAAATCTTTTATTTTCTTTAAAGAAGAACGATCATTTATTAGGCGGTATTGAACTGTTAAACTCAATTACAATGTCATTTTATCTCAGATTTGCTTTTATTTTATTTACTACAGCAAAAGACATTTTATATGTACAAATCTTATTTTATGGAAAAAAAGAGATGTAAATAAATTTAATTAAAAAAAAAAGCCATTGTGAATTAAATCCTTATTCTCGTTTGCCAAATGTTTATTCACTTACGCTGCATTATGATGGCCTTTTTTACATTCTTTAGAACTTGTTCATGAACTTTGGGGAGATCGGTTCGAACATTAAAGATCTCATGGAGGAGTTTCAACACAAGTCGAAAAGCCATGCAAAGGTGGAGTCCATAGCCGACATGAAGGTAAGACTCTAGATAAAGGATTCACCCCGTACTTGCAGTCGGGGTGAATGACAACGTAGTCTAAATACATGTGAAAATTGCTTTAGTATGGAACAGGAAGTGGAATTCCTGGTTCCAGTATCCCATGGCTACTTATATTGGAACAGAGTTAGTGAAATGGGAGAGACTGCAAAAAGACAAGATTATATAGATTTTATTCTACATAGATACTAGTCCACTTCTTGAACATTTTTCGCAACATAGAAGGGGACATACAGGCAATTTAATAGAACCTGTTACTGCAGAAGCCTATCATGCCAGAGTTTTGGCATGCATGCCAAAATTAATTTTGCATGGTTGTATTTAAAATATCTCAAAAGTTAGCCATTTAAAATACAAGTAACTTATAACAATGGTAAGGTAGATTATAGCAATCAACCTAATATATTTATCTCAGAAAAGGACAGAAACTCAAGACCATCGGACTATGCAACTTTAAGCATTGGCCAGAAGCCCAGAGGCCCAGTACCTCGGCGCTGAGTCAACATTGTTCAAAATAATAAATATTCATCACAAGAAATTCCACAAATATTGAGTGGCCGTTGTTATGTGTCTCTCTGCCCGCAGGCGTTCATTGAGAACTACCCGCAGTTTAAGAAAATGTCCGGCACTGTGGCTAAGCACGTGACCATAGTGGATGAGATGTCACGTATAGTGGGCGCCCACGGACTGATGTACGTGTCGGAGTGTGAGCAGGAGTTGGTGTGTCAGAGTGACCACTCACAGGCAGTGCAGGTAAATAACCGTCCTGGGGGTGACCTCAGGTGTTACTGGGACGTAAAACCCCACTCATTTATCAACTCATTCACTCTCACTCAGTCGCTCACCCTAACCCACCCACTACTCACTCACCCACTCATTCATCAACCCATTCATTCACTCGCTGACCCTCCACTCACCCACCCATTCATTCACTCACCCACTCACTCATCCATGCATTCACCCACTACTCATTCACCCACTACTCACCCACCCATGCATTCACCCACTACTCATTCACCCAATACTCACCCATTCATTCACTCACCCACTCACTCATCCAACCATGCATTCACCCACTACTCATTCACCCTCTACTCATCCATTCATTCACTCACCCACTCACTTACCCACCCTCATATTTACCGACTACTCATTCATTCACTACTCACCCACTCACCAACTAATCACTAGCTCACTCAATCACCTACCTACTCACACTCACTCACTCACTCACTCTCAATGTTGCTTAAAGGGGAAGTAGCATAACCCAACGCAACTTTACATCTTCCTAAATATAGTGATCGAATATGACTAGTGACAGTTTGTACATCTTGAAACAACTACCACAAAGCATTCAATATCTTCACATGTGTACGGATTCCGTTAATTGGTGTTTGATGGATTTCTGACCGCCTTGCCTTTGTGTCCTCTGACAGAAGATCCGCAGTCTGATCAGTAATGAGAAGACCCGTGAGTTGGATGCCATCCGGCTCGTTATGCTGTACGCGTTGCGCTACGAGCGGCACTCCAACAACGAGCTGAACGGTCTTATGGACGCACTCAGCCGCCGGGGGATCAGCGAGAAGCTGCGGAAGGTGAGCGAACATTCCCCAATTGTTTTGGGTTATTTTTCGGATGGTGTATTTATGCAATCCATAACGGTTAAGTCTAATGACTTGTTCTCGCTGCTAGACAGTAATCGTCTTGTGGTTCCCCCTTATTTTGTTACTTTCAGTTGTCGTGTAGCTATCTACTGCATGCATTCTTTCTGTTTGTAAGCATTCTCCCACAGGTCCCTACCCTCTGTGAGGCTGTTATATATATATATATACATTTTTTAGCAATTTAATTGTTGGCGACGACATAAGAAATTCACCCCCACCCAGAGTAAGGTGGTGAATGAAAACTATGCTTAAATCCGAGCAAGAAAAAGCTTCAAATAGGAATTAACTGTGGAGGTAGCGGTTCCAATGCGCAGTTTTTATTTATATTGGTGTCAATTTGAGAAATTGGGAGAGAATGAAGATAAAAAAGAGCCTGGCACTTTGCATTACTAGGATAGGGTATGGATCTCAGTATCAGGATAATGTAGGATATCAGGTCATGGTGCTGCCGGCCTGATCTCCCAGGGGAGCAGCATTATAAAGTCACCATGATTGTGCACTGACACTGTCACAAGTCAGTACCCGTCCTGATATGACCCTAGATGTTGCCAGGTTGTAAAACCCAAACGAACAAACATTGAGCCTCTGTCAGCAGGTTGCCCTGTTAAAATAAATCAAATTACCCCCTCCAGATGGTGCCAGCTGTCCTGGTTTACGGAGGTCAAAAGGTCAGAGGCAGTGACCTGTTCGGGAATGAGACCCCCATTGCAATGACTAAGAAGTTCCTCAAAGGACTCAAGGTAGGTCATCTAGATTGTTATTTCATTGGGTTTTATGCTTAATAACATGTATTTTATCGAATTGAACATACTACCATTGATATTCAATATAGATTATTGAGGGATAAATACTTGTTACCAAGAAAAATAGAAGATAAATAAATAAAAGCAAAATTGGTGATTAATGGGAGGTTCAATGGTTGGTATTTATTATCATAATGGTGGGGATTTTTACTGACTCTCTGCAAAATCAAATTAGGTGGCAAAATAAATAAACCACCCAGGTAATTTGGGCTTCTGAGCTAGAAATGGCTATTATGGATTATGGCTTTTTCTTATGTTATAATGTTTAATAAGTGCGTCAATATCTAAGTTAAATATGTGGATTCAAATCTAGATAATTGTTTACGTTTTGAAAATGTGCTGCTTCATCAGACTATGAAGCTTGTGTGGTGCAGTGTGTTTTGTTTAAGAACCTCTCTCGATTAATGTCAACTTGGTTTTCAGGGGGTGGAAAATATCTACACACAACACAAGCCGCTGTTGGCTGACGTCGTAGACAAGCTTCTAAAGAACAAGTTGAAGGAGTCTGCCTATCCATACCTCGGCACGAGCCAGCTCAGAGACAGGTCAGCAGGATCTCCATAACCATTTAAATAAAGATGGAAGAAAGAGGAAAAGAGAGGGCAGACAGACACGCAGACAGAAAAAGAGACTGAGTGAGGGACAGATAGAGAAACCGACAGACTGAGAAAGAGATAGACAAAGGAGACAAAGTAAAGTAAAGCTTTTTTTTTTTTAATGATGCCTCTAGATCACATTGATTTTTGTATCGTATCATTGGCTATTGGACATCAAACATATATGGTCATTCTAACATATTTCTTGGGAGAAAACCCGCTGCCACCACATAGGCTACTCTTTCCGATAAGCAGCAAGGGGTCTTTTATATGCACTTTCCCACAGACAGGACAGCACATACCACAGCCTTTGATGAATTATTTGTGCACCACTGGTTGGAACGGAAAATAGCCCAAACTGCAAATGGGTCCACTAAGAAGGATCGATCGGATGACCAACCGCTTCACATGTGGATGCCTTAACGCCTGAACTACGTCCTGCGTCGCTCGGATTGATAGAGATAACGAGCGGCAGGGAGACAGACAAACTGAGAAAATGACAGAGAAGGAGACAGACATACAGAAACAGTGAGAGATAGATAGAGAGGCAGACAAACAGACACAGTGAGAGATAGACAGGTAGAAATACGGAGAGGCAGAGACAGACAGAGGAGTGAGAAACAGATAGAGAAACGGTGATGGGTGAGAGAGGTGATAATTCCTGCATTCGTGTTTTTAAATGGTTATTCGAATTATTATTATTATTTCTGTGCATGCAATGTGTACTTGGTCTCTAATTTAATATTTATTCTGCTTAGAATATTTGGGGATGTGGTGTGGTGGGGTGGGGTCCCAATCAGGCCATTTAAAATAGGGTTTGTAATGGGTTGTGGAAAACCTGGAAAGTTTTTGAAATTTAAAATTCGTGGCCCTTGAATGTACCTGAAAATCAAACTTTGAAAAAATTAGATTTTGGAAAGTTTCAAGAAAATGACGGACAGCAATAGGATGATAGTTTTCATATGACGTCATTATTATATTTAGCCCAGGGTAATTTAGAAAACTTAAATTTTTTTTGTATTAAACCCACTATATTTACAGAACTAAATAGGCTTTAAAATACTAGAAGGTGGTGACTTATGCTCCATGAAAATTTATGGAATGATGTTCAGCCAAAAGTGTAAGAACATTGTAATATGTCCGTGTGTTTAAACCAAAAGAAGATTCTAAGAAATATACCACATGTATAATGTTAATACTAACGTAGCCTTTTTTGACTGACTCGTTACTTCCACGTTGGCGTCCTTTGGGTTGATAAAACACCAGGGGGGTGCCACTTCGTCAGCCCCCATTGTCTCATTGTGCCTCTTCACTTCAGACCGCAGGACCTGATTGTGTTCATTATTGGTGGCGCCACCTATGAAGAGGCGCTCACCATTCACAATTTGAACAACAAGACCACGCCGGGCGTCCGCATTGTGTTGGGGAGCACCACCATACACAACATGACCAGGTCAGTATGTGTGTCTTGTATGTCGGGTGCTCAGTGAAGACAACTTTATTTACCGCTCTCATGCAAATCATTATTTTTTTGTATCTTCCCCCACCCCATTTTTCTTCTTTTCGTCGTGATATGACCTTAGACATTGCTAGGACGTAAACCAACAAAACAAACAATCTTCTAGGAGGAGATGGGGTGGGGGTGGAGGGGGGGGGGGGAGAAAAAGAAAGACCGTGTCTGTGTTATTTAAAATATACAGGTCATTCTCTGAAACTGGGCACTGATATGACCCTAGATGTAGCCAGGACATAAAACTCCCACCAACCAACTATAAAGTGTGACATGGAAACCAAAAGTGAAAACCCTCCAAATAATAGCTGAAAACATTACAAATAATAGCAGAATCCATGTTCGTATGAAGGTTTACATGTTGTGCATATGTCAGAATTCTTTTTAAAGAAATTATTTCTCTTTTTGATTTTGATCTTATACAAATTGAGCAATATGTTAATATCACTCGTGTAACACGGAATTCAAAGACATACCCAGAACTTCATTTTAATATACACAATAAATTCAAACAAGATTTTATTGATTACAATTAAGCAAAGAAGATTATGTCTTTGAAGAAAAAAGTTTGGGTAAATGCATGGTAATTCGCTGCACTCAGAAGGAAGTAACAAAGACAGGTTTATAAGAGTTAATTTAATCAAAGTAATCAGGGCCTGTACATAGAGCAGCTGTAATCAAGTGGGTGACTGGACCCAAGTATCAGTGGTGCACCTCATGTGGGTGCTTCAGTGTCGAGTCGGTGACCTAGACCGAGGAAGAGTTCAGCAGCAGAGTTCAGTAGTCAGGAGGCAGATCAGTGCTCACCCAACTGAGCGAGCGCTGAGGAGGCCTCATGGACTTGAAGAGAGGAGAGGTAGGCCTCGAAGGAGCGGGTCTTCCAGGTGCCCGTTTGTAGGAGGACAGGGAGTGGTAGTCCGGACACCTGACATGCCTGGGCGGTGCCAGGCGCAGGCTATGGAGCGTGAAGTGTCAGGGAGTGGCAAGCTCTGCAGTAGCGGCAGCATCGAGAGTTCTGGCGAGGAGCTTGGTAGTGAAAGGGAGGCGAGAGGGAAGGAGGAAAGCAGGGCCAGTGGGGTCACCGTGGACCGAGGCGAGATACTTCTTCCAAGCACGGAGGGGTGGTCGGGCATGGAGCTGGCAGAATGCTAGATAGCGCCTGACATGGGTGAACTTGTTCTTCTAAGTTCGAACAGTGAGGGCACCCTTGAAGGCGTCGAGGAGTCATGCATGATGGTTCAGCGAGTAGCCTGGAAGATATAGGCAGACAAAGTATTATCTTCCAGGCTATGGAGAATTTGCTGGTTGAGATCAAGGATACTGAGCGAGATACTGAGAGCTAGTTCTAAAAGTTTAAGTTCTTTGCACATGGAAGAAGCTTTATGTTTCATTACAGGGTTATCGAGCGAGTGGCTGAGGGCATCTGCTAGCACTAACTTGCTACCAGGTTTATGGACGATCTCTAGTTTGTAATTATGAGTTGCGGCTAGGAGCCAAAGCTGACGTGCACAAGCACACACAACAGGTTCTTTGCCTTTCCCTGAGGAGAGGACTGATATGTGTGACTTTTATTAGAAATTTGCAGGGTTCAGGTGGGAGGAGGGTGGTCACTGTTTGGACTAGTTCAAGGCCTCGAGCTGGGAGATAGGGAGGTTTAAGGCTAAGACCTGGGGAGAAGTGGGCTGCATAGAAGGCTCCAGGAGAGAACGCACCTGCTGCTAAAAGGATGAGCACTCGACTCTTGGGCGGGAAGGGACGAGGAGCCTAGTGTTAAAGGACCTAGTGAACTGGTCGAACCATTCAAGGTCTTTGTGGAGATCTGGGATGAACTGATAAGAACGTGAGAAGAGAGTTTCACGAAGGGCAGCTAGCACCCAATTCGTGAAACGTGCGGCTGGCTTAGCACATTTTGAAAGGTGATGTAGCTTCCCCGTCAGTCTTTGTAGCTGTTTACGAGAGGCTGAGGACCTATGCTTCCATGGGAGACATTCTTGCAGGATCTCAGAGACTTTTTTTTGCGGGAGGGGGACAGACATGGGATGTGTATCGAGTGTGAAACCGAGCCACACTAGCCTCTGGGTCGGAGGGAAGCACTTATCGTTGGTTGGTTTGCTAACTGTTGAAACCTAGTGAAGGCTAGTACTGCCTTCTCCTCTGAAGCCTCGAGCCCTACGAAGTCATCAAGATACTAGAGGGAGAATAACCCTTCCTTCCTAAGAAGCCAAACAAAAGCCCCGTTCACACACCACAACTTTAGGCCGAACTAGATAAGGCAAACTAGAGGAGGCGAACTAGGCGTCCTGTCCACACAAGCAGTACTCGGGGCGGTTTAAGGCGAAAATCGATCTCTGCGCATGAGCAAGTCCATACTAACCAGCGCCAGTTTCGGTTCGTCGACGTCACCACGAGAGAGTGTGGGTTCGACTGAGATATGTATTGACTGAATCGTATTGTTTTGGAACGGTCAAAACTTCTGCTGGGCAGTGAAACCCTAAAAATAAATGATGAAAAAAATATCTGTGCACCTCTAGCCGGTTCATAGACCAAATTATATTATATAGTGTGACATGCTTAATCCGCTTCAAGTAAACCGCTACCGTCCACACAAGCTAGATGGGCCGACTTAAGTTAGTTCGGTTCATCTAAACTACCTCACGAGGTGGTTTAGTTGAAGTGAACTAGATGGGGCGACTCAGGCTTAAGTCGCCTCAACGTAGTGTCCACACGACCAATTTGAGGCGAACTATAGGAGGCGAACTAGTTGAGGCGACTTAACGGGCCAGTGTGAACGGGGCTTAAGGCTCGGGTAGTTCTGGCACATGCTAGTGCAGAGGTGGGATATCAATGTTGAACTTGCCGCCTAGTGTTAAGCCTAAGAAGGGAGCTGAGAGTGGGCAGACCCGAAGCTGGTGATAGGCGCGAGCCAAGTCCGCTGACCATAGCCAGGGGTCTGGGCCTAGGCAGTTAACCTAACTGTCAAATTCGAAACGGAGGGAAGTGTAAAATTAAAGTGGCGTCCCTGATAGAAACCTTTCAGAATCCCTGAATTGACATTCTGCCCATGGGGGAAGCTGAGATCTACTATTACTCGCTTAGTGGTCAAATTCTTTTTTGGGCGTGTCATTAGTGGGCTGATTTGACACCAGGGGGCGAACGGAAGCTGGTTAAAGGGACCTAAGACAGCTCTCGTGGGACATTTCTTTCTTAAAGTATGAGCAAATGTGAACATCTGTGTCAGCTACCGGCGTATGGTTAACTAAAGTCGGAGCTGGCATTCTATCTACCGTATAATCTAGGGACCAGCCGAACTCAAGTAGGTCGACGAGACTAGTATCTGAGAAATCGACTAGCAAGGCTCACCAAGCAGGAATACATAAACCTGAGGAGACGGGGGGCCTGGCCTGTAGGTAGTTTGGACGTGCTGTTGCTCTCACGTAGTCATAGATCTTGCAATAGACTACATCACGGTTCCAGCGGCGCGGTGCATTGTGGGATGCATCAGAGCAAAACAAAGCCGCGAGAAGCACATGGCACATGCTAATACACTGGGTGCAGCTATGAAATGTGCTAGTTTCAGCTCATCTCAGCTCTTGTTTGAAACATAGAATGCCAACTAAAAAAATATATATAATAAATTAAGATATTAATCTTTTAGAGCCATACCCAGAGTCAGTTTTATTTATTTTATTCATGTTTTTATTTATATTCTATGGTTAATGACATATGTAGAAATAGAAAATGAGTAGGGTTAATCAGATATTGGTTATATAATTCTTTGAAACAAGTTTTTGTTGACACATTTGACATTTTAATATTTAGAACAAGAATTACTTCTGACTAATCAATGGTGATGTAAACATCAGCCTGTAAAGTGACTGAAATTTTATGTTTCTTAAATGCTTAATTGTGGAGAATTGTATCTTAAACATATTCATTATATTATTATATTGCATCCTTCCGTCCTCGTTTGTGCCAAATTGTTATGTATTTCTATTCATTTTGAATCAAATGCCAGTTTTGCCCTACACATATTGGCAAACTCAATGGCCGTACGCCTTTGCTTTGCTCCCGGCCCTGTTTTCAGCGCATGCGCAGTCGGAACCGCGATGTAGTCTATAGGACTGGAAGTCTGGCCAGCACCCTGAGACATCCACCGGCCTGAATGAGTGCAGTGCAGAACTGAATGCATGAGGCAAGGGGGGTGGGGGAGGGGGTAAACACTCGAGCACTACATTGGATTATGAGAGGCTGCTGCTGTTGCCTGTGCATCCAACCAATCAAACATTAGTTCAGGAACCGAGAGGTCTAGGTCTGTACGGCTAGCTGGGAGGAGCATGAAGGAGGCAAGTCATGAAACGATAACTTAATAATGAGCATGCTGATAGAAGAAAATGAGCCGGCGAGCAGCAAGTTTACTGTCAGTGTCACCTTGGTAAACAAACACGAGCAACGTTGAGAAAAACAAAGACATAATGAACTTCCCACTGCTTCAGGTCAAATTCTGTCAGTTAGGAGCATGAGTGTTCACTGCTAAGATCGAATTATGTTAATTATGACTGTGACTTAATGAGAGAGTGCTTAAATTGAAGAAAGTGAGTCAGCGAGCGGCAAGTAGACCCGAGAGCAGAGGGGAGAAGCGAAGTAGTCAGGCAGAGCCACATGGGCAGAATGAGAAGAGAGGGAAACGCGAGGAAGACCGAAATAGACCAGCCTCGTTTTCAAATTAGTCATGTTCGCCTCGCCAACATACACGTTGATGTGTAATATTTCACATTTTCACTTTAGCACAAAATCAAACAAGCATACTTTTGATATTTTTTGTGGGGTAGATTAAATGTATGTAGTATTTCTAACTTACTTAACACACAGAGGCAACAACAATTATTTGACTGGCTATCAATAAAAGAAATGCAACGTGGAAACCAAATATGAGGTGACCAGTTTTAGAGATTGACCCATACACCATTTTTATTCATACTTAATAACTAAATACTGGAGACCTTGTTGCCAGCAAGCTCACTCAAGATTATCAAATAAAACAATTGTATCTCAACTGTATATGTTGTAAATAGCATAAAGTTGTAAACTAATGTGTGTTTTTTTAACAAATTGTTATTGTTTTTTAATTGACATTTTAATTAAAATTTTAAATAATTCTTTTATATTTAAATTTGTTTAAAGAAGAAGAAAAGGATATATAAACCCGCTCATGCTAATTAAAACAAAATTGTGCTTAATTTAGCTTCTTGGAGGAGATCGCGGCGGGAACGCAGGGATTACATGGCACCTCCCAGGGAAGCAATCGTGGCGGTCGTTGGTAGGTCATCGCCCTGCTACAGGAAGCAACGTACGTCGGTGAACAGCAGCTACACAACTATTTATACATGAACAATGGGCCGTAGTACTAATGTATGCATCTCCGTACTCGTGTGTGTATGTGTATCACTGGATTGACACGCGAAAATAAAACTTAGGTCCGAGGCATTTACAGAAACAATAGAGATTGTGGTGGTTATGATCTGGTCTAATTCGCAATGTTATGAAGCGATCAGATTATCGTGATATATAATATTCCTGTCACATTTATTCATCATGCGATAGATTAATATCTAATACGACTAGTGTACTATATATCGGATATGATAATGGAATTATCTTTGGTGGAAAATATATAAGCGTAGTCTACTCTATGTGTAACAATGTTAATACTATACTTTAAATTACTTTTTCCTCTTTTTCCTGTAACTAATGTGGTTCACTGGTTACTAAGGTCGTGTGTATTTATTAGAATTTACTTAGTGACATCCATAGGCAACAAGTTCAAGTCTACAGGTATTCCGAGTTCCGCTGGTCCCTCAGGAAGGACTGAAGCTGAGACATGCTGGGTCGCAGCTACAGCTTATAGTTATAGGGAGGACGTTGGGGTTGGTGCTCCTCCCAGCCCTAGCCTTCCCTATAGCCCTATAAACGTATTGTAAAATTGAACCCCGTTAGCAGCTCAATTCCACAACCGTTCATCAACTCTTTTCACCAGGGATGAAAGATCTCTGCGATTTCGCGGATTTCCCAGATTTTTCCTGTAGCTATAATTGTATACTAATATGTTGCGGCCGTCCTGATATGACCTTAGATATTTCCAGGATGTAAAACTCTAACAACCAACCAACCAATACGTTGTTTCACGCTGCAGCACCATCAGCGTATACTAATATGTGGTGCAAACGCCGCAGCACTAGCAGCGTATACTACTTATGGCTTCAAACGCCACAGCACTAGAAGCGTATAGTTAGTATATGTATATACGTGTATAAAATCATCGGTATGAGGTATTTCCTATTACAGCAAGGGGCCGCGCCATAAGGCGGTTTGGCTATATTTTCCTGTCAAAGAGAAAAATAAACTCTCTCAATCCATCCCAGCTCTTTCTCTTTCTTCTCCACCTCAGTTAAGATAAGTTTATACCAATATATATGAAACCCGACTTCCAGGAATTTTCAGGGATTCCCTGACAATGCTAAGCCTATGGGAGAATATCAGCATTTCCACTTTTTTCCCCGGAGACCACTTTCATCCCTGTTACATATACATGTACAGTAGCATACACATGTTTATATCATGGTCGCCATGAGCTCTGTTACCAATGAAGGGGCCCTGGACGTAGCTGGGGCAGTTGAGTGAAGGTGTGGGTCATCCGGTCGATCCTGTTCATTGGACCCATTTGCAGTTTGGGCTATTTTTCGTTCAACTGGTTCATCAAAGGTTGTAGTATGTGCTGTCCTGTCTGTGGGAAAGTGCATATAAAAGACCCATTTCTGCTTATTGGGAAAAATAGCCTATATGGTGGCAGCAGGTTTCGTCCAAAGAAATATGTCAGAATGATCATATGTTTGACGTCCAATAGCCGATGAGAAAAAGTAATATGCTCTAGAGGTGTCATTAAATAAAACAAGCTATATTTATTTGTTCCCAATGAAAGAATAACTAGATTTCAGCAGCATCTCCAGAACTGTTTAATGGGGGAAAAGCACATCACATTTTTTTCGCAACACGCATCATTATCTTATGGAACCCCTTCATGGCTTCTAGGTATTGTTGACTACAACAACTGAGTCACCCCTTTCTATCTTGATATTTACTAGCTGACTTTTATGCATTTCTGCAAGTATATTTTCATCTCTAAATGATCGGGAAACTACCACACCATCGGCGGGTAACAGTAATCCGAGAGAGGGAGTCACTGCATCACTGCATAACAGGGATGTGTTCAAGGTAGTCCTCGGAGACGGCTCGTGACGTTTTTTTGCCTATTTGTGTTCCGGGTGTGCCGTGGAGTCGACTCGGAGACATCTCGCTTTTCAGATAGTAGGCAAAAAATTCCTCCAAAATGGCCACCAAATTCAGTGATTTCAGCCAATCAGGGCTGTTCTGTTCAATTGCAAATGGCTGCACCCTATGGAGGCCGCCATTTTCGAGGCACCTGACAGTTCAGGTCTTTCAGACCAGCGCGACATCGGGAATATCTACGAGGTGTACCTTGAACGTGGCCCAGGTTCCTTCCAACAAATGGACCACTGACACTGAGTCAAGTACTAACAATAGCCTACATCACACTAACAATAGCTTACATCATACTAGCAATAGCCTTCCCCATACTAACAATAGCCTACCCAACACCAGCAATAGCCTACCCCACATTAACAATAGCCTACCCCACACTAACAATAGTCTACCCCACAGTAAAGAGTCAATATGGAATGAATTCTTTACAATATGCTTCTTGATAACCAAATTTGCTGGGGTTATTGCAATGCATTTGTTTTTAGCGTAGATGGCAGTGACATTGTCCTTGCAAATATTTTAATTGGATAAAATACTGCTTTGTGTATGTGTGTTCATCCGCCCCCCCCCCCTCCTCCCACCAATTTGCGCCGGATAAGCTGTACCTGACATGCTGGGTCACAGCTACAGCCCTTCCTGAGATACCAGCGGAACCTTGGAATACCAGTTTTAAATGGTCCATATTGCACAATTGAGGTTTTAAATTTTCAGTGCCAAGTTGACCTATTGTGGAGGTCACGCATTAAGATATTTTTTCAGTGTCTTCCTGTCACACATTAAAATATTTGTTACTTTGATCTGTTCCGTTATGCATACACTGTACATATTTTGCATGTGTTTGTTAGTAGAGGTACCAAGAAGTACAAGTGACAAAGAGTTTGGTATAATGTTAAACAAATGAAGTCAGGCGGACATTCCTCTTGTTCCAACAGCCGACATTTTTATTATAATCAACAATGCCGACACAGTTTGTGTGTATTTTGCAAAGAGATGGATCAATTCCACGATTAGAATGTGCTTTTGTCGTCGTATTCAATAGGTACGTTGGAAATGTGAATTATCTACAATATTTAAATAAATCATTCTAAAGGGACCTTTATGTTTGCATGAGTCTCTCGTCAGATGGTGCACCATGCCGTTCTCTGTAATGCTGCGGTTGGATAGAAGCAGTTCCTTCTACTATGAAGTATGTGTAAATAAGAGGGAGTTGGGGTTGAGGGGTGTATGGTTGGGGGTGTATATTTGGGTGGTGGAGGTGTAGGGGTGTGGTAAGGATTTTGGTGTGGGGATGGGGTGTGTGGTGAGTGTATGGTGGTGTGGTGTGGGGGTGTATGTTTGTGTGGTGGAGGTGTAGGGATGTGGTGAGGATTTTGGTGTGTGTGGAAGGGTGGGGGTGTGGATTTAGTGGGGTGTGGTTGTGGTGTAGGGATGTGGTGGGGGTTGACGGTGTGTGTGGTGGGGGTGTAGGTGGTTTGTGGTGGAGGTGTAGGGGTGTCTTGCAAAGCAGCACCTCACAATCCTTAGCATCCCTAAACCCCCACCACACACCTACACCCCCACCACAGCCCTAAACCCCCACCACACACACCTATACCCCCTACACCCCATGACACACATATATATCCCCAGACCCCTTACACCTCCACCACACACCCCCACCACACCTACACCACCACACACACCTACACCCTCACCACACACATCTACACCCCCACCACACACCTAGTATGACAACAAGTTATAAGAACATTTGCAATGTTACAATTAATGCCGATGTCGATAACCATTCATCTGAATTTTACATCCTTAAAATAAGGCCATAGCAGGCCTGCTACCGATTTGTGGGATGCATATTGATGACTTAAAGGGGATGTAACCTGACCAAAACAAATTTATTTGTTCATGATTATTTTGATCAATGTCATAATGTGTAAAGCTTGGAACAACTCATTCTCTAGCAGTTATTTAGGGCCTCGCCATGGTCTGAGACCGAATTGGTGGAGCGCAGGCTTCCCGTGCAAAAGGTCAAACCAAACAAAATTAATACACGTCACTACCCAGCCTGGCGCCAGGGCATTGATGGGATCGGTCAAGGACTGGTTTGCTCAGTGTAACTATCAGGATAATGTGATATTGGGTCATGGTGCTGGAGGGATAGCACTATAAAGCCGCCATGGGTGCATACTGTCACAAGCCGGTTGCCATCCTGATATGACCTTAGGTGTTGCTAGGATGTAAGACAAACAAATATCCACAGATTTCTTTGTCTCCATGGACATAAATCTATGTAATATATCGGGTAATACACCCGTTAAAAACAACTACAAAAATATGTGCATTGGTATGTGTGTGCCGTATAAGGACTTAGGCAAGTTTAAATGATGGATAGTTCACCTATCTATAGTCTAACCGGTGTGGTGGTTTCAGCGGGTTCCCGTGCTCAGAGGTGTCCCTCGCTTCTGCGCATGCGTCAGAATCTAATAAGGATGGCCGTAATCGATTAACACTACCCGGGCGACTCGGGTCATCCGAGTCGTCAGAAATTCAAATAGAACACGGCGAGTGGAGTCGACAAATACACGTGCCATGTGCATAAAAAGAATAACTTAGATTAATTAAATGGAAATATAGGTAAACTGGGCCATCATAAAATACTTTAATTCCTATTTTGCTGTATTTTTATCAGTTATTAAAAAAAAAAAAAAGATTGTCCACCCGAGCACGGAGAAGCGTATTCGATTATTCGACCCGAGTTTGTAGGATGTGCGCATGCGCCAATAAGTGGCTCAGGTGACCCGAGTTGATGTGAAATCCGCGCATGCGCAGAAGCAGCGCAGAAGCGAGGGACACCTCTGAGCACGGGAACCCGCTGAAACCACCACACCGGGAACATCACAGTTGATCCATTATATAGCAATACATATTCTGGTAGTCATTCTCTATGGACTAAGACTAATTTCACCCAGATCATGTAAATTTGTTTGTTTGTTGTTATTTTACATCCTAGAAACATCTACGGTCATATCAAGATGGGTACTGACTTGTTACAGTGTGCACTCATGGCAACTTTATAGTGCTGTCCCACTGGGAGACCAGGTCATCGGCACCATGACCTGATATCGCACTCAGTCACATTATCCTGACACTGAGCCAGCCAGTCCTTGCCCTATCCTAATGATGCCGAGCACCAGGCTAGGAAGCGACAAGGATAAATTTTTAAATCATTGATTTGATTCGATCAGGTTTCGAACCCACAAACTCATGGCGATCTCCCAAAACAGGAGACGGACGCTCAACTCATTCGGCCACCCCGTGTGGTCTGTAAATTAGTTTGTTGTGAGCGCTTTTCTACTCGGAGTCATCGGGTGGTGGTAAGAAAGGTGTTGGACCGTGTATGCCTAATCCACCTGCGTGATGACAATCTTATCGCCATTCCCCGCCCCTAAGTGATATGCTGTATCAGTTTTCACAGTCAGGCAGGTAAACCAGCTTTACTAAATGGCATGCTATTATATTTACTGGAAAATGAAGGCTGTACTGAATAGAACGCCCCCTTTTTCTTTCTTCTTTTTTTTTTTTTTACCAACTACACTATTGTATAATGAAGACATGTAATAGTTTTTTTGTGATCAACGGATAAGTGTGTTAATACTTGTTATTTACATCTAAATATGAAATAAAGACTTGATATAGAGGGAATTCTCTTTCTTTTCTTATTACAGTCGTCTTTAACAAAATTTCTTATCAGTTGATATCTCCGATTTTAATTAATATCAAATGCTACTTAAACGGACTCCAATAATGCAATTATTGGCAAGCAAGCTGGACTGCCCTACTTCCATCTGCAGACAGTTTTGTTACATTCGAATTTTGATTCTGCTGGGATCGCGTGTTATGAAGGACAAGACAGTGTCTTTCTTACTCACACAGAACATGTTATTTTTGTTGTGTGTGTGTTTTTTTGGTGTTTTTTTCATGTTTAAGAAACACCAAAAGTCAAACATCTTATCAGACTGACATAACATTAAAGCTAGGCTGCACTGCTTAATTCTGATTAGGCACGGTCTACAAATATCGGATGTTCTTCACAATTGAGACAATGTTCGGGAAAGTTGCCAGGCACATTGGAAATGTGTCATATCTACAATATTTCAATAGACTACATCACGGTTCCAGCAGCAAGGTGCATTGCGGGATGTGTCAGAGCAAAACAAAGCTGCGAGAAGCACATGGCACATGCTAATACACTGGGTGCAGCTATGAAATGTGCTAGTTTCAGCTCATCTCAGCTCTTGTTTGAAACATAGAATACCAACTAAAAAAATATATATAATAAATTAAGATTTTAATCTTTTATCCAGCATTGCATTTACATCAATATAATCAGCACATCTTATGCCATGTGCATTTAAATTTAGACAAATCTAGGCACTCAGACTAGTGTTAGAGCCATAGCCAGAGTCAATTTTATTTATTTTATTCATGTTTTTATTTATATTCTATGGTTAATGACATGTAGAACTAGAAAATGAGTAGGGTTAATCAGATATTGGTTATATATTTCTTTGAAACAAGTTTTTGTTGACACATTTGACATTTTAATATTTAGAAGAAGAATTACTTCTGACTAATCAATGGTGATGTAAACATCAGCCTGTAAAGTGACTGAAATTGTATGTTTCTTAGCTCAAAATACTTAATTATGGAGAGTTGTATCTTAAACATATTCATTATATTATTATATTGCATCCTTCCGTCCATGTTTGTGCCAAATTGTTATGTATTTCTATTTATTTTGAATAAAATGCTAGTTTTACCCTACGCATATCGGCAAACTCAATGGCCGGACACCTATGCTTTGCTCCCGGCCCCGTTTTCAGCGCATGCGCAGTCGGAACAGTGATGTAGTCTATTAATCCTGATTGCCATCATGTTTTCGTTTCCCTCCCGTTCCTTCCCACTCCCCTTCTAGACCCATACAAATCCAACTTGGTCTAACTTATGAATAATTTGAAATATTACATTCAGGACGAGCCAAGTTATAACAGTTACCAAAAAAAAAGAGTAAAGCTTGTTTTATTTAACGACACCTCTAGAGCGCATTGATTTTCGTATCATTGGCTATGGGATATCAAAGATATGGTCATTCTTCCATATTTCTTTGGAGGATACCCGTTGCCATGACATAGGCTACTCGATCTTTCCGACAAGCAGTAGGGGGTCTTTTATATGCACTTTCCCACAGATATCACAGCACATACCACAGCCTTTGATGAACCAGTTGTGGGCCACTGGTTCAAGCAGTTAGCAATGTTGCAATTTTAGCACAGATTGATTAACCAGTCCCGGGACTGACAATAACCTCATCTGGACGTGTCGATGCTGGGACTAGGTGTTTTAATTTTGTTTATGTTCTAGCAACATTTACAGTCATATCAGGACGGGTACCGACTTGTGCCAGTGCACGCCTATTTCATATGACGTCAGCATAGGTCAGTGCGCGCGCAGCTTGGCTGCAGGACGACACACGGTCACATTGCAAACTCAATGGCTATGAGCAATCTTCATACAGAAAAAGTGAAATATCTCTAAAACTACACGACCTAGAAACAAACCCCTAGGCACACATATAGAAAACATATTCAATGAAAAGATTATATAAAATTTATACGGTTAGGGTTCTGCATTTCTATTAATTTTGAATAAAATTGACATGTTGCACTGCGCGTATCAGCAAACTCAATGGCAGAGTGCCTTCGTTCTGCAGCCAAGGTGCGCGTGCATACACAATGTTTGTAAACATTGAAATGGGTATATAGTGCTGCCCCACTAGGAGAGCAGGCCGCCGGCACTATGACCTAATATCCCACAAAGATCATTATCCTGATACTGTGCTGACCAGTTCTCGTCCTGTCCTAGTATTAATGTCGAGCGCTAGTCTAGGTAGCAACAAGTATACATTTTATATAAGTAATTTGTTTGTCTCGGCTGGGATTCGAACTTCCGCACGGGAAGCCTGCACTCTACCAATTTGGCCACCGCGTCTAGAGCCCTGTTCACACACACAACTTTAGGCCGAACTAGATAAGGCGAACTAGATGAGGCGAACTCGGCGTGAAAGTGTGTCGTGTCCACACACGCAGTAGTTGGGGCGGTTTAAATCGGAAATCGATATCTGCGCATGAGCAAGTCCATATTAACCAGCGCCACTTTCGGTTAGTCGATGTCACAACGAGAGAGTGTGGGTTCGACCTAGATATGTATTGACTGAATCGTATTGTTTTGGAACGGTCAAAACTTCTGCTGGGCAGTGAAAACCTAGGTCTTTGGGATTTGAGGGCTTAGGGAAACATCTTCAGCAGCAGGCAGTGAAATCTAACTTCTCAAATGAGAACTGAAGTAACTAAGCGGATTATCGTACATGTTGTTAACATGGGTAATTGAACCCGCGGGATCAGCAGTAAATCATCTATGGGTGCAAACCTGCTGCCACCTCTGCTCGATGCCTGAACTATACCACCTAGAGACACTAAACTATATTCTAACTGTCTAAGCTGCGAACACACGTGAAAAAAAATCGAAATTTATGTAACAAAGAGAAGCCGAACACACTGGCGCGGGCGGTTCTCGCGCGGACGGATAGCATCGCTTTTGGAGCGATTTTTGCCGCTTGACGCATGGTGCCACTTGGCTTTTGACTGACTTTGCCCGACTTTGTCTGACTCTGCTCGACTCTACCTAACCTGACTCTACTCAACTCGACTTACCCGACTCTACTCGACTCTACCCGACTCGACTCTACCTGATTCTACTCTATCCGACTCGATTCTACCTGACTTCACTCTACTTTACTCGACTCTACTCTACCCGACTCGACTGTACCTGAATCGACTCTACCAGAATCGACTCTACCAGAATCGACTCTACCAGAATCGACTCTACCCGAATTGACTCAACTGTACCTGACTCGACTGTAACTGACTTGACTCGACTGGATGCGACTTGACTCTACCCGACTCGACTCTACCCGACTCGATTCTCCCCAACTCGATTCAACTCTACCCAACTCGATTTGACTCGACTCTACTCGATTCTACCTGAGTCGACTCTTCTGGACTCAAATCGACTCTGCCTGACTCGACTATGCCCAACTCGACCCGACTCTACCCGACTCGACTCTACCCACCTCGACTCTACCCGACTCGACTCTATCCAACTCGACTCTACTCAACTCGACTCCACCCAACTCAACTCTACCCGACTCGACTCTACTCAACTCGACTCGACTTTACCGGACTCAACTCTACCCAACTCGACTCAACTCTACCCAACTCGACTCGACTCAACTATACCTGACTCTACCCAACTCGAATCTACCCGAGTCGACTCTACCTGACTCGACTGTATCCAACTTGACTCTACCTGACTTGACTCTAATCGACACTACTCTACCTGACTCGACTGTATCCAACTTGACTCTACCTGACTTGACTCTAATCGACACTACTCTACCCGACTCAACTCTACCCGACTCAGCTCTACCGGACTTGACTTTACCCGACCTGACAGTCAGGTCGGGTAAAGTCAGGTTAGGTAAAGTCAGGTCGGGTAAAGTCAGGTCGGTTAAGTCAAGCTGTGTAAAGCCAGGTCGGGTAGAGTGAGGTCGGGTAGAGTGAGGTCGGGTAGAGTGAGGTTGGGTAGAGTTTGGTCAGGTAGAGTCTGGTCGGGTAGAGTCTGATCAGGTCGGGTAGAGTCAGGTCGGGTAAAGTCAAGTCGAGTAAATATATATATCCATAGCTTTTTTGCCGCGTGCCGTCCGCGTCCAGTGTGTTCGCTATATCCGCGTGAGAACCGCATGCCGTCCGCTTGTACTTGCCGCCCGCGCGACGCACGCGTCCTGTGTGTTCCTAGCTTAACGCAGCGTTTAAATCAGATTGACCTGAGTTGCCAAACCATCAAGCATGCTCTACTGCCCCCATTTTTGCAGTCCCACCTGTATATATTACACCACCCGCCCAAACCGTTAAGAGAAACTTATATGGTTGATTGTCAGTGAACCTTGGAACATTGAAATCTGACTAAATAAGAACAAAATAAATGCCAATATATATAATCTTCATGAAATACTGCAACCATACTGAAACTATACATATACAAAGAATGTGGCTCAGTGAAAGGTGAAAGTTGATTATAACCTAATTATAACCTAATTCTATGAATGAACTTCTTTTCAGGCCCCACGATCTGTATGAATTGCTATTATGATGTTAGCCCTGAAAAACCTTCCTCGCAATTTGATTGGTTGGTTGTTGGAGTTTTGCATCCTGGCAACAGCTAAGGTCATATCAAGACAGGTACTGACTTGTGACAGTGTGTATCTATGGTGACTTTATAGTGCTGCCCCACTGGGAGACCAGGCCACCAGCACCATGACCTAATATCCCACTCAGTCACATTATCCTGACACTGAGCTAACCAGTCCTTGCCCTATCCTAATAATACCGAGCACCTGGCTAGGAAGCGACAAGTATCAATTTTTGAAGTCATTGGTTTGACTTCTTCAGGGTTCGAACCCATGGGTTCGAATCCCACGATCTACCAAAATGGGAGACGGACGCTCAACTCATTCGGCCATCCCACCTGATGATTTGGTGGGAAGGTATATGCTTCCAAATATACCTATATAATAGTTGCCCAACATAATAAAGAAAGACACAAGAGATGATAGTGGGTACAGTGATGGTAGGTGGGGGGGGGGGGGGGGAGTGGTGCGTGCACATACAGGTGCCCCCGCCCCCCACCTCCCAAACGGATCTGAATGTGAGTAAGGTGGAAGTGTAGGTGAATAGATAGGCTCCTCCAGTCAATGACTGACGGAGGAGTTAGGGCTGGGGAACAGATGGAAGCTTCCGGCCTTATTATACTCGTATAATGGCTTATACAGCATATAGATATGGGCAGAGAGAGCTAGTGTACCGGACCGTCGAATCAATAGAGCACTGGGATTTTTGGGTGGTGGTGGTTGTGGGTTCAATCCCTAGCTAAATAAAACCAAAGCCATACAAAATTGACACTACCTTGTCCCCTAGGTTGCTTGGCAAGCGGTCTTACTGGATAAAGTAAGGACTTGATTACTTAGTCTCAAAGATTATGTGGCAAAGTGGGATATCGAATCATGGCGCAAGACGGGTAGCTAGTATTCTACTGGGGGCAGCACTATAAAGTCACCACGAATGTGCACTATTACAAATAGGTCGGTTGGTTGGTTGTTGGAGTTTTAGGTCCTGCAACATCTATGGTCATATCACTCGTGGCGACTTTAGAGTGCTGCCCCACTGGGAAATCAGGCCACCAGCACGATGATCTGATATCCCACTCATATTATCCCAGCCAGCATTCCCAGCTGGGCCCTGGGTGGGCCCCACATGGGCAGCCCATCTGGGGCCCAGCTAAATTTGGCCACAGGCTCCAAGTGGGCCCCACGTGGGCTAGCCCAGGTGGGCCTATCTCAGTTATTGAATATGCTCGTCTTTGTGTGGGATGTACTGTCTGAGACACGGCGG
Source organism: Branchipolynoe longqiensis (assembly GCA_030323885.1). Taxonomy (NCBI): domain Eukaryota; kingdom Metazoa; phylum Annelida; class Polychaeta; order Phyllodocida; family Polynoidae; genus Branchipolynoe; species Branchipolynoe longqiensis. Next base: position 39,008,044 of record CM059188.1, read on the forward strand.
TGTCTGTATGCGTGTAGTGTCCCACCCATCCTCAATGTGTGTGATCAACATGGACATGGATACATCTTTTTCATATTCTCTGACAATTATCTTAGACAAAATATGATTTTTTTTTTTTAAACTGGGAATGTAGCCCATGTGGGGCCCATCTCATGCCCACTTCAGAGCCCACCTGGAGCCCCTGCCCAGCTGTGCCCAGCTCGCCCATTGACAACCCATGTAGGGCCCACCAGGGCATGTTTGCTGGGATCCTACCACTGAGCTAACCAGTCCTTGCCCTATCCTATTAATGCCGAGTGCCAGGTTAGGAAGCGACAAGTATCAATTGTCATTGGTTTCACTCGACTGGGAACCAAACTCCCAATTTCCCGCACACAAGGCCCGCGCTCTAGCTACCGATTCGGCCACCGGCCCAATAGGCCTATCACAAATAGAAAGAATCGACCAGTCCTGATATGGCCTTAGATGTTGGTGGGACGCAAAACAAAACAACTAACAATTAGACAGAAGATCAATCTAGGAGTTATGCAGGATATTGGACTCCTGTCAGGAAAATAATCAATTTCCATTGTCGTCATTAGTGGAGGTGATTCATTGTTAATTAAGCCCTGGCATTCCATCTGCTCTACTGTAGTGTGTTGGAATATCTATTGGGAACAGAACAACATACACATCACAACAGTAACTATCTATTGAGTGTGTGATAACATCTCAAACATATTTGTGACACTTATATTGCTTATTATCAGACTAAGATCCTTCATGGAAAATTTCGCGATCTTTGAGTTAATCCATTAATAGTTAGGAAAATAGAGTGAAAAGAATCTTTAAATATCAAAGACAAATACCTATTTGAAATCGATGTAAATAGTTCAGTTCATCTGCTCAGCTCCATAGGCTTGAATGCGAAATATCTTCTAATGTGTACAGCTTTGTAAATTTTTCTCATCCCAAACAAAATACTCTTAATCTGGCAAGAACTATGACAGGGGATCAATAAGAATGTATGTTATTTTCATATTTGTGTTGTAAGTGTGATGCACATAACTGCATCACTAAAAGCATATTCCAATTTTTACTATACCCGGGAGCATTATTTTTGACCACTTTGCGACCAAAAGCCGCCGACCTACTTGCGACCAAAGCAAAAAACAACGGTCGGCAATCGATGGTAGTGACTGGTCGGCGACCGACCTGCAACCAAAATGGTCACAAGGAGGTTTTTAGTTCTGCATCAAAAACCTCCCTGTGACCAAAATGGTCACAATGAGGTCATCAACCACTTTCAGCGCTTGTGACCAGTCACTGGCCAATCGGCCTTTTGGTCACAAAGTGGGCGCAAAGAGGTCGGAAGCCATAATGGGACTGGAGCTTAAGATGGCCATGGTTGTCTACCAATCAAGAGTTCCTACTGCTGAAATGAATCTGAACGGACCACTAAATTAACATCTAATTATCATATTATGATGCTTTAGAAGTTAGGATTTTGTGTTTCTAATACTGTTTTCATTGATAAAATTATTTGACACAAGAATAGATAACGGATTGAGATGGTTTTTGTGCTAGTATAATAGTTTAATCGAAGGGCACTATAGTGTGCAGCCATTGTGTTTCGCAGTCTCTTTCCCTATCCCCTAAATAAGAACCATATAACTATAAGGTTCCTGGGGGTCAAATAAATCTTCAAACATTTATTGAATTTGAATAGTTTGTTTTCTAATTTCAACCAATAAATTGCTGATTTTGTGGTCGCGGTGGCCAAATCGATAAAGGGGCTGTCACATTACAGCTTTTGGCGGGAGCGTATGGCGGTGTATGCGCTTTACGTCATATATGCCGCCATACGCTACGCATATGCCGTATACGCTCCTCATACGCTGTCGTACGCCGTCATACACTTTCTTACATCCGTCCGTCCAAAAAATGTTGAGCATGCTCAAAATTTCTCGGCGTATGGGAGCGTATGGTTCATACGCTACTCATACGCTACTCATAAGCTGGCATACGCTCTGCATATGCTAGGGGTATGCCGGCATAGGTTACGCATATGCTCAACTTGCGTGACCGGCGTATCTCTAGCGTATGTAGCGTACGCATAACCTACGTGTTATGTATTTGAACGTACTCCTAGCGTATGCACAGAGTATTCAAAGCGTATGCCCGACCTTTGGTCTCGACATCGATCTGAGCCGGGTTAACGGATATGTTTGGACCGTCCTACATGTTTGCACCGTCCCATTTCTTCATATATCATATATGGAGACTTCTTCCTAACAGGTAGTTGCTTTTGATAGTGGTTGGAGCACATGTTTGGACCGTCCTACTCTGGATGCCACACAAATATTGTACACTGATTGTGCTTTTGATAGTGGTTGGAGCACCTGAAGAGTTCAGGCGCAAAACCACGTAAACGCCAATCAAAAGATTGAGCAAAACATTGGAATCAAACCTTCAAAAAGTTTTTTTTATATTCCTACTCTTTCACTCATTGCTCCATAACCATATGATCATATGACAAGTTAAATTAGTGAGAAGTAATATTATTTTCAGGTCAAAATCCTTTATTTAAATAACAATTTTGGATTGGTGTTTACATGGTTTTGCGCAGGAACTCTTCACATGTTTGGACCGTCCTACTCTGGATGCCACACAAATATTGTACACTAATTATTCAGTTTTAAGAAGCCTTCGACTACCTCGGAGTCAGGCTCGATCACAAACTCTCCATGAGCCCACTTGTGAAGCATCTGACCTCCAGAATGAACAAGAGACTTCTTCTAATGACTAGAATCTCTGGGTTCAACTGGGGAGCACAAGCTGAAGTGCTCAGCCTCTTCTACAAACAGGCCATGCGGGCCCTCTACGACTATGCAGCCAACACCATTTCCTGGATTGGTCACTGCAGAAAGAACCGTAAGGCACGCCTCCCTCGCAGTAGCATCCTGACCAAAGACCTCCTCACCCTGGAAAGAGTCCAATACCAGTCAGCGCGACTCATCACCCGAACTCGCAGGACAACCAGGGTTGAGATCCTCCTCCTTGAGGCCAACCTCCCACCACTCCACCTACGCGGACAACAGCTGCTGGCAAACCACCTCTGCCAAGCCCTGTCCACAGGCCACTCCACCTTCTACCGCAGCCTCCTGCCTACAAAACGGCCCAGGACGGCTCCTCGGCCTCTCCTGGGGTGCGAAAACGGCCATCCGCACCCTGAAAGAAACCCACGGGCTGGCACTCAATGATGTCCCTGACCTCCGGGCGAGACCCCCCTGGTACTCCATGCCCATTGAGGTCAGACTTACCAGCCTCTGCTCAGCCCGAACCAACTACCCGACTATAGTCCTCAAAACCCTGGCACAGGAAACCATTGCCCGGGCCAAAGAGGACTTCCCTCTAGCCACCACGGTTTACACCGATGGCTCGCTCAACCCTGACACAGGCCGAGCCGGGGCTGGCTACTTCCTACCAGATGGGCAGGCTAGATGCCTTATCAGGGTCATGGACTACTCCTCCACCCTCGATACAGAGCTCGCCGCCATCCACCATGCACTGACCCACCTGTGGCACTGCAGCTGCATAGTGGTCACTGACTCACTCAACGCAGTCCGCAAGATCAAGGACCACAGAGCTAACCACTCTCTGGCCACCTTGATCCAGAACATCATCGTCACCAGGCATGAAGCTCAACTCGACACAGTGCTGGCCTGGGTCCCCTCCCACATAGGACTTCCCGGTAATGACCAGGCTGACTCAGCTGCTCTGGATGGCTCCACCGTCCTGAGATCGACCTCGTCATAGACCACTCCTTGTCCAAGCTCAAAGCCACTTACGCTAGAGCCACCAAAGCCCTGTGGGAGGCTTCCCTCCATGACACCACCGTCAGGAACCCATACTCCATCAGTTGGGCCTGGCACAAAAATGTCAGAGCACGCCTACCAGCCCCAAGAAACCTCTCTGCATCCGTGCAAGAGGCGGTCACACGCTTCAGGACTGGATACAGGCGGTTCATCGATACCCCTGCATTGCAACGATGTCCATGCAGTGACAAAGTCTTCAACGTCGCCCACGTCTTGGCGTCAAGTGTGGCCTTTGATAGGACCGCCATCCGAGACTTCCTCAGCCCACCACACAACTTGTCTGACACCCGAGCTGCGCTCGCCATCCTTGAGAGGCTCTCCGAGTCCTCATGGGAGCCACTCGGTAGATTCTATATACAAAATTACCACACCTTCGAGATCGTCGGCGGCCCTGAACCCATCGCCGACGACTCTGAACCCAACAGCAGCGACAGTGACTAGCAACCACTGTCAGGGAGCCCCGTGAGGTCCCGATCGGGGAGCCCCGTGAGGTCCCCCAGTCAGGGAGCCCCGTGAGGTCCCCCAGCAAGGAGCCCCGTGAGGTCCCACCCGGGAGCCCCGTGAGGTCCCACCCGGGAGCCCTGTGAGGTCTCACCCGGGAGCCCCGTGAGGTCCCACCCGGGAGCCCCGTGAGGTCCCACCGGACGCAGCCCCTACACCAGGAGCCCCGTGCAGTCCTGGACACACCAATGTGACAGCCTCGACCCCTGCACCCACAACGCCGGTTCCCGCTTCGATCACCGACGGAGTGGGTGCCGGGACCGCGGAAACAGGCACACCCACCCACATCACCCCGGTCCAAGAGCCACTGGCCCTGGAGAACCCACCCTGCGACGAGGGCCCGGAAGACCAACGCGCCGCCCAAGTCCCTGCTGCCAATGACACCAGATCCCGCTTTGATCTACGGTCGAGGTACAGGACCGTGGGCCCAAGAACGTATTGCCACCTGCCAGGCCACCGCCGCACCACAGCACAAGTCACCGCACAAAGCACCACGCCCCCCCCCCCCCCCACCACACCTCAAGCTGGACGAAGCAAGAAGGAAAGAGCCCCCCCGCCAAAAAAAACACACATCAAAAACGTTTTAACGGCGCCGTTTATTAATGCTGCAGTCCTGCAGCCAGTGACTGCTAGGTCACAAACCCCCCAATAAGTAAGTAAGTAATTCAGTTTTAACTTGCTATCCAGACCGCATTCTGTCCACACCTCTCTCTATCACCTCTCCGCCGGCCATGCTCCTCCTTGATATGTCTGAAAATAGTTCCAGGAGGGGGAGCCCGCCGGCATTTCACTTTCTACTCTTACTCTGTCCGTGTCTATGTCTTGCTGATTGGTCACCATAGAGCAGATAGACACGGTCCTTTGACTCAACTCTCCTCATTTCTCTTTCCTAGACTCTGCCCTTTCGATTTCTCCCAGGCAGACTTGGCAATTGCATTATTAGCATACAGAAATGCAACGATAGAGGGCTTAAATGCCTCTCCAGCACAGCTGTTAATGAGTCAAACACTCCAATAAAAAATTCCAACTCTACCAAAACACTTAGAACCGTGCGTAATCACATTGCGAAAGCAAGAAATATTACGTCAACAGAAAGAGAAACATTACTATGATAGGCGAGTAGGGAAAGACCATCGACAGCTAGATCGGGGGACAAAGTCAAATACAAAACACATGAAGACAAATGGGCCAGTGGAACAGTTATGTCAAGGAACCAAAGCACTAATCGAGATTACATAATCAAATCCCACGAGGACAAACTATTCAGAAGAAACAGACAATACATAATCGAGTCAGACAAGAAAGTGCCAATTAGGGCCAAGCAACACACACCACGTAACAATACTTGCACAATTACAAGCACCCAAACCCATGATAAAACACACACACAGTCGCCGTACACAACACGATTTGGATGAGTAATTAAGGGGGTATGCGGATTCGGGTACTGACCACATGACACAGTAAAGTGGCATTAGCACTTGACATAAGAACTTGTCTGAACAATTGTACACATATATTATGAGGTGGATAAATGGGTGTGTATGGCATATAACATGATGTTTGATATTTGATATTGCAATTGACAATTATTTTCAGAGTATTATTTGTATTTGTCTAGTTATATTGCTATTGATAAGAGCAATATTTGATGCTTGTTGACTCAGGTGTATGATAATACATGGGGGTTTGATCCCTCTCAACGAAATGAACATTATTTATCGAGCCATAAGATGAAAGAGACTGGAGATACTGTACTTCATATGTTTACATTCATTTAAAAAAAAAGAATTAAGTAAAGGTGATGGTTTGTTAGTCTTTAAGATGTTAGCATTGATTGCAATAGACAAAGTGCAGTCGAACGATAATGTGATTGAACTTTATTTCAGAAGTATGACATATACAAATTGTTCAAATATAAGAATCCCCGAGCCAGAACAGTCATGGCCTATATCAGCGAAAGAACACATGTATACATCTGGTTCTGTTTTGGGGGGAAGATGTAAGGTGTGCGAAATATGTGGACCGACCCACTCAGGTGCCGGTCACATGGGGGCGTTGGTGCATGACCAAGGATAAAAAAATAAAGCCAGTCTTACACCAGCACTCGAGTTGTCTACATCTATTATACACTACAATTACCTGTCCTAATATGACCTTAGATGTTGCTAGGAATAGTAGGATGTAAAACCCCAACAAACAAACAAATCTAATTTCTAAATTGTCCTCTTTCTTATTTGTAATGCCAACCGAAAAGAGGGAGAGCTCCCGTTAATGTGAATGAATTGGCTCTTAATTTTATTGGATTGGATGCATTGGTGAGCTGTTGGTAAAACCCCAATAACTATCAATGCGGGCCTTTAAATTTGACGCATAACCTTGGGGATGGCGACACGGTGAAGACGGTGCTAATAATCTGTTAGGCAGCTCTAGATTCACTCGCACCAATCCTTCATTCCTTCATACAGCACATAGGGCCTACTGATTCAGTCCAAGATGGAGGGTTTACGGAGGATAGTCCTCGTCTGCACTCGCATATTACTGCTACTGCTAGGTGAGGAAGTGAACGACTAATGTGTGGTTTTGCTTCGTTGCGTTGGTGTATGTCTGAAATTTTGTTTTTATTTTCATTGACTCCTTCTGTAGCCTACTTCAATATTTACGTGCGTAGGTCTATGTTTGTCCTCTCTCCGCTCCCCCGCCCCTCTCCCACTCTCCCCTTCTCTCTCTCTCTCCCTGTCCCCTTCTCTCTCCCTCTCTCCTTCCCTCTGTCCCCCCCCCCCCCTCTCTCTCGCCCTCTCGTTCTTTCTCTCTCTCTACATCCCCCTCTCCGTCCGCCTCTCATTCCCCCCTTTCCATTCCATCTCGCTCCCCTCCCCGCCATCTCCCGCTCGTCCTTTACACACTCTATCGTTCTCTCTATCCACCCCCCCCCTCCCTCCCCCCCCCCCCCCCCGCTCTCTCTCTCTCTCTCTTTCTGTTTCTCTACATGTGCATGTATATATCCAAGTATATCCTTTCGAGTAACATTTGCTATTTTAGTGTTCAACAATAATCATATATTACAATTAGGCCTAAGTAGGCTTATACATCTAGACCTGCTGAAAAGTTGGGCTACTAGTTTAGTAACATTCGCTATTTTAGTGTTCAAAAACAATCAGATTACAATTAATTACACACCTAGACCTGCTGAAAAATTAGGGTACTAGTTTAGTAACATTCGCTATTTTAGTGTTCAACAATATCCGTAAATTTGTTACTATTGGTGCATGCCCCCCCCCCCCCCACACACACACACCCCGAATATACCAAGACTGGCAGGTGTCTCCTTGAGGCGTATGATTAGTAATTCATATTCAACGGCCATTAATTGGTAATATCTAACTTTCGCCATTTTCCCAGTGTTACTATCATGCCGGGCTTTAACCAAACAGATAACGGCTGCAGATTTCTCAACGAAGCGAATGCCGACAGACTGCCGACTGGCGGGTGAAAATAATTTAAATGACGGTTTACTACATAATTGGTACCGGATTCAAGTAGTTAAAGCGGCATAGTCCAGTGAAGCATCCTATTTCAAAACTGAAACAATTATCTAGATTTGATTCTACGTATCTAACTTGGATACTGATGCCTTTATTAAAGCTGTAGTCCGATGAAGTATCAAATTTTCAAAGCCAAACCAATTATCTAGATTTGATTTTATATATCTAACTTAGATACTGATGCATTTATTATGCAGTTTCTACGTAAAAGGCAATACTGAGTCAATTTAACAGAACCTGTTACTGCAGAAATCTATGGCGTCGAGTTTTGGCAAGCTTGCCAAAACTTAATTCTCAATGTTTGCACTCAAAATATTTCAAAAGTTTACCATTTAAAATAAAAGTAATTTTGAACCAATGTAAAGTAGATACTAGTGATCGATCTAATATATTTATCTCAGAAAAAATACAGAAATTCAAAACCATCGGACTACGCAACTCTAAGTATTTGTTGCCACATATATAAGGGAGTACCAAGTCAATTTAATAGAACATGTTACTGCTAAAGCCTATGGTTTCAGGGTTTTAGTATGCTTGCCAAAACTAATTTTTACATGTTTGCACTTCAAATATCTCAAAAGTTAGCCATTTAAAACAAATGTTGCTTCAAAATAATTTAATATATTTATCTGACAGAAATTAACTCAAACCATTTATTTGGTCAAGATAAAGCAGATAGCGAGAGCATATTAGGGCTTAACATCCGGGCAAAATCTAAAATCATCAAAATGAGTATTTTTTGGTGACAGTGTACATTCATCTTGACTGTGCGGTGTTGACCAGCGGAGACATTGTAGGCCTACTGGCAGAACAATGACCTAATTTACCTATCAGTGACATTATCCTAACACTTAGCCTACCAGTTCCTTGGCCTATTTTTAGTCATGTCAGGTGCCAGGGCCGCATTCAGGGTTCTTCTCGGAGGCGCCGCGGAGACGTCTCGGTGATGCGTTTTGGCCTATTTGCGTTCACAGTGCGTCTCGGAGACGCCTCCCTTTTCAGACTGGGGATGAAAAGCGCCTTGAAAATGGCCACCGTATTCAGTGGTTTCAGCCAATCACAGCGCAGCTTTTCCATTGCAAATGGCCACCACCTATGGGAGCGGCCATTTTCGAGACAACAAACTGCTTTTGCCGTTCAAACTAGCGTGACCGTTCAAACTAGCATGGCCATCTCCGAGGCACCTCCGAGACGGACCCTGAACGCGGCCCAGGTTAAGATCATAACATGTCTCGCAAGGGGAGTGGGCGCTCTATCCACTCTGCCATCCCGTCCGACTATTTTATAATTGGTTGCTAGCAATAATTGGTTGCTAACTGAAAATTCTTCCATGGAAAATCTCATCTGCTGACCATATAGCCAGATGGTTTTGAATTTCTGCCTTACACGTTAGATAAATACATTAAGTTGATTGTTATAATCTACTTTTTCTTTATGGGGCTGTCACATTAGATTTTTTTGCGGGAGCGTACGGCGGCGTGAGTGCGTTACATCATATACGTCGGTATACGCCACCAAACGCTACACATACACTACGCATACGCCGTCATACGCCGTCATACGCAGATCCTCCAACATGCCTGTTTCCTTGCTCAAAATTGTCAGCGTATGGCAGCGTATGGATCATACGCTGCTCATACGCTAGGCATACGCTATGCATACGCTGGCATAGGTTACACATAGGTTAGGGGTACGTCAGCATAGGTTGGGCGTATGCTGGATTGACACCCGCCGGGTGTCTCTTGCTTACCTCCAACGTTCTGTAAAAGTGATATCACACTACGGCGTATGGCGTTAGCGTATGGATTTTAGACCCATACACCGTCATATGCCGTCATACGCTACGCATATGCCGGCATATGCCATCATATGCCGTCATACGCCGTCATACACCCTCATACGCGCGTCCATCCCAAAAATTTTTTTAGCATGCTCAAATATTTTCGCCGTATGGCGCGTATGGCTCATACGCTGCTCATACACTCGACGTACGCTATGCGTATGCCGACATAGGTTACGGATAGGTTGGGCGTACGCTGAACTTGTCAATCACAACTGTCAAACCTCATCACAGTATGCCGCGCATAGGTCGGGATACGCTTTGAATACGCTGCCATAGGCTATGGGTAGGTTAGGCATAGGTTAGGCATAGGTTAGGCATAGGCTGGGTGTACGCTTCAGATGCCGCTGGGACCTCGTGCGTAGCATATGATGGCGTATGATGGTGTATGGGTCGAAAACCGCATACACCGGCATACGCTAACGCATGACAGGGCCTTTAGTTACCTACATCTAAGGTGGATATACAGGATCAAATCTAGGTTAAGTGCTTTGGTTTCGAAAACTTATGATGGCTTTAATTCATCCCACAAGCAGTGTGCGGTGCAGTGGACTCACCATGCACAACACAATTTTCTCTCTCTCTCTCACTCTCTCTCTTTCCCTTCATATTCCCCGGGAAGTGGGACGTAGCTCAGGCAGTAGTGTCCACCTGAAAAGGTGTAGGTCATCCTATGATCCTGCTCAGTGGATCCATTTGCTGTTTGGGCTATCTTACGTTCCAACCAGTGGTCCACAAATGGTTCATTAAAGGCTGTGGTATGTGTTGTTCTGTCTGTAGGAAAGTGCATATAAAAGACCCCTTGCTGCTTATCGGAAAGAGTAGCATATGTGGGGGCAGCAGGTTTCCTCCAAATGTCAGAATGACCATATGTTTGACATCCAATAGCCGATGATAAAAATCAATTCACTGTAATGGCGTCATTAAATAAAACAAATTTTACTTTTTCTCCCTCAGTGACCGGGAGGTGCACAGCCATCACCCAAACGGAAGTGAACTACATGGCACGCCACCTGGTGGTGCATTATGCCGTCAGGGACAACATCAACCACCCGAACATGCAGCTCACCGTCAAACTGCGTAATGGCGGCGAGAACCCCCTGGCAGCGGCTGGGTGGTCGCTGTACTTCAGCCACGTCCGGGTCCTGCAGCCCAAACTGCTGCTGGAGGATGACGGGAACTACATCACGAGGGAAGGCGTGAAGATTGGGCAGCACCGCCTCAAGCTGTACCACATCAACGGGGTCCTGTTCAAGATCGAGCCGATGGACGGGTTCAAGCCGATCGCCAAGGGACAGACGATCGAATTACAAATGGAGGCCCAACATTGGGAGGTAGGCTACACTACCCCTCGTCCACTTGTGTGTGTATCTGTGTGTGTGTGTGTGTGTGTGTCTGTGTGTGAGTGTGTGTGTGTGTGTGTGTGCTTGTTTGGGTTTATGTGTCATGGATATATCTAAGTTCATATCAGGACGGGGGTAGCTACCGACTTGTAACAGAGCACACTCATGGTGACTTTATATAGTGCTTCCCTACTGAGAGACCAGACCTTCGGTACCATGAACTGATTTCTCACTTAAGCTGCGTTTACACGGCCAAAAGTAAAACGATTCAAGACAAAGCGTTCTACCTGAAACGTTCTCGTGGTGCGTTTACACGGTGTCGTATTTTCGTGGCTTCTGCGCATGCGCGGATTTTCGCTGGTTGCGGCGATCACTGCTATTTGTTTTGTTTACACTCTGCGATTCGACGCTGATCAAGCTGCTACGTTAATATCGCTTGGAATTTAAGGTTAATTTAATTAAATTTCATTATTTGAGTATGTAATTCTGTTAAATATGATCGCATTCAATAGATCTCGGTCTAATTGGTCCCTAACACTGCCGGGCACCAGCAATTAGTTACTGCTCCCCCTGTTTCCGGCACGCACTACTATTTTATACTACCGCCGCCCGGGAACAAGCTGAAACGTTTCCTGTAGACCACCTCCGGAGGTGGTATTCGCGGAACGTTCCAGCTGGAACGTTTCAGCCCTAAAACGCCGCAGTGGTGCGTTTACACGGCCACATTTAAAACGTTCTAGGCAACTGGTTCTACGTAGGACGTTTCAAGTCGCCCGTGTAAAGGCAGCTTTAGTCTGCTAACCAGTCTTTGCGTTATCCTAGTAATGCTGAGTGTCAGGCTTGGTAATGACACGTATCAATTTTAATTTAAGCGTCTTTATTCTGGTGAATAGGTTCTTTTGTCAGCGCCGAAGAACTGGCCATTTTTTAATTCAGGATTATTTACACAAAATGGTATATTGAGTATCTATGTATAAGTATGAACTAACCATAGTGGTTAAAAAAACAATGTGTAGTATATAGCACAATGTATTCCTGATAGGTACCTACAAGGACCACAGTGATAAGGACCACAGTGGTAGGCTACACTACTCCTCGTCCACTTGTGTGTGTATCTGTGTGTGAGTGTGTGTGTGTGTGTGTGCTTGTTTGGGTTTATGTGTATTCATTTAAATGTATTCATTTAAGTAAAATTGTAGTAAATTTTAATGTAGGATATGATCAGCTGGAGTTAGACCAGACTACATACACATTAGAAGGTCGGCCCACATCACGTGACCATTACGAGATGGCAATCAAAGGCAGAGCTATAAGAGTTAAGTGCCGAAATTATTTTGGTGGTTTTTTTTCTCAGTTAAAATTGCTCCAAAGCTGGCCATTTTTCATCAAAGTTACTCCAGAATAACGAATAGTAGGTTATAATGGTCAACCTGATATATTTATCGCAACAATAAGTCAAAAATGCAAAGACCATCGGATCATGCAACTTTAATAATGTTGGCTGCACTCGGCAGGTGTCGCGTACAGACGTGATGCCGAACTGGTACATCGCCGCGGACAAGCTCGAGGCACGCGTAGTGGAGAGTACGTCGGGACAGAGCCTCGACTTCGTGGCACCCTTCATAGCAGAGGAGCAGTACAAGAGGTCCAAGTCGGACCAGTGGTCACCGTTCAGCCACACACAAAGGTACCACTACACGCTGTGTATCTAGTAGGACCTATTGTAGATAATATGTTCACCCCGTACTTGCAGTAGGGCTGAATGACAACGTAGTTGGACCAGACGGGATGGCCGAATGAGTTAGAGCGTCCGTCCCCCATGCTGGTACTTGGTAGATCGTGGGGTCATGTGTCGAACCCTGGACGAGTCAAACCAATGACTTAAAAATTGATACTTATCACTTCCTAGCCTGGCACTCGGCATTATTAGGATAGGACAAGGACTGGTTGGCTCAGTGTCCGGCAGCCTGGTTTCCCAGTGGGACAGCACTATAAAGTTGCCAGGAGTGCGCACTGTCACAAGTCGGTACCCGTCCTGATATGACCTTAGATGTTGCTAGGACTTAAAACAACAAACAAAACAAAACGTAGTCTAAATACAGTCGAAAATAGTTTTAGTATGGAACAGGAAGTGGAATTCCTGGTTCAAGCATCCAATGGCTACTTATATTGGCACAGAGTTGGTGAAATGGGAGAGAATACAAAAAGACAAGATGGCAACGATAGAATGCGGTTGATTTAACTTTTTAATTCCATTAAACTACATGTTTTATTATATTTTCACATCAAAATTAGTGATAATTCAAAATTAAGATATGCGTGAAGAATATATTTTGCTTTTTAAATTAAGAATTGATCTGCTCATTTCATTTACCCAGCCTTTCGTCACTTTTTCTAATGGGTTGTTCTTCATTCACCCCTACTGTACAGAACAGTACGGGGTGAGTCTTTTATCGAGGCCTACTGTGGAGTGAGAAACTCAACCCACCATCTGAGGAAGTCTGAATGTAATACCCCAGTCATGCGAGGCCTGCGTTCGCTTACGATCGATTTGCGACGTCAAAATGTCCTCATTGCGCCCTCCTTATGCCCTCCTTAAGTGCTGGCGCCGTGAGGACGCCAACCTCCCGGCGTCCATTTCGGAAATTTTGGATGCGAGGAGGTTGCACGTGCTGCACATGCAACCTCCGACCTGGTGCCGCCCTCGCGCCGCCAGATCACCGACCCCTTGGTTGGCAAGTTGCCACTGACCTAGCGGCCCCAAAATATGCAATGCCGCGCTCACGGGGTGGTCGGCGCTGCGGTGCCAACCCGGCGCCGCCCCGACGCTGATGTGGCACTGCCCCAGCGCTGATGCGGCGACGGCCCGGCGACAGCCTGGCACCACCCTGGCGCCACCATGGCGCCGACCACGTATTTGAATCAATGTATCAAATGGGACGCTGGGAGGTTGGCGTCCTTTTGGGCATAAGGAGGTCGGAGGCGGATGCTGACTCTTGTGTGACTGGGGTATTAGCAGCACAAAAGAGGTGGCAAAATGGTCGCAAAGTGGTTGCGAGGTGGTTTTCAATGGTCGCCAACCTCCTTGGGACCATTTTGGTTACAAGGAGGTTGCAGCTACCGGAGTAGAAACCTTGCCACCAAAATGGTTGGCCAGAGATCTGTGACCATTACTTTGGTCGCAAGGAGGTCACAAGGAGCGGGGTTCTTTGATCCAAAGTGGTTGCAAAGTGGTCGCAAGCGGTTGCAAGCTGTAGTGTGACTGGGGCTGTACACTACAATGGCTACTATAAAGTAAACTGTTGTGCTTCGAGGTACGACATGTTCCCCGACGAACAGACGACCGATAAACTCCGGATAATTCCGAACGTCGTCAAGGCCAGCTTCAAGGCCGAATCGATGAAGGTCATCAGAGACGACTGGGTGGTCGTGTATGACAAGGTCGCCAAGTTTGCTGCCAAATTACTGGAAAGTAAGTAGAAATAGGCTGTTTTCCCTCTGAGTAATGCACGGTGAGCCTCTAGTTCTACAGACAGGAGTAGTTCTTACGAATGGTATCAAGGTCACGTTGGTGCTGGAAATCTTCTATAAGACTTTTTCTACATAGCATGTTGTACAGTGGGCTGCTACCGATAAATTTACTCAAGTTCTTCCACTAAAGTTAGGCACCTTATCTGTGAGATCAGTTCAGAATATGAAACTAACAATTATATATTATTCTTGTTTCAGAGCAATTACATATGCGTGTATTTGAACGAAGCGAACCAAAGCTTCCCACTTTTCGCGTCATAGACCTGAAGGTCAACAATGCAGTCGTTATAGATGACCCCTGTGCGACCAATAAGGTAACTTCTCCGTATAAACCTAATGCGCAAATACCGTATTCTCATGGGTTAAGGCCTTTGGCGTTTAAATTGTCAAATCACTGAAGTGGGGGAATGGGCCTTTACCCACACATAGGCGTTTAAGGGGTGAGCGTTTATGAAATATTGGCCAAGTGGGGGTGGGGGGTGGGCATTAACCCACGAGAATACGGTAATACCCAAATGGCGCCATTCACATTTTAAACCAAATAGGAGCCCTTGGATGAAAGGATGAAAGGATGGAAGGAGGTGTTATTAAGTTTTTAGTAGTCATGAATATATACCATACGTCATGCAAGATAAACGTGTAATTCACGACGATGGAGACAGAAGTAGTGCAACAAACTCTTTATTACAGGAAGCCACCATACCAGCATTTCTGGTATTCAGAAACTATTTTTGTGTAAACGGTTACATACCAGCCAACATCTAGTTTACAACAATTTTCTTCCGAGAACGACATATTTTGATCACAGATCATCATTAATTTGTTTCACTTCAGACAACATTACTTTCAATACTATATTGATAGCGATATTTACAAGTGGTGGTACACTTTATATTAATAACTTTCGGCGGGTAAACTCCCTTACCGACAGATTTGAATTCACACAAGAACATTGTTATTTAGCAGTAGGATATTACAACGCTGTATCAATCCAGCCTCATTTACCATCTATCTCTTGTATAATTATTATTTTGAATTTTTTAACAGCATTCTTGTATACTAGAAATAATCCCACCGCTGTTAAACAGGTCGAAAAATCTACTTCAATATAATAGCACTAAGCATCCAGGAAATTCTCTCAGTTTAAGACAGGCACCTCAGACACTCAGCCTAACACACTTACCAATGAAGGGTGGGACGGGTGGTTTTTTCTTATCACTGAACTGCCTATAACGGTGGAATATATTTTAAATCGATCCGTCCGGCTTGCTACTTCAATAGCGAGTGTTAGGCTGTTAGCGATGTCGTACCAAGAAAGCTTCGTTCCCTTAGTGACAGCAATGCTATGACGCTATAGGCATCCCGTGCATACCATGTCAACGTGACTTGGTATTTCACTAAGCAACACTAAAATGGTCTCCAACGTCGTGAAGTAATCATGTTACCGGCAACATGCATAATGTTTCAAAATTAAGATGTCATTCAGAAACTCATATTTGTGTTGTGACCTGATCAATCTAAATTATTAAAGTAAGCCATGGCAATTTAAACGATGGTCTCGTTAATTTGACTTTTTCTTGCATAAGCTAGGGCCTACTCTTCCTATCCAAGTGTCAGCATAGCTAGATAAGACCCCCGTCACACTAGTCTTGCGACCACTTTGCTACCTCTTGCGACCAAAAAGAAAGCCCACTGTCACACTCACAGCGACCTCCTTGAGAACAAAAGGCAAAACATGTTGGGTTGTCGGGGGGGGGGGGGGCTTGATGACTGCAGGGAAGATAGGTTGGCAATATATGGCTTCCGGCCTAGATAACGCTAGGTGGCACTCGTGTACTATCAGTCCATACTATAGTAGGGACACATATATATATATATATATATACCTATCGGATTATACAACTTTAGTCCACGCCGTGGGAACGGTATGAAGCTCAGGCATTAGAGTGTCCACCTGTCAAGGTGTGCCGGGTCATCCGATCGATCCTACATAGTGGACACATTTGCAGTTTGGGCTATTTTCCGTTCCAACCAGTGGTCCACAACTGGTTCATCAAAGGCTGTGGTATGTGCTGTCCTGTCTGTGGGAAAGTGCATATAAAAGACCTATTGCTGCTTATCGGAAAGAGTAGTCTATGTGGTGGCAGTGGGTTTCCTCCAAAGAAATATGTCAGAATGACCATATGTTTGATGTCCAATAGCCGATGCTAAAAATCAAACTTTGTTTTAGTCTGCGCCATCTCTGTGAGACCCCAGCGTTCTGCATGTGACCCTCTGATGTGACTGTAATGCAGGAGGCCTACACGCTGGCCGTGGACACGGCGGGAGAGACGGTGGCGGTGACGGGCCGGGAGGTCGTCGGGGTGCTCCACGGCGTACACACCCTTCTCGCCCTGATCAGTCATGGAGACGGAGTAGTCCAGGAGGGCCTTATCCAGGACTGCCCCAGGTGAATGCTGAACTATCGGAGCCTACCAGTATGCCGTATCCTACTATTGTAGAGAGAGAGCAGGGGGGAGGGGAGGGGGGAGGGAGGGAGTGGGGAGTAAGAGGCGGGAGGGAGAGGAGTAGTCCAGGAGGGTATGCCATACGATTGTTCAGAGAGGGGGGGGGGGGGGAGGGGGAGGGAGGGAGAAGGGAGATGGAGGGAGGGAGGGAAGGGGAATAGGGATGGAGAGAGTGGGGATGGAGGGTGAGAGAGAGGGGGAAGGAAGGAGAGAGTGGGGAGGAAGAGGGAGGGAGAGGGGGAGAGAAAGGGGTGAAGAGGCACGGGGGTGGAGGGAGATAAAGGGAGAGAGGGAGGTGAGGTAGGGAGAGAGAAACCCACCCGGCCTCACACGGCCCCGCCCCGCCGCGCCATGTGACAATTTCGATAACCAAGCTATCCGACACATGTTCTATAGAGTAGTTTAGCAGCCCTGTCCATAGATAACAGATTCACATCTGACTCTGTTCAGAGGTGAATTACATACAACCCTATGTAAAAGGTGGAGAAAATGTGTCTCACTGTAGATGGTCTTAGTTTAGCAGTCCTATCTTCTATTGGTTGAAATCCAATATCTACGATCCGATTATATATGTTTTCCCTCAACATATACTCTCCAGGGTATATGACAATGAAAATGACTGCTTCCTGACCTAGATTAGATTATTACTCAGGAACCTATCAACTTCCTGCCAATGGCTGCCATGTAGATGTATGGGCTCTATCAATTCAAACTTTAAAGTTCATTTATCTCCTGGACTTAATCTACTAATCAGTTCAAAAGTTGAGGTTAAATATATCAAGGTATATGAAGAATATAATCTATCAATTCAAACGTTAAAGTTCATTTATCTCCTGGACTTAATCTACTAATCAGTTCAAAAGTTGAGGGTAAATATATCAAGGTATATGAAGAATATAATCTATCAATTCAAACTTTAAAGTTCATTTATCTCCTGGACTTAATCTACTAATCAGTTCAAAAGTTGAGGGTAAATATATCAAGATATGTGAAGAATATAATCTATCAATTCAAACTTTAAAGTTCATTTATCTCCTGGACTTAATCTACTAATCAGTTCAAAAGTTGGGGGTAAATATATCAAGGTATATGAAGAATATAATCTATCAATTCAAACTTTAAAGTTCATTTATCTCCTGGACTTAATCTACTAATCAGTTCAAAAGTTGAGGGTAAATATATCAAGATATGTGAAGAATATAATCTATCAATTCAAACTTTAAAGTTCATTTATCTCCTGGACTTAATCTACTAATCAGTTCAAAAGTTGAGGGTAAATATATCAAGGTATGTGAAGGATATATTCTGCTCATTAGATTAAGAATTTATGTTCTCATTTCATTTACCCACATTTTCTCCACTTTTTATATAGGGATGTTCTTCACCCCAACTCAGACTAATGTAGTATGGGGTGAATCTTTTATCTACTCTGTCCAGAGAGCATTGGGCTGTGGGAGTAACCAGACACACTTAAGTCACCGATACACATATATTTCCTCCTGACAGGTTCGGCTACCGTGGGATGCACGTAGATGTGGCTCGCAACTTCTTCTCCAAAGAGACCATCATGAAACTGTTGGACGTCATGTCCATGTACAAGCTTAACAAGTTTCACTTTCACGTCACTGATGACGAGGGTTGGCGTCTCGAAATACCAGGGCTACCGGAACTGACTAAAGTAGGGATGCCAATCTGTAAGGCTGAACAAACAAAAAATACCACACATATTTTTCAAGCACTTTTTCTCTTCTTAAGAACTTGGAGTAGAGAGTGTTCTTGTTTTTTGTGTGCAGTTTTTTTGTTTGGTTAAATAAATTTGGGGTGGAGGTTGATTTTTAGTAGGAGACAATTGTCATGTATCTGACTGCTAAAGTAATAATAATAGTAGTAGTATTAGTTAATAATAGTAATAATAATAGTAGTGATAATAGAAAATATAATAATAGTAATAATAATGATAATAATAGAAATAATAATAGAAATAATAGTAATAATAATACTACTAATAATAGTAACAGTAATAATAGCCAATATAATAATAGTAATAATAATGGTAATGGTAATAATAGAAATAATAATAGAAATAATAATAGTAATAATATCAGCAATGATAATAGTGATGATGATAGTAGTAATAATAATGGTAACAATAATAACAATAATAACAATAACAATAGTAATAACAATAGTAATAACAATAGTAACAAATAGTAATAACAATAGTAATAACAATAGTAATATCAACAGTAATAACAATAGTAATAACAATAGTAATAACAATAGCAATAGCAATAACAATAGTAATAACAATAGTAATAACAATAGTAATAACAATAGTAATAACAATAGTAATAACAATAGTAAAAACAATAGTAATAACAATAGTAATAACAATAGTAATAACAAGAGTAACGAAAATAGTAATAACAATAGTAATAACAATAGTAATAACAATAGTAATAACAATAGTAATAACAATAGTAATAACAATAATCTAAAAATCAAGTAGAATGGATGAGAATAGTCAAAAGTATGCCAACAACTGAAAACCCTGATTGTGAAACCTCACCAGGTGGGCGGCCGGCGCTGCCACGACCCGACCGGCGAGATCTGCCTCGTCCCCCAGCTGGGGTCCTCCCCGAGTGGCGGCGGCTCGGGCACCGGGTACTACAGCGTGCAGGAGTACCAGCAGATCCTGCAGTACGCGCAGGACCGCTCCATCCTCGTCATCCCAGAGTTCGACATGCCCGGTCATGCGCACGCCGCCATCAACGCCATGAAGGTGCGCGAGAAGAAAACCGGAAGTGACGAATACCGGCTCACCGATCCCAATGACACCTCCAGGTTAGTTAGTAGACCTATGCAATAGACTACATCACGGTTCCGAATGCGCATGCGCTGAAAACGGCCGTGG
Organism: Branchipolynoe longqiensis; assembly: GCA_030323885.1. Classification (NCBI taxonomy): domain Eukaryota; kingdom Metazoa; phylum Annelida; class Polychaeta; order Phyllodocida; family Polynoidae; genus Branchipolynoe; species Branchipolynoe longqiensis. The sequence continues at coordinate 39,028,082 of CM059188.1, forward strand.
GAGCAAAGCAAAGGCATACGGCCATTGACTTTGCCTATACGCGCATTGAAAAATGTCAGTTTTATTAAAAATTAATAGAAATCCAAAACCCTAACCTTATAAAACTAATATAATCTTTTTGTTAAACATGTTTTCTATATGTGTTCCAAGCGGTTTGTCTCTAGGTGGTGTGGATTTATCAATATTTTACTTTTTCTGTATGGAGATTACTCACTGCCATTGACAATGCATTGAGTACTCTGGCTATGGCTCTAACACTAGTCTGAGTACCTAGATCTTTCTAAATCTAAATGCACATGGCATAAGATGTGCTGATTATATTGATGTAAATGCAATGCTGGATAAAAGATTAATATCTTAATTTATTATATATATATTTTTAGTTAGTATTCTATGTTTCAAACAAGAGCTGAGATGAGCTGAAACTAGCACATTTCATAGCTGCACCCAGTGTATTAGCATGTGCCATGTGCTTTTGGGGGGGGGGGTTTGCTCTGACGCATCCCACAATGCACCGCGCCGCTGGAACCGTGATGTAGTCTATATACAGGTAACGGACCAAATATCTGGCAAGCTTGACGATGGCCCTTTCTGGATTTCCAGATTTCTGAGACGCATAATATATATATATATATAAATATAATATATATTATAAATATCTATATTAGATTAAAATATAAAATATACAATGACAAGTAAAGAACTAAATTGTATTTAACAGATACAAAGTAATAGTAATACACTTCTAAATGAGGGTCTGTTTGATCTTGATTAGCTCACTTAAAATTCTTTATATATATATAATATATATAATATATAATTATATACACATATATAACACAAATAAGAAATACAGATTTTGCTGGTAAATAATTTGAAACCTATTGAACTCTTCCGACAGATACCTTTCCGTGCAGACCTTCATTGACAACGCCATGGACCCGTGCCTCAACTCGACGTACGCTTTCATCGAGAAGGTAATGACGGAGGTTCAGGCGATGCACGCCGGCATCCAGAATCTCACCGTCTTCCACTTCGGCGGGGACGAGACGGCGCACACCGCATGGGTCAACTCGACGGCCTGCGCCGGGCTCGCCGGCCCGGGCGACCGGCAGGAGCTGAAGGAGATGTTCGCCGCCGGCGCCTCGGAGGTGGCCATGAAGCTGGGGTTGTCGCTGGGCGCCTGGGAGGATGGGCTGATGTCCGACGGCGGGGCCAACCTACCGTTCAACCTCAGCGACCTGGCGGTCGGAGAGGTGTCGGCCTACACGTGGAACAACATCTGGGAGTGGGGCTCGGGTAACAGGGCTTACCGCCTCGCCAACGCCGGCTACAAGGTATGTTTGTGTAAGATTCTATAAGTCTCCCAGCTGAGTCAAATACAATTGCTTATAAAGTTTATGCTTATCGGTATCTAGCCTGGCACTCGGTATTGATGCAGGCCTCGCATGCGGAAGGTCCGGGAGTTTGGTTCCCGGTCGAGTCAAACCAATGACTTTAAAATTGATATTTGTCGCTTCCTAGCTTGGTGCTTGGCATTAATAGGATAGGGCAAGGACTGGTTAGCTCAGTGTCAGGATAATGTGACTGAGTGGGATATGTAGTCATGGTGTTGGCGGCCTGATTTCCCAATGGGGAAGCACTATAAAGTCACCATGAGTGTGCACTGTCACAAGTCGGTAGCCATCCTGATATAACCTTAGATGTGGCTAGCATGTAAAACAACTGTGGAGGTGGTGGTTCCAGTGCACAGTGTTTATCTATATTGGCGTAAAGTTGGGAAATTGGGATATACAACCAAAAAAAACTACAAAAAAAAACAAGATGTAGGCCACAGAAAACATTCGGTTTGACTTTTTAAAGTCGATTAATCTATATGATTTCAACAAGTATTCACCTGAAAAATAGTGGGTTATGACAAATAAGTATTTGAACAATATATTCAGCATATTAGCCTGCTTGTAAAATCATATGCTTATTTCTATGATCTAATCTTCTGACAATTTTTCTAATGGGTTGTTTAGCAGCCCTGTCCTGGAGCCAATCCTGTGGGAGTAATTACGTATTTATGTGCTTACCAAAATTAATTTGACATGTTTTCACTTCAAATATCTCCAAAATTAGCCATTTAAAATAAAAGTTACTTCAAACTACGGTAACGTGGATTATAATGATCAATCAAATGTATTTATTTCAGAACATTGCAGCACCCAAAGCCATCGGGTTATGCAACCTTAATCACCAGTTCACAGTGGTTTATCTGTTCCTTTAATTACAAGTTCACACTGGTTTATCTGTTCTATTAATTACAAGTTGACAGTGGTTTGTCTGTTCTATTAATTACAAGTTCACACTGGTTTATCTGTTCTAATAATTACAAGTTTGCACTGGTTTATCTGTTCCTTTAATTACAAGTTCACAGTGGTTTATCTGTTCCTTTAATTACAAGTTCACACTGGTTTATCTGTTCTATTAATTACAAGTTGACAGTGGTTTGTCTGTTCTATTAATTACAAGTTCACACTGGTTTATCTGTTCTAATAATTACAAGTTTGCACTGGTTTATCTGTTCCTTTAATTACAAGTTCACATTGGTGTACCTGTTCCTTTAATTACAAGTTAACACTGGTTTATCTGTTCCTTTAATTACAAGTTCACACTGGTTTATCTGTTCTATTAATTACAAGTTCACACTGGTTTATCTGTTCCTTTAATTACAAGTTCAAACTGGTTTTTCTGTTTCTTTAATTACAAGTTCACACTGGTTTTTCTGTTTCTTTAGTTACAAATCCACACTGCTTTTGTTGTTGTTTAATTACAAGTTCACACTGAGAACTGAGGTGCCCACTGACTCCCATCCCTCCTTCTTCTCCACCCAGACAGTACTCTCCCACGCCACAAACCTGTACTTTGACCACCCCAACGAACCTGACCCTGAGGATAGAGGCTACTACTGGGCCACACGCTGGATCAACAGCTTCAAGACCTTCGGCTACATGCCAGACACAGTTTATGACAACATAGACTATGACCGTCATGGAAATAAACTGCGTAAGGCTGATATCTGCAAGAATGATGATGTGTGTACGCCACTCACAAAGCCTGAGAACATTGTAGGTAAGTAAGCCTATATGTATGTATATATATATTTATATATATATATAATATATAAATATATATATATAATATATATATATGTGTGTGTGTTTTGTGTGTGTGCAACTTTAAAAACAGGGAGGTAGATAAGATAAGCTAGCCATTTAAAATAAAAGTTGCTTCAAACTAAAGTAAGGTAGATTATAACAATCAATTCAATACATTTGTTTCAGAAAAATATATCTGTGCTGGACCCCATTGGGGACCACCCAGGCCCCCACACCCCTGGCTTGATTTTCAGAGGTTTTCTTGCTGATGGCCAATCACATCCCTGTTTTTAAATTTGCGTAAACCGATGGTTTTGAGTTTCTGTCATTTTTCTGAGACAAATATATTGAATTGATTGTTATAATCTACCTTACTTTAGTTTGAAGCAACTTTTATTTTAAATGGCTAGCTTTTGAGATATTTGAATTATAAACATGTTAAATTAGCCAAACTCTGACACCATAGGCTTCTGCAGTAACAGGTTCTATTAAATTGACACAGTAGTCCCTTCTATGTGGGAACAAATGCTTATTAATAAGTGCATCAGTATCAGAGTTAGATATGTAGAATCAAATCTAAATCATTGTCTTGGGTTTGAAATTGTAATGCTTTCATCAGACTATGCAGCTTTATGTCATTGGCTTGACCCAATCAGGATTCGAACCTGGGGGTTCTGTGACAACGGGAAGCATGCGTTCACTGCCATTCTTTGCTGTCCTCAGGTATACAGGGACAACTATGGAGTGAGACGGTGCGCACTGCGCAACAATTTGACGGCATGGTGTACCCGCGCCTCCTAGCGCTCGCCGAACGCGCCTGGCACAAAGCATCATGGGAGTCTGCGACGGACGAGACCGCGCGAGAATCGGCGAGACGCGCCGACTGGGACTCGTGGGCCAACCTGGTTGGTCGCTACGAACTGCGCAGACTCGACCAGCTGGGCGTCCACTACAACATCCTGCCACCTGGTGTCAAGTGCGTGCACAAATTAATGCCCCCTCTCCCCCCCCCCCCCTAAAAAAAAAAGAAGTTTATGTCACTATACAAAAATTAGTCATTGCTTCGACAGACAAACAATGCCTTCTCCCCATGTCAGTTGGCTAAAGCATAGACATATAAAACTATTCCTATGCCTACAGATTTTTTTAAATTAAAAAAACACAAAAATACAACGAAATCGAACCTTGCGAATCCTCACTCATTTGTTTCTGGTATAAAAGAATTGATTAAATAAGAGGTTGAGGTGGAGAATGAAGTAAAGAAATGTAATGTTAGTGTAGTGATCCGCATTGAGCCCCACGATCATATGGTGGCATGGCGACTATGCTGACCGCTATTTGTTAAGAAGGAACAATAGCTGGCAGCACGCTACTAGGAACAGTCCCTATGGTGGACTGCTCCACATATTGCTACCGGCCACCCCCCTCGGCGGAGGTTACATGCTATGTGGCTAGGCAGTGACAGGCGGTTCCTATTCTGGCCTTGGTGGAATACACCAGCTAGTGAGTGCCCTGGGGTTTGAAGTTATCTCAATGTTAAGCCTACTCCTTTATTCCTGGAGTAGAATACGGTCCATATCACACTAGTATTAGGCCTAAATTTGTCTCACCAAGTATACCTTCCTTCAAAATGCTGAGAACAAAATATGTCTATAGTTTTTAGTATCTGTAGGCCTACAGCTAATTCGGGCAATGCATTATTACAATCTATTATGAATAGTGATACATTGTACACATTACCAAAGTATAATCACTGGGAAAATATGTTATAACCAATAGGCCAGGCCTACTTATAGTTTCAAGCCATTAGGTTCTAGGTGGGGTTTAGGAGTGTTTTTTTTATGGATGTAATATTCCGGAATAAAAATAGTATTAGGTATTGAAGCCAATCAAACTAAGTGTAATAACCGCCAACAAGTAGTGTAGTTGATATTTCACATGTGTTGGCTTCTATCATTAGGTATCCCAATAGAGCGCCCATGCAGCTGCTGGAATGGCAGCACCAACAAAAGCTCACTATAGAGGGAGTGCACGTGACGTCATTACTTAGCAATCAGCGTTCAGCGGGCTGCCATCTTGAATTACGAGCACCCTCCCTAGCCATGTTGTGAATGCATGCAGATGCAGTAAAACTGAGTTTTCTTGTGTTATCGGAGGTTTACATCCAATGTGTTTACTTACAGCACTTTAGCAACAACTTCTGAGGCCAAACTGCTCAAAACAGTGACAAATAAACCAACAAATCAGTAAATAAGCACAGTGTAGGCAGTTGCAGGCCTTCTGTATGTCATCCAGTATGGCCACTGAAAGTTGTCTTGTGACGTCATTACATCCCCTCTATAGTTCGTCTAAATATCTACCCCTTCATATTTCACATGTGTTGTCTTCTGTCAAGCATCATCCCTATATATATTTGACACCTACGTCTGAATGCGATGTGTTTCAGACTGGCTGACAGTGTCATGAAGGTTCGCAGCGAATTTCCAGGAACGCCAATCTCAGTGTCGGACGACAACGGAAAAACATGGCAAAGGGTCAACAAAGAGGCCAGAGCTTACCCGAACAGTGTCCTCGTCCGTTCCGAGTAAGTAGACTAAATCTCAGTCATTTCAGGGACCTGCCTTTAGATAGATAGTCTGTGTGTGTGCTAGATAAAAGATTCACCCCTACCCAGATTAGGGGTCATTGCCAGCCTAGTCTAAATCCGAGCAAAAAATGCTTGGGTATGAATCGTCTTAAAGCTGTATAGTCCGATGAAAACATCAAATTTTCAAAACCAAACCAATTATCTAGATTTGATTCTGCATCTCTAACTTAGATACTGGTGCATTTATTAAACAGTTGTCATCCCATATAAGGGAATATGCCCACTGAGTCAATTTAATAGAACATGTTACTGCAGAATCCTATGGTGTTAGAGTTTTGGTTAAATTAATTTAGCACGTTTGCACTTCAAATATCTTAAAAGAGCCATTTAAAATTAAAGTTACAGTAAAACCTCTCTAACCGACCACCTCCACACATTGACCACTCCCCTATATCGACCGCTTTATTTGGGTCCCAAACAATCGCCAATACAATACCATTGTAATGATACAAAAACTCCCTAAACCGACCACCTCCCTAAATGAACCATTTAAAGTTGGCCCTATGGTCGGTCGATTTAGATAGGTTTTACTGTACTTCAAACTAAAGTAAGTAGATTATAATGATCAACCTAATATGTTTATCTAAGAAAATGAGAGGAACTCAAAACCGTCGGACTATGCAACTTTAAACAAGCTGTGGCATCGCCGGTTCCAGAATCCAATGTTTATATATATTGGCAGTGTTAAGAAATTGGGAGAGAATAAAACAAAACAAATAAATGGTAGCCATAGAAGGCTTTCGATTCAAATTTAAAGTCTGTTAATGTACATGATTTCATAAATTCTTCACACCTGAAGCAGTGCGCTACGATAGATAAGTATTTTAATAATATATTTAGTATCTTGAAGTTGCATTGTCCGATGGTTTTGAGTTTCTGAAAATTTCTGAGATAAATACATTATGTTGATCATTATTATGTATCTTACATTAGCTTGAAGTAACTTTATTTTAAGTGGCTAACTTTTGAGATATTTGAAGTGGAACCATGCAAAATTAATTTTGTCAAAGCTTGTCAAAACTCTGACCCCATAGGCTTCTGCAGTAACAGGTTCTATTCAATTCCCTTCTATATGGTGACACATGTTTAACAAGTGCACCAGTATCTAAGTTAGATATGTAGAATCAAATTTAGATAATTGTTTTGGTTTTGAAAATTTGATATTTTCATCGGACTATGCAGCTTTAATTAGATTGTAAAAGAATATGGTTATTTCCATAACCCAGCCTTCCAACACTTTTTCTAAATGGTTGTTTAGCAGGCTTGTCACAGAGAGAGAGAGTTATTTTGTTTGTTTTGGGGTGTTTTTTTCAGTTGCTGAAGGCTGCAAATGTGCAGCACTCTATGGGCACTGCTGAAAACGGTTCCATATGTGATCGGGATTTGGCCTCCAATGGGTAGTGGTCAGAGAAAGTGTGGGGGAGGGGGGGGGGGGAGGCAGCCTAAGAGTCCAACCACATTCCTCTGAGAGGGTTGGGGTAGGTTGCGTGGTTGGTGTAGTTTTACGCCCAAGCAATACCCTAGGCCATAACAGGACCCTATGGGTCATTGGCCCTGGAATTCTTTAATTCAAAGGCAACTCTGTAAACTGAACCCCGATTTCGCGCGACGCCATTTTTTTGGCGGTGTCTTTGATTGGACCTCAATGATTACATTATAAATTTTATAAATGATTGGTTTGAAATTATAAACATTTGAAACAAACTCCTCTTTTGACCAAAGGCCAGGGGAGACATAATAGAAGCATTCAAACACGTCACTGGAAGATATGCGGTTGATACTAGATACTTGAAGCTGGCCAACTGTAAAACTAGAGGTCATCGATACAAGCTGAAGAAGGAAAGAGCTATAAAACCTGTCAGACAGCTATTCTTCAGTAACAGGATAGTAAATGCCTGGAACGCACTGCCTGAACATGTCATAGAAGCGCCTTCCGTCAACGCCTTCAAAGGCAGACTGGATAAGCATTGGAGTGGGCTGCAATATTGCACACATCCGGTACTCGATGCGTTTAATCCTAGTAAATCAAATTTTGACATGCATCGACCTGATACAGGCTATAAGCCTAACAAAATCAGAAGCGGATGAGTATGAGTATGAGAGAGAAACGCTCGCCATGAGTGTGGCCTTTGCTGCCGACATGCGATGTTGTTTTATTTAATGCGTTTTTTTGTGGGGGTTTTAATACTTATTCACTTATTCATTTACTCACCCCCAGGTCTTCCGATGGTCAGCGGTTCAGTCGCTACTCACGGGTTCTGCCGGGTCCGAACGCGGGGGCGGGGGACCGGCTGGGATTCGCGCCGCTCAGCCTCGTTCTGGCCACCCTCGTCAGCTGCGGTGTCGTGCGCGGTCTCTAGAGCCTTCATCGATTATCACGGTCTGGACTGTTCCAACCATCTGGTTGTCAGAATTTCAAATAGAATACCCCGAAGAGTACCTTAAAAAAAACATGGGCCGTGTGCAAAAGGATCTGGATGTAGGGGGCGGGCATCCAGGTACTTAGCGCATCGCACCCTAGCAACTATAGAGGGGGTGTAATGACGTCATGAGACAATTGCCGGTGGCCATATTGGATTACATATGAAAGGCTTGGAAGTGCTTACATTGTGTTTATTTACTGATCTGTTGGTTTATTTGCCACTGTTTTGAGCAGTTTTCCCTCAAAAGCTGGGGGAAAAGGTTTTTTTGATGGAGGGGAAGTATTTGATTAATCATGTAGCCTCATATCTTTGCGAAAGAGCAGTATGTTGACAATTCGGATGCTCTGCCAAAGAATTAGACAGGTTCAGGCAGTACCCACTAGGAGGCGCCACATACTTCGGCAGCCCTGACTACAGGTAGGCCCAGTGGTGGACGTAGTGTTCTTGGTATAAGAGAGGGAGCGCCATAGGTGGTATTAAGTGTAATCCAAGATGGCTAACCGCTGAGTGATGACGTCATGTGCACTCCCTCTATTCGGGGCGGTGAATACAATAGCAGTCACAGCATTGAAACAGCTAGAGAGAGTGTATTTGGGGTCTTGTTTATTAGGGTCAATATGCCTAAAAGTTGTGTGGTTGTTGGCTGAAATAGTCATAACCTAATGACTGATAAGAAACGATCTTTTTTTGAGCTGCCAAAACAGCCATTTGAGTCCAGAAAGGGGAAATAAATGGTTGACAGCAATACAAATACATCTGTCAATTACTCAATCTTCATAAAAGATTGCGTGAAAGCATTCCAAATAATAACAGAAAACATTAAAATTAATTATAGTAGAATCAATATAGATATCAAGGTTTGAATGTGCATATGTCAGCACAATATCATAAAAGTATATTTTGGATACATTTTGTGGAATAGATTAAATACATGTAGTATTGTTAAAACACAGTCATCAATAATTATTTAACTAACTATCCCCCAAAAAGAAGGCAAAATCATTAACAATGTAACATGAAAACGAAAAAAATGTGGTACAGTTTCTGAGAATGACCTATATACCATATGTGACTGGGTAGGGGTGACTCCTTTTTATCTAGGCTAATATTAATTCTGATTATATTCATATTGATAAAACTAAAAGATTCACTCCGTAGGCCTACTTACAATACATGGGTAAACGACAACGTAGTCTAATTAAGGGCAAAATGAGGCTTAGTGTGGAACAAGGAGTAAAATCCCTGGTTCCAGTATCAAATGGCTACTTATATTGACAATGAGTTGGTGAATTGAGAGAGAATGCAAAAAGACAAGATGACCGCGATAAAAACCCGTCGATTTCACTTTTAAAGTGCGTTAACATATATGTTTTATTATATTTTTCAAATCAGGAGTAGCGTGGAAATATGAATATCTATTTGAAGAATATATTTTGAATTTATCAGCTCAGTTCACTTCCCCAGCATGTCGAAATCCTTCGCCAGCTGAGAGTGAGACTTCTGTGGGATGGGGTGAATATTTTAACCAAGTTGTACTATTCTAATAGTAGTCTTATGTACTACTACTACTAGGTATAGCCTACTCAGTCATTTAGTTAAAACAAGCCAAATGACAGGAAACTTGCAGGAAAGACCCTTTGCATCAAAGTCAAATCGCATGCAAAATTTAAAGGCTCTAACCTTATGAGAGAATGAGATATGGCAGATTGAAAGAAATATATATTTTGGCTGTTTGCACAAATAACTCAAATTGCCACCAGGGGCATAGATAGGCGTACGCGCGTACGCCAAAACGTCCACATCGTTTTGTCAACAAAAAATCAAATTAAAAAATAATAAAGAGAGAGAGAGAGAGGGAGGAGGCATGTAGTAGTCTGGAGTGTCGAAAACTCAAGTGTAAAATCCGTCAGCTTAAGCTTAAGCGGCCCCCTAAACCCCCTGCCGAAATTAGGAGTACACATCGTTAAAGGTCTAGCTACGCCCCTGGCCACCTTTCAACACTCATAAAATTAAAACTATTGATAATACAGGGCTCATATTTTGTATTAAGTGAATTTTGTCTAGCTTAACAATGGTAGAATGAAAATATGATGCCTCAAAAATAGTATCTTGTGTAATTTGTGTACGGTTATAGTGAAAATATCCCCAAAATATAAAATTTCGACTTTTGTTGAAATTATTGTATATGTATACTATAAACAATTCTGCCATCAGTTAATAATGTACAGGCAAAAGATATAGGTATCATAAATATAATGGAGACAACTAGAACATGGAGATATAACGTGTGCTATGGAGCAGGGTAAATAAATTCATTAAATAAACAAAACAAAACACAAGGGACGGTTTTATTCATAATCCTTTCACAACATTGTAATATTATTTCATGCAATTGTTCTGTGTTATCCTGACAATATTATTTAATGCATTAGTTCTGTGTTTTCCTGACAATATTATTCAAAATGCTGGCGCCACTCCTATAGTAGCCTACTAGTGCTCACTCAACAGTTGTCATCTGGTTGTTTTCACCGCGTCAATAGACCGGATCATGGTTGCGTTGAAAACGGCGTTGGCAGCAAAGCAAATGCATCTGGCCATTGAGTTTGCCAATACACGTAGGGCAAAACTTCGATTTTTATTTAATATGAATAGAAATACATAACAATTTGACATAAACATGTATGCACACATGCAATATAATGATCTGATGAATATAGCTAAGACAAAACTAGCCATAGTTAAACATTTTGAGCTAAGAAACATACAATTCCACACAAAATAATCAGTGATATCCACATCACCATTATTAATTCTTGTTCTAAATCTTAAAATGCCAAATGTGTCAACATGCACTTATTTCAGAGAAATATATAACCAATATCTGATAGGATTTAAATAAAAACATTAATAAAATAAGTCAAACTGACTCTGGCTATGGCTCTAACACTAGTCTGAGTGCCCAGATTTGTCTAAATCTAAATGCACATGGCATAAGATGTGCATATTATTTTGATGTAAATGCAATGCGGGATAAAAGATTAATATCTTAATTTATTATATTTTTTTTGTAGTTGGTATTCTATGTTTCAAACAAGAGCTGAGATGAGCTGAAACTAGCACATTTCATAGCTGCACCCAGTGTATTAGCATGTGCCTTGTGGTTCTCGTGGGTTTGTTTTGCTCTGACACATCCCCCAATGCGCCACGCCGCTGGAACCGTGGCGGATCTTGTTGTCAATCGGAAGTGATGCGAACCATGATGTACCCAGATAGCACACAGCCGTTGGCCCGACGTCGGCTATTGGTCGGACCGTCGGCACCGACTTTCCACCATCGGGCCACCGTCGGGCCGACAGTGGTGTTCCGATGTTGGGAATCAATCCCTTTCCACTTTTGAGCCACAGTCGGGCCGCCGGTGGTGTCCCGACGTTGGGTATCAATCCCTTTCCACCTTCGAGCCACCATCGGGCCGCCGCAGGTTTGTATTCATTTTCCACACTTGGTCCACCGTCGGCCCGACGGTGGTGGGCCGCCGCAGGTTTGCATTCATTTTCCACACTTGGTCCACCGTCGAGCCACCGTCGAGCCGACGGTGGTGGGCCGCGCATGCGCAGTTCTTTAAATTTGGATTCCGGCTCGAGTCGCCAGCGCAACACGTGCGATCGTTGATCAGTGTTCTTTTTCTACCAATAACTCCAGAAATACCAAGAAATTTAAGGAATTATTTAACAGGTTTGTTTATTAATATGCTTAGATTATTTTGTAAAAGTTTTGTAATTTATTACGAAGTATTAATGGAATTATTCGTGTTAATACGATTTGAATTATCCGATACGGTTTGTTTACTTCGAATCGCCACAACACGTGCGATCGTTGGACAGCGTTCTTTTTTAACAAATAACGCCAGAAATCGGAGGAATTTTAAGGAATTATTTAACAGGTTTGTTTATTAATATGTTTAGATTATTTTGTAAAAGTTTTGTAATTTATTACAATGTATTAATGGAATTATTCGTGTTAATACGATTTGAACTACCCGGTACGGAATGTTGACGAAGGACCGCCATCTTGGTTTTTCCGAGAAGACACTGTCACTATAGTGTCAATACGTACAGGTGCAAAATACTTATATTTATTTTTATACGGTTAGGGTTCTCGATTTCTATTAATTTTGAATAAAACTAATATTTTTGAACCTGTACGTATTGACACTAGAGTGACTGTCGCCTTAGGGTCGATGGCGTTTGTTGCCGTCGGGGCGACGGCGGCAGCCGCCGTCGAGTCGACGGTGGGAGGTTGGACAAAACAACGTCGGCCCGACGGCGTTTGTCGCCTAAGGCCCGACGGCGTTTGTCGCCGTCGGACCGACTTTGTTTTGTCGCCGTCGGCTCGTCGGCGGTTTCCGCCGTCGGGGCGACGGCGGCAGCCGCCGTCGCCCCGACGGCGGGAGGTTGGACAAAACAACGTCGGCCCGACGGCGGTTTCCACCGTCGGGCCGCCAGAGCGGCCGCCGTCGGGCCGACGGCTGTGTGCTATCTGGGTAGTCTATATGGCGGATCTTGTTGTCAATCGGAAGTGACGCGAACACGCCCCCACCAAAGGCTTGGCTGGGGGCGTCAGGAGCAATGATGTCACAGCTTATTCTTTGGCCCAATCAGATATATAGCCTAGTCTTTCAAAATTGCCAATCAGAGCAGTTCTTTAGTCAATGTTTCAGTTGCAAATGGCTGCTTGAACCTAAAATTAGCCAAAATTGATACTGTGAATATGATATCCCATTTTTTCAGCCCCGAGCGCATTTCGTTTATACAACCAGAGTTTGTATGATCTGCGCATGTGCAAAAAAGTGGTTGGGATGATCAGAGGTGATTAAAGTTGCATAGTCCGATGGTTTTGAATTTCTGTATTCGCTTAGCTTTGTGATATTACATCGATCACTAGTATCTACTTTACATTAGTTCAAAGTTACTTTTATTTTAAATGGTAAACTTTTGAGATATTTTGAGTGCAAACATAGAAAATTAGTTTTGGCAAGCTTGCCAAAACTCTGACACCACAGACTTCTGCAGTAACAGGTTCTGTAAAATTGACTCAGTATTGCCTTCTACACAGAAAGAAATGCTTAATAAGTGCATCAGTATCTAAGTTAGATATGTCAAATCAAATCTAGATAATTGGTTTGGTTTTGAAAATTTTATATTTCATCGGACTACGCAGCTTTAATCAATGTCGGCCTAGCATGTTCCCCTTCAAGAAAAACACCGCATTTCATTCACAACCTCGGCGCTGTGCTGATGAACTCTGCAGAATTTGGAAGCTGCACCACTGTATAAACTGAAAGTTTCATAGTCCGATGGATTTGAGCGTTGGTCATTTTTCTGAGATAAGTATACTAAATTGAGTGTTGTAATCTACCTTATTTTAGCTTGAAGTAACTTTTATTTTAAATGATTATGTTTTGAGATATTTGAAATTCAAACATGTCAAATTAGTTTAGGCAAACACGCCAAAACTCTGACACCATAGGCTTCAGCAATAACAGGTTCTATTAAATTGTCTCAGTGTTCACTTATATGTGACAACAGATAGTGAATAATTGCATCAATATCTAAGTTAGATATGTAGAGTCAAATCTATATAAGTGTTTTGGTTTTGAAAATTTGAAGCTTCATCGGACTATGCAGGGCCTACTTAGATTTGATCCCACCTATACAACTTTGTGTATCTGGGCCATTTAATAACTAGTGATGGCGGATGTGAAAGAGAGATTGAATGGAGAATAAACATTGCCAAAACAACATTTCTAAAGATGCAGAAAGTACTAACATTTAGAGACTTAAATATAAAAACAAGACTCCGACTGCTAAAATGCTATGTGTGGTCTACACTTTTATATTGCTGCGAGACATGGACTTTGAAGAAAGTAATAACAACAAAGCTTGAGGCATTTGAAATGTGGCAATACAGAAGAATGTTAAAAATTCCATGGACAGCAATGATAAGCAACGTGGAGGTCCTAACAAGAATGAAAATAAAGAGACAGATAATACAAAAGATCAAAAGCAGAAAAATTAAATACTTTGGCCACATGATACGACACCAGGAATCACAGAGAAGAATACTGGAAGGGAAGATAGAAGGGAAAAGACCAAGAGGGAGAAGGAGAACAACATGGATGGACAACATCACTGAGTAGACAGCAATGAGCTATGCGGAATGCGTGAGAGGAACAAATGACAGGAAGAGATGGAGGTCCATTGCAGCCAACCTTCTTCGAGAATACGGCCCCCATTGATTGATTGATACAACTTAGCATTATATATGAAGTGTTCAGGCGCAAAAACAGACAAACACGATTCATGCCGAAATGAAACCATGACTACGTACAGTACCACATTTGAGCTGAAGCTGCCATCATTCCGATATTCAAATTTGTTTGCTCTCAGAAACTGATACAAGCCCTATATAATGCAGTATGCAATATGAATTGATACTTTATTTTGTTATATATATATATATATATAATGTATAACGTATTATGCGAGTATAAAGATATGTAAGGGAATATTATACTTATTATTATTATTGTTATCATCCGAAAGATACGACACTTTACCGGTGACGCCATCTCGCCCACCTCACCTCCCCCAGATGTTGACCAGTGTCAGATATATAGGCCTATACAGTAAAACCTCTCTAAATCGACCGAGTTAGAATATGGTTACAGTGGTATTGCTGGGACCCAAATAAAGCTATCGATATAGGGGAGTGGTCGATCTGTGGAGGTGGTCGATTAGGGAGGGTTCACTGTGTGTGTATGTGTGTGTGTGAATTATTACCACTACAATCCTCCATTCTGTTTTACTTTTTAAAACCTTTGATTATGACGTTTACTTTTCCTGTACATCTTTCTGATTTATCAAGGCAATGAAATTGTGCTAACAACTTAAACAAGTATTCTATATTAGATCAAATATACTTCCTGTATATGTATGCACTACACTCAAAAGCTTAAATGTATTTATCCACGTTTACTCTCCCTTCTTTCAACTCTCACCCAGCATTTTTATAGCACAGGAGGAATAACCTGGCTATTTATTACCTCAGCACTTTCCCTGCACACATTTGGTTATATAAAGCCCGAGCCACACCTACCCGGATCAGGGGCCCGAATAGCCCCGACCCGTGATCCGGCGTGGTCCGTGGCGATCCGGCGTCATCCGTGGCTGGTCCTTGGTGGGCCGTGGTGATCTGTGGCTGATCCTTGGTGATCTGGCATCATCTGGGATCGGCCCCCAGATGTTTTAACATGTTTAAAACATCCGGGGCGATCCGGGGAATATTGCAATCTGGGGTTAACCGGCATCATCCGTGTGTGATCGGTGACTCATCCGGGTAGTCCGTGTGTTGTCCGGGGGTCGTCCGTGTCTCGTCCGGGTCATTTTATACTCCCGGCTATCTGGGAGTAGTCTCGGGTCACCCGGGGGTTGTCCAGGGCTGATCCATGACTAATCCATGGCTACACTGGGTAGTCGGTGCTGTGGTCCGTGGGTAGATAGTGGCTCATCCGGGTAAGTGTGAGAACGAATCAAAAACGACCAAAAATAGCAATTTTATCCGGGGCGGTGCAGGGTGGTTTGGCTTAAAATCCGGGGCTCAACTATGCAAAATTGTGCTTGGAGAGTATTTCTATGAGTAGAGTTCCCGTCCCAATAGAATATATCGGTCAATTTTGTTATTAAAATAACCGAATCTTTAAAGAGATATGTTATTTGGTTTGTAGAATATGGGAAGCTCCAGAAATAGATATGCTTGCCTCAAGACTTTCATAATGTAATGTTCTACGATAAGTCAGTTGACGATCCTAGCAATGTGTTATTTTGAAGAGTGTAACTGTGGCCACTACCATGAACAAAGATTGGGCCCATGTCGGTGAAAACTAGTTCAGATTTAAAATGGTGTACTATACTAAATAATTTATTGTAAGTTTGAAATTTACCGCCAAAATTAATAGTAAATACGAAACGTGTGGACATTACCATATGTCAAAGAGTGAATATTGTAATTTGTGATCAAATTAAGTTATACAATACATATTAAAAAAGTATGCCTTATTGATTCACAAAAGTATAAATAAAAATAGATCGAAGAGTCGGGTGAGGCATCAACATTTCAAAACCAAAATAATTATCTAATTTGATTCTACATATCTAAGTTAGCTACTGATTCGAACAGAGGAAAGCCGGAGACAAGGTTGGGAATAAAAGAAGTATTTAATTAAAACTGTGATCATAATTTCACAACTATTGTTTCTAAGAATAATTTAACTGAATTTCGTTATTTAAAAAAAGAAAGAAAGAAAGGGTTGGAATATTTTCGCAAGACAGGGCGCCGGCACCATGACCCGATATCCCACTCAGTCACGTTATCCTGACACTGAGCTAACCAGGCCTTGCACTATCCTAGTAATGCTGAGCGCCAGGCTAGGCAGTGACAAGTATCAATTTTGTAAGTCATTGGTTTGACTCAGTCGGTCTTTTATAACTCCCAACCTTCCACACGCGAAGCCTGCACTTTCCAACTCGGTCACCATGTCCGGTTTAATGACAATTAAGCTTTCTCAAATGAGAATTGCTATCATATCACTTTCTGAATTATTAACATTTACATTGCCACTAACCAACCCAACGCAAAAGGTGCTAACAGTTCGTTGAAATAATAAAAACACGTGTGGATTTTAATTTTCTAAGAAATTTTATTGTAAGAAAATATGTATAAAATCTAAGACATTTGACAAGGTTCGGTCAGTGAGAATGGGAAATGTGACAAAAAGAAAAGAAAAAAGAGTCTAGAACAGATGTAAGCATTGTTTTCGCAGTGAATAGTACATAGTTATCAAGTATTATGCATCAATGAAATCAGAGGCCTCTACCATGTATATATTTGAGAGGGGGGGGGGGCAGGGTATCTGACCGCTTAATGAATATAAAATATACAAAGATTTACATAACCAGGTCTGATTGATGATTGGTGGTTGCTTTACGCCTTGTCGGCAGCATAGGCCATATTCACGGCGAGAAATGCTTGTTTTTTGTTCAAACCACCGCTTTTACATGTAAAACAGACAATCAATTATGTGCCAATAGACACTCATTAAATTAAAAACTCACAATCATGTATTCATGGCCAAGGGATAACCAGGTCTGAGAATGATCAGTAACAGCGTTTGTCCTTTGGCATCACATCATGGTCATGTTGGGACACACATATCCTACTGTCCTCTTTCCAAAAAGATGTAATTTATAGTTCAAAATGAGGGAGTTTCTACACCAGACAAATAAATTCCTTTAGGCTATTTACCGGTATATATTATGAACCCTAAATCCAACTTAGGTGGGTACCTATGCATAGTTCACAACATATATAATGGGTCCCTACTTTGCTACAAATACCCGGCGAGCAATATGTGATGAGTTATATATATATCCACTATATATATATGAACAAATATTGTTATGGTAGGTGTCTTCCATGCCCCCCTCCTGCCCCCACATATAATGTAGGTGTACAGTCCGATGAAAACATCAAATTTTCGAAACCAAAACAGTTATGCCAGATTTGATCCTACATATCCAAAGTTTGTTTTATTTAACAACGCCTCGAAAGCACATTGATTTTTATCATCGGCTATTGGATGTTAAACACATGGTCATTCTGACATATTTACCTGGAGGAAACACGCTGCCACCACATAGGCTACTCTTTCTGATAAGCAGCTAGGGGTCTTTTATATGCATTTTCCTACAGACAGGACACCACAGCACATACCACAGCCTTTGATGAACCAGTTGTGGACCACTGGTTGGAATGGAAAATAGCCCAAACTGCAAAAGAGTCCACTGAGCAGGATCGGATGACCCACACCTTCACAGGTGGATACTCTACCGCCTGAGCTGCATCCCTCTCCCTGATCCTACATATCCAACTCCAACTCAGATACTCATTAAAACATGTATTGTTGCATAGAATGGAATAATGCTAAGTCAATTTAATAGAACCTGTCAGTGCTGAAGCATATGATGTCCAGCATTTTGATCTGACACCAAAATTAACTTTAACCACAACCTTGATTTTTATATTTTTTCACTCCAAACATTTCCTAAATTAACCTGTTAAAATACCAGACGTGCTGGTCTAATCGGTTAGAGGACAGGTTTCCCGTACGGAAGGTCAGGAGTTCGAAACCTGACCCAAGTCAAACCAATGAAGGTCAGGAGTTCGAAACCTGACCCAAGTCAAACCAATGACGTACTAAATTGATACTTGTCACGACTTAGCCTGGAGCTTGGCATTACTAGGATAGGGTAAGAACTGGTCAACTCAGTATCAGGATAATGTGACTGACTGGGTAATCGGATCATGCTGCCAACAGCCTGGTCTTCCAGTGGGGTAGCACCATGAAGTAGCCATGAGTGTGCACTGTCACAAGTTGGTACCCATCCTGACATGACCTTAGATGTTGCCAGGATGCAAAACTCCAACAAATAAACCAAACATATCTGCTAAAATAAAAGAACTTTAAACTAGAGTAAAGTGATCAACCTAATATACTAATCTAAAAATGATATGGCAGATTGTTTATTTGTTGTTGTTTTACGTCCTAGCAACACCTAAGGTCAAAACCACCGGACAATACAACGTAAGTCGATTTGGGGGCGGGGGGCGAGGACATATCGACTTGGGAAACCATGCACTGCCGACTCCATGTCTGCATTTACTGGGTGATTAGACAAATTCATTAATTAACAGCGCTAGCCTATAGTAAAGCCAGAGTCTGTACACACATGAAGATATGGAATTCAAGGCTCATTTTAATAGGAATTCAAGACTATTTTCATTTGGATTTCAGAAAAAAACAAGGGCGAATGGCGATTTCAGACTAATTTAGATAAGGGGGATGGTTTAATGCAATTCAAGGCTTTTCAAGACTAATTACGCAAAATAGGTTAAACTTAAGGCTTTTCAAGGCCTTGAAATGGGGGAAATGAAGTTCAAGACTTTCCAGGCCTCGTACGGACCCTGTAAAGCACCCTGCTACTAGAGCTGGCATCAGACACCAGACAGTCAGAGCCAGCTGTCTCTTTCGGTTTAAACACTGTATAACACCACATGTACGTGATGACCGTTGGGTGGATACACTAATAATAATTGCATTGGTGTAGTGGACGCGATTAAATACAGCTACACACCAAAAGTACATAGAAGCGTTGAAACAATGCAGTATCTTACATTACACCAAAATACAGACATGGATATATGTACACATAAATACCAGAATGCGTAGGTATTCGATTTATCTATTTGCATATTAAATATATCTGTATATATACATTTCCAAATCCAACTATACTTTGGATACTCACTGGGACGTTGGACTATGGGACAGATAACACAGGTGAAATAGCAGTAGAATAATTAGTGAATTCATAGACAAATTACTCCACGTATTAACATTATATCAGTTGCATCATTCGCAATAAATATAAAATATACAACATAGTTATGTCAACAAATCATTTGAAATGATCATGGACAACAAAAAATCGTTTGGGAAAAATGCAAATATTAGTGGTTAGATTATTCACCTAATCCTATTTTAGTTCAAATAGGTTCTCGCACAAAAACAGCAAACTAACTGGATAAGCGCGTGATTGTTCTATGGGTGGTCGTCATGAACCAGGTCAGCTAATTACAATCAAGGACACTACTATACAGGGTTCCTGCAACTATCAGCGAATCACATTTAAGACCTTTTTAATACTAATTTACATACAACTTAATACCTATTTTCATGGAAAATGTAACATACATTAACATAATTTATTCTCATTAAATTAGGGGATTTCCACACGCTACAAATCAGTAAAAGGCTGTCAAAATATACATGCACTTGTGACAAGTACATTACGGTCCAGAGATTATAGTGTCAACTTCAAGACATATCAGCTCTACTGCATTTGCGCTTTGTGAAGATAGTTGGTAAAACATCCTGAAAAAATATTTAGTGGCCAAATCCAAATTAAGACCATTTAAGACATTTCACCGAGAACTTACTATATTTAAGACTTATAAAGGCCTTGAAAATTGACTAATCAATTTAAGACTTTTTAAGTATCCGCGTGAACCCTAACTATAGTAATATCTTTGCTACAACGTCCAACTCGAATACCCGACACTGCACTAAAAGCACCTAACTTAATCACAGACATTACTGAGTGCGTGCTCGACACATTTGGTACCATTACATTACGAGATAATCAGCGCATCGGCTAACCAAATCAGCATTCATGGTATTGAATGAGATGTTGCCAGGACGTAAAACCCTAAACAAACAAATGTTATTGAATGAGATCTCTATGTAACAGCAGCACTGTTAATAAATGACTGATTATAATAGATAGATAGGACGCAACGCGTGTTGGGATGTCAAGGTCAAATGTTGCGATGTCAAGGTCAAATGTTGCGATGTCAAGGTCAAATGTTGCAATGTCAAGGTCGAATACTAACAGTTAACACGTAATAATCTCAGATTCTGTTACTTGACAAAAAAACACTTGTCTATTTACTGGTAGCAACATATAGCTAGAAATGATTCCGTAACCTGTTCATTCACATATAATGTTAGTGTATATATAACATGTGAGGTTTGAGAAGTTAATGCCTTCCACCTGGCACAGATTCTTTTAATATATCAAGTTGTCTATAATTTAAAATCTAGCCTTTATCTCAACTGCTAATGAATATACTAATCAATCCATACAAACTGACATGTCCTAACGACCTTAGATATTGCAAGGGTGTAAAACCCGAACAAACTATGCACATTTATTTTTTTTTTTTTTTTTTTAAACTTTTTAAAAACCTGCACTAGTTTTGGAATGAACATTATAAAACGGGAAGCTTCCAAAACGCACGCATGCGCACACACAATTCCAGTTAAGAAACCACATCTCCAAAGCAACTCATCTGGTGGTATATTATATATTTCTTTGCTACCACCAAACTACCTCCCGGGCACTATCGTGCAATTAAGACTTTATGTAAATAATGTAGTTGTCGCTGTTGAGCATTTAGTATGCATGCAGAGCTGCCAACCATTACAATTTCGGAGGAATCATTACGATTTTCTTAGTTTCATTACGCCCGTACTCTGAAGCACTACGATAAATCTATTTCTCCCCCCCCCCCCCCATATTCAGTGACATATAAGAGTGCTTTGGTAATATAAACAAATAAAAGGTTATATTGTATCTACAAGTGAAATACGCTTTTATTACAGAATTAAATCGAGAGAAAAATGATAATACTTTGTACTGCAAAGGCTTCTCTTTTGGATAGTATGATCAAGTCGTCTCCGGAGAAAAAAAGCGAAAATGCGAATATTCTCCCATAGGTTTAGCATTGTCAGGGAATCGTGGAAAAATTCCGGAAGTGGGGTTTCATACATATTGGTATATGCTGATAGTGCTGCGCCGTTTGAAGCATGTATTAGTAGAATACGCTAATAGTGCTGTGCCATTTGGAGCATTTATTAGTAGTATACGCTGATAGTGCTGCGGCGTCTGCACCACATACTGGTATACGCTGATGGTGCTGCGGGATTGTAAAATCCTGGAAATCCGCGGAATCGCGGAGATCTTTCATCCCTGCTAACGGTACAAAAGGTGCGTCACATGCTAAAGGTGCAACATATAAAAAGACTTGATAACAAATAAGCACATCATGTAGTTGCTTTGGAATTAATAAACATGAACAAATGTTGTGGTTTATCCTTTTTCATGTGTTATTGTATGAAAATGTGCTGTGTGTGCAATATGTTGCGATTCACGCAATACGTCACAATTCTCGTGAAAAATTTCACATTTGTAAACTCTGGCAGCTATGTAGAGGCCGTATAGTGTGCTACGGATCAGCATCGCTCCAGTAACAGTGTAACCTGCCATAACACGCCGAAGACCTGCTGGGGTGGGGGTGAGGGGACATATTTTGGGAATGTTTTCAAATTTATAACAAGACATGAACTAGCCCACTTTCTCTGTAACATACACCAGGAACAAACGTAGATAGACACTTCTACCAGGGTTTGATTCGCAGGAAATGGGGCTATTGACCAACATGTAGCTGAAAGCTCAAAGGTTGCTAGGAGGAACAACTCCACCACCCCTCCTTCCTGTGTGCTCTTGGGCCGGGTTGCAGCTCCAGACATGACATAGTTAATTTATTCAATTGGTGTAAATAAGTCCCAGTATCTAAGGCCAGAACACCAGTGCCTCGGTGCTGACAAATGAGTTATTCTGAAGGCTAAAATATTTTCAAAAGAACAAAACGAAAATAGGGCCTCTCTGCCATTTAGAGTCAAACTAGACGAAAGCACAAAGCGGTTCAGTCTAGTTTGATATACAGAGTACAGAACACGCCATGGATATATATCAAACTAGACGAAACCACAAAGTGGTTGAGTCTAGTTTGATACAGAGTATAGGACACAACCTATTGCGGATTGATATCAAACTAGACGATACCATAAAGCAGTTGAGTCTAGATTGATATACAGAGTATAGGACACATCCTATTGCGGATAATTATCAAACTAGACAAAACCATAAGGCGGTTGAGTCTAATTTGGAGTATAGGACACCCATATAACCCCGCCAGTTAAGCTAATGACGTCTATCAGCAGAATCTGGAACCCACTCTATTTGAGTACTTTCCCCCGAATGGAAATCCGGATCAATGAAGTGCCATCTATTTGTACAGCGAATCCAAAAACAGAGGCCTCCACATTTGATTGGTTTTATTAGCAAATTACTTGGAAAAAGGAGCTGTCAATCGATAATATATCAGGTATGATACTTTTGAAGACACTTCTTATTACATTATCGTGAATAAGCTTACTTATTTGAAGGAATTATATTTGTTGAGAATATCGACATCGCCTGTAGAATGTGCAATAAAATGAGTGGTTCCAGATTCTGACGATACATGTCACTAGCTTAAAGCTGCATAGTCCGATGAAGCATCAAATTTTCAAAACCAAAACAATCGTCTGGAATTGATTCTACATATCTAACTTAGATACTGATGCCTGTATTAAGCATTTGTTGCCACATAGCAGGGAATACTGAGGCAATTTAGTAGAACCTATTACTGCTAAAGCCTATGGTGTCAGAATTTTGGCAAGTTTGCCTAAACTAATTTGACGTTTGCACTTCAAATATCTCAAAACATAACTGTTTAAAATAAACAGGACTTGAAGCTAAAGTAAGGTCGATTATAACAGTAAGGTTAATCTATTTATCTCAGAAAAATTACAGAAACTCAACACCATTGGACTATGCAACTTTAACTGGCGGGGTGTATTGTGGATTGATATCAAAAGAGATGAAACTACAAGGCGGTTGAGTCTAGTTTGATATGCATCCACGATAGTCCTGCACGCTAAATGACGGAGATCCTGTTAATTATTTATTACCCTACTAAAATATTCCATTTTCGTTCCACGAACCCAAACAGTAACTACTCAATTCATCATAAACACATCCATATTGAAGCTTTGTTACTCAGCTGGGACAAGCAGCGGTCCCAGTGGCGAATATGTTATTACTTAATTAGCAAACTCAGACATCGTGGAGTATTAGTTAAGTTAAAACCCGCGTAATTTGAAAGTAATATCGGTTATACTACATTGTGGAGTATTAGACAAGTTAAAACTTGCGTAATTTGAAAGTAGTACCGGACAAACAGTACTTACTATATTGTGGAGTATTAGACAAACTAAAACTTGCGTAATTTGAAAGTAGTACCAGACAAACAGTACTTACTATATTGTGGAGTATTAGACAAACTAAAACTTGTGTAATTGGAAAGTAGTGCCGGTAATACAGTACTTACTATATTGTGGAGTATTAGACAAACTAAAACTTGCGTAATTTGAAAGTAGTACCGGACAAACAGTACTTAATATATTGTGGAGTATTAGACAAGCTAAAACTCGCCTAATTTGAAAGTGATACCAGTGAACCGATACTCGTACCATCAATAGTGAATGATAAACAGTATGGGAAATGGTGCCGTTTGGTGTCGGTGAGGTAACAAGTAGAACGCACTATAAAGACGTTCTGTTTAATACAGCAATAACAGAATTGACATGAACATTTATTGCACACACGTGGAAAAGCAGATGTTAAATGCCACATGTCAAGCAGCAATGTCAAACCAGACCAGGGTGGACAGCAATACCATCGGTCAATACCAGCGATGAGTCAACGAGTGGCAATTTTTTTTAAAACAGCTCTCTTCTGAAAATACCCAACAAGTCAATGTTGGAAAACTATAGAATGTTAGCAAGTATACATAAATATTCTATACAAAAGGATAAGTCTATACAGGTAGTCAGTATAATACAGTCAACACACTCTCAATCTGAGTTACTGCGGCCAGCCCAGAACACTGCCTGTGTTTTTACCACACAATTTAAAGCTACATAGTCCTTAGATAAAAGATTCACCCGGTACTTGTAGTACACGGGTGAAGACCAGCCTTATATAAATACGGGCGAAAATAGTGTTGATATGGAAGTGAGGCTCCAGTATGTGGCTCCAGTATCAAATGGCTACTTATATTATGCATATAGGCACAGAGTTGGTGAAATGGGAGAGAATGCAAAAAAGACAAGATGGCGGCCGCAGATTTCACTTTTAAATCTTATTAAACTATATATTATATTATATTTTTCAACTCAAAGGTAGCAGGTAAATAATAAAACAGATGTAAAGAATAAATGTTGCTTCTTAGATTGTGAAATTAGGCTCCCGATTCTTTGACCCGCATTTTCGCCACCTTTTACATAGGGTTGGTTTGCACCCCTACTGCAGCAGTACGGGGTGAATCTTGTACCTACATAGTCCCATGAGAGCATCAACATTTAAATTCCAAAAAGCTTATCTAAATTTGATTCGACATATCATTCGATACTGGTGCACTTATTAAGCATTTGTTGCTGCATAGAAGATATTAATAAGTCCATGTAATAGACCCTATTACTACTGCAGCCTAGCGTGGTAGCTTTGACGTGCTTGCCAAAATTATATTTGCATGCTTGCAATTCAAATATCTCAAAAGTTGGTAATTTAAAATAAAAGTTACTTCCAACTAAAGTGAGGTTGATTATAACAATCACCCTACTATATCTATCTCAAAAAGTAACAAACTCAAAGCCATTGGACTATGCAACTTGAAAATCTTTGAAAATCCACAAGGCAGTTATAATAATTATTAAATTCCAATAGATTAGTAGTAAAATTAACACTTTCGAAATAAATATTGCTCACGTGCATTTCTTGAGTGAAGGATTCCTTAACTACAAAATGCACCAATACGAAGAAAAAGGGGGGGCGGGGGGGAAGCGAATTTAATTTCATCTTTGACACAAAGATCTCATCAGTAATCTAGTTTCATGTGGTAATATGTTTAGATATGTGAACACCACACATTTAAACCTATAAACGTAGAATTCTTGCATTTTTGATATGATTAGCAATAATGCGCGGCAGATGGCTTTATTTTTATTTTTATTTTTTTTAATCAGTTTTTTTTTCCACTTCAGTTTTCTGTTCTGTCTTTAGCTGCATTTCCGGTTCCATATTATTGTCAGCGTTCATCACAACGGCGTGCGCACCGTCGATCACCTCCACCGCGCACTGACGCGGGAACCATCCGCGAACATGGTACCCATCTGCAGAAAACATCAGCATTTTAATTTAAAGAAACCCTTAAAAATAAAAATGAAACAAATATATTTCCACCAATCACGCAACATTCCCTTTTCCTGTTTAATAACATGATTACCATGAGGTTATACTTCCTCCTTCAATAATGTACAATTAAATGCAGCTGCAAAATTCAATAAAGCAAACTGCTGTAAGACAATAAAGGAAGGGTAGTAGTAGTATTTGGAACGTGGGCAAATTATGGGAAATCAAAAGGTCATATCAGGACGGGTACCGACTTGTGACAGTGCACACTCATGGCGACTTCATAGTGCTGCCCCACTGGAAAATCAGGTTGCCAGCACCATGACCAGATATCCCACTCAGTCACATTATCCTGATACTGAGCTAACCAGTCCTTGCCCTATCCTATTAATGCCACGCGCCAAGCTATGAAGCACCAAGTATCAATTTTCTAAATCGTTGGTTTGACTCGACCGGGAATTGAACGCCCGATCTCCCGCACGGGAGGCCTGTGCTCTACCGATTCGGCCACTGTGCTCCCATCTATTAAATAGTTATCTGTACTTTTTAAACTGGCTAATATAATAGGTCGCTATGAGCTACTGTATAACAAGTCTGCGGAAGTTCATCAGCTTAAACCCCTGATAGAATAATTCTTATGCAGTTACCTCTGAAAACATTTCTAGACAATGAATAGAAGTGGGAGGAGCAATATTCTTAGTAGGTGCATGTTAGATCCAAGTGAAAAGATGAAAATGTGCACTGATACCTAATGAGGTATTTTAATAAAAATAAAGAAAAGAAAATTTGTAGAACTCAAAACACCATAACCCAAATTAGACGCATCATAAATATTAAGTCTAGAAAACGCGCTCAAACGAGTACGTATACTCATCGAAATTCCACGATTAAAGTTGCAGGACACAATTAAGTCCTGTAACTTTTAATGCTGGAAACACTAAATTAATTATTTATTACACCACCCTAATATTACGTTTATCAGTAGTTAGAAATACAATTTCTAATCATTTATTTTGAATTGAATTTTGAAATTAAAAGAAGACAGGGACTACTTTCTTCTCTATTTCTGTTATCGTTTCTTGTCCCAACTGGTCTAAATTGAAAGTAGTACCGGTCAAACGGTGCGAGTACCGTCAGGAGAGAACGAGTGACCGCTTCATATGGCACTGAAAACGGGACCTGTTCAGCATTGGTGGTGTAATAAAAGAATTGAGACAACGTAGACACTTGTTGCACATATTATTTGCATTAAGCATTTCTTGCAGCAAAATGTGATAAATTTTACCTTTCGTTTCGGCCATATAAGTCTGGTGGGTACCAGCCTGGTCCCCTTTGTCTGTTCGAGTGAAAATGGATCAAACTTGTAGCTTCTGACTGCACTTGTTAGGCATTACAGAAGGTCCTACTCTACACCAGTGTATATGGGTGCTATCCTTCTCATTTAAACTTCTACGGTTTTCAAGGAGCCAAAATACAAATGTCCAGTTATGCATTGATACTGATACTATAGCTGAACACACACACAAAAAAAGAAGTTTTGAGCCAGGAGGGAGGCCGGGAGGGAGGGAGGGAGGGGAGGGAGGGAGGAGGGAGGGAGGGAGGGGGGGAGGGAGGGAGGGAGGGAAGGGAGGGAGGGAGGGGAGGAGGGAGGGAGGGAGGGAGGGAGGGAGGGAGGAGGGGGAGGGGAGGGAGGGGGGGGGGAGGGAGGGAGGGAGGGAGGGAGGGAGGGAGGGAGGGAGGGAGGGAACGATGGAGGCAGGTTGAACCTTTCATAATTTGAAGCTTTCATCGGATTTCAATTAAATTTGTAAGTCATATTCTGACAGCTTTGTGTCTTAGGTCATTCGCCACTAACAATTGAAACGACCAGAGAGTTAGCAGCATTCGGGGGAGAATTCTGTTACCAGTATTACTTTGAATACTTCAATTCCAAGTTGGGCCAGTTAATTTTGCTAGTCCCAGCATTACCAGCACTAGGTTCTGGCTACGGGATGGTGGGGTAGTAGTGACTATACAGTACAGTATTGGGGTCTGTAGCTTGTATTTGAATAGTTTCAGTTGACACACAGAGTTTGGTAATACGCGAATTCCGACTTCGGCTGGTCTCTCCGAAAGGACTGACCCAGTACACTGCGTCAAAACTTCAGCTTACAGGCAGACAGTGTGAATGTTGCTTAATATACATACACCAAAGTACAGGTAGTGTGATTTTATTCCGGGTAAAATATTTGCCAGGACAATTTCACGGCAATCTACATTAGAAACAACCGCATGTCAAGAGCCCTACCAGTTTTGGTCATCGGGAGGTATGCGGTTATAGAGGAAAAGTGAGTTTAAGTTTATGGTTTACATCCTGGCAACATCTAAGGTTATATCCCGTCCTGATATGACCAGAGATGTTGCTAGGATGTAAAACCCCAACAAATAAATCTAAGATCATACCAATGTAAGTACCGACAGTGCACGCGCGCTCAGGGCAACTTCATAGTGCTGCCCCACTGGGAGACCAGGCTGCCAGGGACCATGATACAATAGGCTGCTAAGTCACACTATCCTGATGCAGAGCCAACCAGTCCTTGCCCTATCCTAGTAACATGCCGAGTCTGACGCTCAGCTTCAGTCCTTCCTGAGAGACCATCGGAACTTGGAACAGAGGTATTTTGATGGGTGATTTGCTGTTGTTTACTGAAGTATTTAACTTGACGCAGTGGCCGAATCGGAAGAGCGCAGGCTTACCATGCGGAAGATCAGGAGTAAATCCCAACCGAGTCAAACCAATGACGTTGATACTTGTCGCCACCTATCATGGCGCTCAGCATTAATAGGATAGGACGAGGACTGGTTAGCACAGTATCAGGATAATGTGTGTCTGGGATATCGGGTCATGACGCTGGTGGCCTGGTCTCCCAGTGGGGCAGCACTATAAAATCACCATGAGTACACAGTCACAAGTCGGTACCTGTCCTGATATGACCTTAGATGTTGCTAGGGCATAAAACAATTAACAAACTGTAGCATTTCATTTTAAATGCCCAGTATTACACCTACCCATTTAGTGAGCTCTGAGACAGCTGGTTGGGCAGCACATGGGGAAACTCACCAGCGACGCACTCTCAGTGACGTATTCACACGTCACAAAGTAGACAGGTGAAAGTAGACAGGAGAAAAACTTACCCATTTTTTCCGAGGTAGGTAGCAACTTGTCGCCATATAACCAGCGCCTGTTTAAAAAAGAGTCAGAAGTAAACAATATATGTTCACATTTATTAATATTTTGTAATAAACTTTATTTTATAATTTAATTTAATTGTTGGATGAAAAAGCTTCGCAACTTAGCTACTAACGTCTTTTCTTATAAGTGCGGGCGAAAGTCTTCCCCAACAACAATAAATCTGACTTTGAGTAAATGCCTTAAGCAGATGAGGGGAAATAACTCATATGACAAATTCGGAAATCCGCAAATTACTCAGAATTTCAGCAAAATGCAGCATTTACAATACTAGAATCAAACATTCAGGGGGGATTCCCAACTGTTAATTTAAACGACCAGGAGGGCATACATTTGTAATTCAACTTGGATTAACAATTGTCCGGGGAGTCCAGCTCTTCAATACAATGACAGCTTACATAAGAAGCCAATCAAAACTGCATTGTTCAATCATTCAAAAGGCAGCTTGACAAGGTGTTAGCTGAAATACCATATGGACCTCATATTCCAGGATACACCCAGCTAACAACAGCAGATTCAAATTCATTGCTGCACATGACAAAACTGAACAGACCATCCTCACCACATGTAGTGGGCCCTGATGGTGGCGTCTCCAACTTGGCTTGAGCATACAGCTCAAACATGTTAATCTTATCTAATCATTTACTAAGATTTCATGTGTTTATTTTAATGATTAAAAACAAAATTATACCTAGGAAATACCAGTTCTTGTCCAATCAAGGAGTTGGAGCCTCATCGATACTTTGATGGGTGATCACCTGGGAAAATCAGGTGCCATAGATATCCTGATATAGGCTTATAGTCTAGCAAGTCAGTGATGGATAAATAAAGTCCCAGTCACACTACGGCTTGCGACGACTTTGGACCAAAGAACCCGCTGCACTAAAAACTCCTTGCGACCTCCTTGTGACCAAAGTAACCTATGAAAATGGCTACCGATCTCGGTGCAACCATTTTAGTTGCAACCTCCTAGCAATCAAAATGGTCGCAAAGAAGTCGGCGACCACCGAGGACCACTTGGAACCACTCTTGCGACCAACCCTTTTTTTGTGGTCGCAAAGTGGTCGCCAGCAGTAGTGTGACTAGGGTATAAGGGACAAAAGTAGCACACTTTTTCCAGCGGGACACAAAGACGCGGTTGCCTTTCATGAGCTTGATTCGAGGCTCATCTGTGATTGGCGGACAGCAGCAGACGCCACACCCCTTGCTGTATGGAAAGATGGCACCACTGTAGTCCTCCCGAATCTCATATACGACACTTCGCTCCTGCTTCTCGCGCTTCTGTTTAATCTGCTCCACCTGCTCCCAAAAAGATAAATTCACAAAGATATATTATATGAATATGCGTTTGTTTATGTTTTGTACACAAGTTTTAAGCCAGAGTACACCGATACGCAAACTTAAAATTCTGTACAAAATTTTCTTGAAAAGTACACAATTTTCTTTTAAAGTAAACCTGTCAAATTGAAGTGTAAATCTGTCAAATTAGTTTTGGCATGCTAACTCTGACAACATACGCTTATGGAGCAACAGGTTCTATTAAATTGACTCAGTATTCCCTTCTATTTGGCAACAGATGCATAATAAGTGCATCAATATTTAAGTTAGATATGCCAAATCAAAGCTAGATAAGTATTCTGGATTTGAAAATGTTGATGCTTAATCGGACTACGCAGCTTTAAGTCCAACAATTATTTTTTCATTAGAGTACCCAAACAGGAAATTTGGAGTAAGCATTTCTGCGACTGCCCTGTGCAATCTATTACGATGTAAGTACTTACGGTGAGTGTATATTGGTTGCACCCTTCCACGACAGGCCACCATATGCCATCTATTCGTGGATCCGGATTCCATGAGAAGATCATCTTGAAGTTTTCCTTCCGACCTAGGTTGTACGGATAGATGAACTTGCCCTCATCCTCAGCACGATCCCGGAAGTTGGCCTTTACATTTGTAAGAACAAGATGGCCAACAGTAAATTGAAACCACCGCTTCTCAAATCACCGAAGTTAGTTTTTTGCGGTTTTACATCTTAGTTAATACATAACGTCATGTCAGGACGGGTACCGACTTGTAATAGGGAACACTCATGATGGCTCGATAGAGCTGCCCCACTGGAAGACTGAGTCCCTGGGCACCATGACCCAATATCCCACTCACATTATCCTAACACTGAGCAAACCGGTTCTCGCCATAAGCTAGTAATGTCAAGCACCATGCTAGGTAGTGACAAGTATCAATTTTGTAAGTCATTGATTGACTCGGCGGGATTTTGAACTTACCACGTCCCACACGCGATGCCAGCCAACCCTCTTACCAATTTGAAAATCCCATCCGATATTATCCAAATTTAGCAACGCTGAACACTGTCAGTACTTAAGACGGTTGACGACATGGAAGTACGAACTGCCATGGACATTCTGACACAGGCTTATAGCCTACGAAGTCAGTAGGGAATAAGTGTCCAACTTTTATGGGTTCTCTCACAGAGACAAAATGACACAATTTGATGCACATTGATCTTATTAGAAGGGGCAATCTTTATTATTTTTGTATTTAGACGCATACAAATTATAACTTGGTTACACACACAAATTTCAAGTGGTGTTAGTTGTTGGGAAGCATTCCCTTGCCATCAATAGACGTGCTAAGAAGCACTTAAGTAGCATGTTTGAAGCAAAGATGCTTACCAGAACTATTAACTACATTATAAAAACTATATATGTACACTATATTGAGACAAAGAACTGACATAAAGAATTGGTGCATACCTTTTCTATTATCCAAGATTCAATTCCGGTTTCATTTTTCAATATAGTTTTTATCTGAAACAGAACGTTGATGATTATTGCATTAGCCTTTGATATTGAAACAATTTTAAAAATCATGAATAAAAGAAAATACGGGTCCTTTTTAAAACATTTTACAACTTATAAAGATTTCCCCATAGATATCAATTGAGTTAATAATACACAGTAACATACTGAATGAAATCGCACTTTTTTTCTTTTCTTTAAATAAATTGTATTTCAGTTACATAACCTATTCAGCACCTGCTAGCCTTCCGTCCTTAAAGGGTCAGTAGCATGACCAACACAACTTTACCTTTTCACAATTGTGGATGTTATTCTTAACATCAGTAATTCGCACCGGAGACGATACAGCCGGAGCTATGACACTACACGAACTGAACCAAATTTTAAGACCGACGGCACGGATCTCCCCTGCAGTTAACTCGGTACGGTGGTGCCACCTAGCGTTAACGCCGACACGAACTGACCAATGATGTTAGTTCCAAACTTTTCCGTCAAACGCCGCCACCAGCACCAACCAACACGACTGACGTTACCTGAGCGCGCCAAATTCGAACAATCGACCACAACCGCCTTCACATCAACATCTCCCAGCATTTCTTCACCCACACATATAACTAAGGATCAAGCGGTAGGGCTGAGGGTTTGATTCCTGGGTCTTAACCATTGTCTTGTGGAGAAATAGCTGTCTTCGGTTGCTGTGATCTCTTGCTGTCATGTTTGTCTTAATGAGTCCTTCCGACGAATAAAATACCCATATATACACCATGTTGTTTCCGTGTCGTGAATTATCATGATCAAATATAACTATTCATGCTCTGCATACTAAAAACAAGCTATTCTCTGCAAGTTATTTATAGCTCAATCAAAAACCGAGAGCCACTGTAGTCATGATGTAAATATTAATGTCATTTGGCTCAAATGTCCCTTCTCAGCTTTTCGATTGTATTTATTGGGGTTTTACACCCGAGGTATTTTAGAAACGACACAAATCGCAGATTTACCCAAAAATCTCGGAAATCCGCGAAGTCGCAGAGTTCTTTCATTCCCGAGGACTAATGTTTGGCACGATTACATATCACACTTGTATTATAGTAATGACTAAAGTAGTAAGCCCAATAACTGTACCTGGATATAAAAAAGTCCCCCAACAGCAATGATAACCCCGATCGCTAGTCCGACGGCGAACATACAGGCCACGAACTGGTTCATGCCCAAATTGACGATCGGTTCGTCTCCATTTCCGTAAAAGACATAAAAATTCTGAAAAAACAGTAAAACATTACCATATTATTATCACTGTTTATATATACATGAATACCAGTGCGCCCATAAAGTCATAGAGTATGCTTCTACATTCATAGTTATGCCCCTGACTGAATCATTCACACCAAGAGCTATCTATCCTACTACCTTGCCTACTTATATGGATAAACAAGGCCAAATACAAATAATAATGAAAAATATGAAGAATTAAAAATAAATATATATATAATTACTTAAATAAGAAATAATGAAAATTCTTAGACAAGTTTCCTTTCATGAAAAACAATTACAAAAAGGCTTTTTAATGATACCCTTAAACCTTTCAAAGAGCAACAATAACAAAAGAAATTCATTTAATTAATTTTAAAAAGAGGGAGGGGGTCGATTTGACCGTACATGGTTCACAAAATTGCTTTCATTTTGATTAATTGCATTACTCTACCGGAAGTATTATTTATATTTAAATTAAGTTTGATCCTCCAACAAAACACCCCAAACGGTGGCGACTACGTCAGTCAAAGGTGGATACCACAGTACCAATAAATTCGATAGTCAATAGTAAAAAAAAATTAAATTCCCAAGTATTAATTTATTGCGGAAAGTTATTATTTTTCATTATTTCTTTTGCTTAAAGTATTGCTGAAAGTGTTTGTTTTTTTTTGTTTTTTTTGTCTTTCCTTACAGTTTTATTTCTAACTTGGTACGCCACCTACCCTATTAAGCGCCCGGTACATGGAGGGGATGATAATCAAGATGGCATGAAGACAGCCACATGGACAGAACAGCAGGAAGTAGGTGAAGTAACCGTGGTTCACGTGACCCACACAGTTGTTGATCCACGGGCAGTGGTGGTCCATCTTCATAATGCACCTGGTCATACATAGATATATTGAGCAACTTATATAATATATATACACAGTAAAACCTTTCTAAACCGACCGACCATGTGACCGACTTTAAATGGTCCATTTAGCTTGGTTTAGGGAGGTTTTATTTATCGTTACAATGATATTGCATGGGCGATTGTTTGGGACCCAAATAAAGCAATCGATATAGGGGAGTGGTCGATCTGTGGAGGTGGTCGGTTAGAGAGGTTTAACTGTATAACTAAATTGTCAATTTTCAATGGCAGAAACTCAAAACCATCGGACTATGCAACTCAAAAAGTAAACATATCAAAATTGATCCAAGTGCCAACTTCATTTGTGTGAGAAATTGATAAAACAACCTCTTACTGCCAGACAGCCCATTGAAATCCCTAGAAGTGTCTAGGCTTTGGTGCTCCTCTGATACTCACATCTCAAGAACCCCCCCCCCCCCCTCAACCCCCGTTATAGTATTCTGTATTTTAAATCTTTTCGCATCCAATAAAACCAATTGATCATTACACACGCAATTTAGAGGAGTTTAAACAAAAGATTAATTGGGGGTTGAGGAGAATTCAGGGCCCATAGTGGACTGCACCATCATTTTGGTATTGCCAGGACAGCTATTCCCACCTCCTCATATAGTAAGTACTCATACTACTCTAACGTTTAGAGATTTAGGTGTGATGGTAATTTTGTTGAATGTGCCATGTCAACTAAATTAACTATCTAATGGGGGGACCTACCGATTGCATTTTCGGCAGTGATGGGACCTTGGCGCTTTGTAGCCTTGGCAAACTACACATTGTTGCAAGTATTCCGTATCTGATTCCACCTGGAAATATCAAAAGGAGCTTATATTGGAAAATATATATATAAACATGATTATTCCTTCATACAATGGCACATTCACGAACACACACATACTTTTAGAAGGAAAGCATATATTTGCGCAGTTTAATTTATACTCATATTATAAGCTCAAGTATATATACGGGTCACTCTCCTCAAAACTGGCCAGTATGGGGTGGAATTTTTTCAAAATCAATAAAAAAAACATTCTACTTATTTCCCCCCTATACTTTTCATATTCTCGTTCAGATTTGATGCCAGAAATAAAGGAAATAAAATAAACCCCATGCAAGTTTATTCTTTTTTGTTGTGAAGTGTTTTTGTACCAAAAAAAACCATTTCACAGTCAGCTATTTATAACATGACATATGGAACATGGTTGGATCCATTCTAACATCTTGTAATGCATTGATATATCAGACAATACAGTTCCCAAATCAAAAGGAAGTATTTATTAACATGTATGCATGCTTAAACAAACAAAAATATTTTGTTATATGTTCAGAAATAATGTTACAAATTTGCGTCATAAACATAACCAGTGGTGTTCTGATACCATACAATTATTGTATGCTAATTAGTCAGTGAATAAAGCACAGCTGGGAATTACTTTTTTTATTTTTTTATTAATATAATCACTGCATATTTCTGTATATTATGTCATGATTAATATGCTTCTCAGTATGAAATTATTTAATTCTGCTTTTAATAAGCAGACTGTGTGGTGTCCTAAACATGTGCTATGTCTGAGCAAAGAGAAATTACACTTTCTACCCACCATCTAAGTATGTAGAGGTTTCTCTATAGTAAGTTAGAAATACCCATAACGAAAAGAAAATCAACAATATTTATTTTTATATTAGATCACTGTTTTCTTGAAAATTGTGTGTGTTCTGTTGATGACCTTAATCAAAGACTACACCTTTATTTTTTATCTCATCAATTTATATTTTACATATATGTAAACGTCCAGCTTTCATTTGCAACCAACAAATGTTAAAAATTCAAATATTAGATTTCAGCCCTCCATGTAACACTTCTGGCCAGTTTTGAGGAGAGTGACCCATATAGAAATAACTAGAATCGTCATGCATCAATGAACAATGCCATCCATTACACCTTTATATCATATACAAATCTAGATAAAAGACTCACCCCTACCCAAGGTATGCGTGAATGACAACTATGTCTAAATCAGAGCAAAAACTGCTTTGGTATCAATCAACCAATTAGAGAAGAGGAGCTCCTGGTTCCATAATCCAGTGTTTATCTATATTGAAGTAGACCTGGTGAGAATGTAAAATAACCAAGAGCGCCGCCCCAAAATGCTCTCAATTCAAGTTTTAAAGTCTGTTAACCTATATTATTTTATAAGTCTTTCATTCAAAAGTAGCAGGAATGTGGAGACTATATATCACTTCTTAAATTAAGAATTTATTTGGTCAATTCCTTTACCCAACCTGCCAGCACTTTTTCTAATAGGCTGTTTCAGGAACGAGGCTGGGGAGTAACTAATAAAAAAGCATACAATTATACTCACTGGTTTCCAGCCGAATGGGACATAGCCAGGGCCTAGAAAGGTGGCGTTAAAGAAGTTGTACAGGATGCTGACATTCCACCATAGAAAGATGCCCATGTTGATGCTTCCTCCTAATGTGGTAACAGGCCACCACTGGATGGTGCAGGTGATGCCCATTATCGAGATGATGGCAATCACGGCCAAGGCCAGGATGGGCCCCCAGTGCAGAAGGCGTCGCAGGTACCCCAAACTGATGCCCATGACGGCTGCTAACCGGGGCTTCCTGTAACAGCTGAATGTACACCAGAAGGGTGTGTGCTGAAACAGGGGTGAAATGGAGTCGTGTTACTTTGATACTGGATTCTGTGTATTAAACAAAATTACATTCGTTGATTAAGCAGGGGGAATTTCAGTCGTGGACAATTGGTCTTCTTCATTCGACTACTCCTTGCCCGATCCTAGTAATGTCAAGCACCAGGCTAGGTAGCGATAAGTATAAAGCGGCTGTCACACCTCGCCGGATTGAGCAACGGACAGAATTGTATAGTCAGGTGGTGATAAGTATCAAAATGTATTAGGATGTGTCAAAATGATGCGCTATCGGGTCAATGGCCGCTTGACTAATGGACATGAAACAGACATGAACGGATAGCCAACGGACGAAATGATCCCTCATTAAATGGCATTATTGTTATAAGAAGGCATTAGAACCTAATATATAAATATTGGATTGTGTTAGTAAATGTGGAAACAGAATATCGAAGGTGAGGGTGAAGCAAGACCTAAGTTCACATTCATATAGGCATATGTAATACTAAGGAGTCTAGTCCTCATGAGTGGTCTCATATTGGAGGGTGTGGACATCCGGGTACTTAGCGCATCGCGCCCTAGCAACTATTCCGGTCGGTGAGGTGAATACAATGGCAGTCACAGCATTGAAGTGAATGTAAATAAAACAAAAAGCACAAATCTATTCACTTCTATGATCTAATTCTGTTATTTAGAACCATGAATATTCACTTGGGGTTGAAATAATATTATTTAGGAGCATAGCTTACTCAATAAGTGAAATTCGGCTCAAAGTAAACCCGAAATCCGAGCGATATGAAGGCCGCCGCCGCATCGGCGGCGTTATTGCGAATGTAAATAAAACAAAAAGCACAAATCTATTCACTGCTACAATGTATTTATTTTATTTAGAACCATGAATATTCACTGAGGGGTTGAATTTTTTTTATTTAGAAGCATAACTTACTCAATAAGTGAAATTCGGCTCAAATTAAACCCAAAATCCAAGCGATATGAAGGCCGCCGCCGATGCGGCGGCGTTATTGCGAATATAAATAAAACAAAAAGCACAAATCCTGATACTGGTAGCGATAAGTATAAAGCGGCTGTCACACCTCGCCGGATTGAGCTGCTACCATCTAATTCTGTTATTTAGAACCATGAATATTCATATTCATTTAGCTTACTCAATAAGTGAAATTCGGTCAAATTAAACCAAAAATCCAAGCGATATTAAGGCCGCCGCCGATACGGCGGCGTTATTGCGAATGTAAAAGCACTGCTGTAATCTGATTGTTTTCACCGCATCAAAATGGCAGATCTTGTTGTCAACCGGAAGTGACGTGAACACGCCCCCTCCTATTATATTTTAAATCAGTGGCCGTATTCGAATACCACCACCCAGGCGATTCGGGTCACCTGAGTTGCTAGAATTTAAAATCGAACACTGCGAGTGGAGTTGACAAAAACACATGCCGTGTGCAAAAAGTCCTGACCCCAGTAACCCATGTTTTGGCTAGGGATGTCTAGGAACGATGACATCACATTTGCACTCGTACCATCCTGTAGGATAACAGCTACCAGTACCAGTCCTACATGGTTTTTTTTTTGGTAATAACCCAGATTAAGGAAATGGAAATATAACTAAACTGTGGAATCATGAAATACTAACCACCATTTCTGAACCGAATAATGGATAAGTTAGGTTTTTACATGAAAATAGT
Organism: Branchipolynoe longqiensis; assembly: GCA_030323885.1. NCBI lineage: Eukaryota > Metazoa > Annelida > Polychaeta > Phyllodocida > Polynoidae > Branchipolynoe > Branchipolynoe longqiensis. The sequence goes on from CM059188.1 coordinate 39,066,665, forward strand.
GTCTTTTTTTTGTTTTTTTTTAAAAGTTCATGATTTTTAGCAATGCACAGCATGAAGGCACGAATGTGAGACAAAATAAATGCTGGCTCTACTTAATAATTGAATGCTAAAGTTGTTATGCAATGTGCCAGTGTTGTCTGGTATTAATTAGTGTAAGGCTGACTGCTCCATAAACACACTGCCCACACACCCACACCCAGGGTGTGACATTATTTTTTTTTAAACATTCACATATTAAATTGTATTGTATATAATGTGAACAGAAAGAGCATATTGAAGATAGTACAGCCTGAAAATTTCATGCAATTATCTTGTACGGGTGCTTTTCTGTACCACTTTAAGCCTGCTCAAAGATGGGCATTTCCTTTGACCAGATTTTATCACTTGTCAAATTGAGCTCTGGACCATCTTAAACCAATTTTTTAAAGCTTTTCCCAAGCATATGTAGCAGTGACAAGACTCATCAGTAGGTTAGGGATAAATCAGAAAAAATTAATATAGGTGCTAGTTTTTTCCACCAGCAAGCCCCAAAAAGTGGTCCAAAGCGAAATTTGAAAATTGGTGAAATTAAGGAAATTGTTATTTCGCGCATTTTTTAAAATGTATATCTTGAAATGTAACCACATCAGACCCATGGTTCTTTCTATTCTCATTGTATAGGCCATGGATTTGAAAGAAAAAACACAGGAAGTCTGATAGGGTGGTTCCTTTTAATTTTTGGGGCCATCAAAAATGCTATCTTTTTAGTTTTGGGTGGGACCAATAAAGTAACAACCTAAAAAGTCTATATCTTCTTTAATATTAGAGCGATTTCCACAAATGAAGTGCCATTTTATTTCAAATTCAATATACTAACAGGTGAAATCCATTAAATTAAACTCAAAACTATTTTTGAAAATCACTTGGGATACCTAATACAAAGCTGTAACAATGTGGCAAGGGTCACAGTTTATTATAATGGTGAATCCAGACTAAATTTGACAATTAAGCCGACAGTAGAAATGCCATAACTTTCTCCCCTATAGAGGGTATTCGGGTGACGCCATCAACCGGATGCGCGGCCATTATGGGGATATCAACGAGTAAACAACCTGCTGGTTGCACTAACATAGTAGATCATTCTTTCAGTTTTATTCAAAATTAATAGAAATACAGAACCCAAACCATATAAATTTAATATAATCTGTTTGTTGAATATGTGTTCTATATGTGTTCCAATCAGTTTGCTTCTAGGTGGTGTGGTTTTAGAGATATTTCACATTTTCTGTATGAAGATTGCTCACTGCCATTGACAATGCATTGAGTTTGTTGAGCAGGGATGAAAGTGCTCTCCGGGGAAAAAAGCGGAAATGCTGATATTCTCCCATAGGCTTAGCATTGTCAGGGAATCGCGGAAAATTTCCGGAAGTTGGGTTTCATATATATTGGTATACGCTGATCATGCTGCGCGGTTTGAAGCATGTGATAGTAGTATATGCTGATAGTGTTATGGCGTTTGGAGCATTTATTAGTAGTATATGCTGATAGTGATGTGGCATCTGCACCACATATTAGTAGTATAAGCTGATGAGACTGAAAAATCCCGGAAATCCGCGAAATCGCGGAGATCTTTCATCCCTGGTTGAGTTTGTTATTGTGGTTGTATCACCACAATGGCCACACTTCCGTTTAGCGTGACGTCAGTGCATACCCACTATTAAGATATTTTCAAAATTACAACAGATTTGAGTTTGTCTCAGCAAGATCTGTTGAAAGAGCTCAAATGTATACTGTTTGTTGTGTTTGAAATTTTAGCTGATCTACTAACATCACAAACACACTAGAAACAAATATGGCAAAATAACAACTGAAAACCAAGGAACCAATATCTGGAACTCAATAGAGGGAGTGCACATGACGTCATCACTCAGTTGTCAGAGGTCAGCAATCAGCCATCTTGGATTACGAGCACCCTTGCCTAGCCCTGTTGTGAATGTGTGCTGATGAAGTAACATCATTTTCCTTGTGTTCTGGGCAGTTTACATGCAATGTGTTTACTTTCAGCACTTTAACAACTTCTGAGGCCAAACTGCTCGAAACAGTGACAAATAAACCAACAAATAGGTAAATAAGCACAATGTAGACAGGTGCAAGCCTTCTGTATGTAATCCAATATGGCCACCGAAAGTTGCCTCGTGACGTCATCACACCCCCTCTATACCAGTAGAAATTTTACGTTAAAACTATGAAAAACTTCTGTAAAAAACTAAAGATAAGCTATCTAAATGCATACTAAATCAATTACCAGTAAAGAATATATATAACAGGACATAGTTGTCATTAACTACTAAACTAGTGTCTAGTCGCATAATTTAAAATATCAAGTGTCGTATTATCGTTGTTTATCTACACCTACGGTATTCTCAGTGCAATCGGATTACAATCAAGAGAAGGCATATTTTCACATTTGAAAACTCATTGTCATCAATGATTCCTGCGTCAACAAACATTTATTTATCAACATTAGAAATCTATTACTCACCACATAAAGATTGTCACCGGTTTATTGCGATTGTGCCGGAAGTGAATGCTACATTGAACGCAGCAACTGAAAACGTGGTGCTCGGCTATTGGTCGCACTAAATGCTTGAATATATTGATTCTACGTGGAATCACTGGACGTTGGGTTAATATACACGCAGTGGCCTTATTATAAATATATACGTATAAATATAACTTAATTAACTGCCAAATTAGGCCATGGTTAAGGAGATAGTAACGAAGCCGAAGGACTACAAAATTTAATTTGTTAAACAACTATACACTAGGAGGCGCCAGCGTTATCCACTAGGTGGCGCCACAAGAAATAATTGGTGATAGATAGCAAAGGAGCTCATAAGTGTTATGAATCGATATAGCGATATAGCGAATGGTAGACAGGAAGTGTGCACACTTATTTGTCTCTCTTTTTTTTCTTCTTTTTTTTGTTGTACATTAGTTGTCCCAAGCAGGGGAAATCCCAGTCACAGACGACTGGTCTTCCCCACTCCACTGCTGGTCGATAGAAAGACCGAGCCTACACTTTTACCGACCCAAGGGATTTTTAACCTCCCACACCACATAAGCCGTGTTCACACCCACAACCTTAGGCCGAACTAGATAGGGCGAACTAGATAAGACGAACTAGGCGTGAAAGTGTGTAGTGTCCACACATCCAGTACTTGGGGCGTTTTAAGCCGGAAATCGATATCTGTGCATGAGCAAGTCCATACTAACCAGTGCCAGTTTCGGTTAGTCGACGTCGCCACGAGAGAGTATGAGTTCGACCTAGATATGTATGGACTGAATCGCATTGGTTTGGAATGGTCAAAACTTCTGCTGGACAGTGAAAACCTTAAAATAAATTATGAAAAAAATATATGTGCACCTCTAGCAGGTTCATAGACATTGTGTGACAAGGGGATTAGCCCATCCTCAGATATGATTGAAGCAATTGTAAACATGGAAACACCAACCTGTAAAGAAGATGTTCAGAGAGCATTAGGCTCAATCAATTATGTGGGGAAGTACATCCCAAATCTCGCCAACAAATGTGTTCATCTCAGGGCATTACTGTGCAAGAAAATTATGTGGTTCTGGGGTCCTGAGCATGAGGCCGAATGGAAAGATCTGAAGTCCACATTGGCGTCCAAGCCTGTCATGGCATACTATGATTCAAGGCTTCCCACCAAGGTATCAACCGATGCGTCTAAGGATCGGTTGGGGGCGGTTTTGCTTCAGTGCCATGACCAGGATTGGAAGCCAGTGGCTTATGGGGCCAGATCCTTGACGGAGTGTGAACAAAGATATGCTCAAATAGAAAAAGCGTGTCTGGGGCTTGCATATGGTTGTGAAAAATTTCACTGTTATATATATGGATTGGACAAAGTGGAGTTGGAGACCGACCATAAACCACTAATACCCCTCTCAAACAAACCTTTGAATGACATGTCTCCCCGCATACAAAGACTCATGTTAAAATTGCAAAAATATCGCTATGTACTGGGGTGGACCCCTGGAAAATACCTTTACCTTGCAGATACCCTGTCCCGAGCAAATGCCAGCAGGGCTAGGTCAGAGAAAGATATAAAAGTAGCTACAGAAGTCGAAGCCCAGGTAGACATGATATATAATTCAGTCTCAGCCACCCAGGCACAGCTAGATAAAATAGCGGTAGAAACATGTAAGGACGACGTCCTTACCGCGGTAAAGACCTGCATGTTAAGTGGGTGGAACAATGGGGACTGTCCAGCTTATGCACCATTCCGAGAGGAACTATGCCTGATAAATGGAATTATCCTAAAAGGGGACCGGATAGTGATACCAGTTAGTATGCGAGGAGAAATGCTAAGTAGATTGCATGAGGGCCATTTAGGCATAGAAAAACAGAAAAGGATGGCAAGGGAGGCTATATACTGGCCTACCATCAATAATGACATAGAAGGGAGTGTTCAAAAGTGTGGGGCCTGTCAGATGTACAGGCCGGCACAGGCCAAAGAAACGCACAGCAGGGAAGAAGATAGAATAAAGTGGGGACCGTGGGAAAAAGTCGGCATGGATCTATTTCACTGGGGGGGAAAGGATTATCTACTATGCATAGATTATTATTCCAACTATCCCGAAATAGCCATGCTGAGCTCAACGACCTCTGATACAGTCATCACACACTTAAAAAGTATGTTTGCCAGACATGGTATACCCAGAAGAGTGGTTAGCGACAACGGTCCACAGTTCAGCTCTGAGTTATTCAAGAAGTTCTCAAAGACCTATCAATTTGAACATAGAACATCAAGTCCCAGATATCCACAATCAAACGGGCAGGCAGAGAGGGGAGTAGGAATAATAAAGTCCCTACTAAATAAGACGAAAGAGAGTGGGGGGGATCCCTACCTGGCCCTTCTAAACTATAGAATGGCCCCCAGAGAGATAGGCATGTCACCGGGGGAGATGTTAATGGGGCGTAAGCTAAACGGGAAAATACCACGACTGGATAAGAGATACAAGGGTGTTGAAAAGGGGAGCAGAAAGGAAGAGATAAAACAAAAACAAGTAGAAAAGTACAATGAGACAGCCAAAGACCTACCCCCACTGAGTCAAAGTGATGTAGTCAGAGTAAGAGGTACTCATTGGGATTCGACGGCCCGGGTCAGTGAGCAGGTGGGACCCAGGTCATACAAGATTCAGACGGAAGAGGGTAACGTCATAAGATGCAATAGGCATCACCTCTTGAAAGTTAATGAAAGGTTTGAACTGAAGGGGGTCAGGGACAATGATCTGCCTAGTCAGACCGCTCCTACTGAAAGCTCAGAGGAGGTCACAAGTGAGGCAGTGGGTGAAGGTCCACAGGATCAGGATCCAGAAGCAACTAGTCCAGTCAGGGGGGAAGTAGTCAGAACACCAGTCACCAAGGAGATCAGGCGATCCTCAAGAATCACTAGACCGGTAGACAGGTTAAATCTGTAGATAACAAATGTCATCTTTGTTATATCTCTCGATATACATATACTTTTGACGGTAAACTGTCACATTATCTCTATCTTTCAGTTCTACGTTGTGTTCAGAACTAAATGGATGTGTAGAGTCAGATTGTTCTATGAGGGGGAAGATGTCCAGATACGCAACTAGTGTTAGCCACCAGAACTACTTCTGGAGTTGGAGGCCATCTTGTCTTAAATAAACAACAACACACATGCCAGAGTCTAGTTTGATACTGACCCCCTCTTTGCCAACCAGGATCCAAATATATGTTGGGAGTCACTCAAACAAATAATAACTAAAGCAGCAGACCAACATGCACCACTCAGAAAATACAATGTGAAAGATAGTCGACCAGAATGGCTTAGCAATGAAATTCTTGAGTTACAAAAAGATAGAGACTACTTTAAAGAAAAATCAGAGCAAACAAATCTACCTGAAGACAAATTCTTAGCAACCCAAATCAAGAATAGAGCCAATTCTGCAGTCAGGTATGCAACAGCTAGGTACATACAGTCTGAAGTCGTACAAAATAAAGAAGATGCCCAGAGATTTTGGAGAGTCATACAGAGCATAGTCCCGGAAACAACCCCAACTACCTCCAGCTAAGTGGATGAGTTAACAGGAGACAAATTAACAACTCAAGAAACACCTGAAAAGATAAATAACTACTTCATAGAGATAGGGGAAAAGTTAGCAGATAAACTAGACAATATATCAGAAAAAGATCACGTTAACATAGTAAAGCCAAATGCAGTCACATATGACATGAGGGCGGTAACTAAGGAAGAAGTACTTAAAAAGATTAAGGGCTTCTCTGAAAACAAAAATCAGGACTTAAAGATCTCAGTTCAAGGATACTAATTGATTCAATAACTATATTAATCAAAGAATTCACCCATATAGTAACCCTATCAATTGAAACAGGTATTTTCCAAGATGATTGGAAAATTGCCTCAGTTGTACCTATCCCAAAAGTCAGCAACCCTAAAACATGCAATGACCTCAGACCAATTTCTCTTCTACCCATAACTGGAAAAATAGTTAAGCAACTCATTCATGATCAAATAAAAACATTTTTTGAAGCAACAAACAACCTAGCAGATGAACAAAATGGCTTCAGGAAAGGCAGGTCCCCAACCAAAGCACTCTCAACACTCCTTGATGTGCTTCTCAGTGCGATGGATTCTGCCAAAATTACCATAGCAGTATATATTGATTTAAAAAAAGCATTTGACACTATAGATCATAAAATCCTGTTGCAGAAGATTGTCAAGAATGTTTTTTTTTTTTTTTGGTCCATTAGTTGTTTAAGCAGGGGAAATTTCAGTCCTAGACGACTGGTCTTCCTCATTCCACTGCTGGTCGATAGAAAGCCCGAGCCTACACTTTTACCGACCCAAGGGATTTTTAACCTCCCACACCACATAGACATGGTATGAGAGCAACCTGCCTTTGATGACGCTGTAAGTTATACACAGCGGTGGAAATCCAAATTGGCAGAGCTGGGGGCATGGGGAATCGAACCGCCGACCCTCAGATTAGGAGTCTGACCTAGAAAAAGGTCAGACACTCTAACCACTCCGCCACAGAGAACGTTGGGTCCAAAAACAGTAGCCTTTCTGATAAACTATCTTTCCAATCGAAAGCAAAGTACCAAACTAAATGGCATTGAGTCAACCTTAAGACAAGTAAAAACTGGGGTAACACAGGGATCAACACTGGGCTCCCTTCTATTCCTTCTGTTCATAAATGACTTACCCCAAGCACTGAGGCAAACAAAATGCATTTTATTTGCTGATAACGCAGTCCACTTGGTATCAAACAGTAACTTAGCAAAAGCAGCAGAATTGACAAATGGAAATTTGGCTAGAATAAAAATATGGTGCAAAGAAAACAAATGAACTCTCAATATAATCAAAACTGAATATGTTAACCTATGGCACCAAGAACAAGAAGGACAAAGCCCCAGAAGTCCAAATAAAGATTGAGAATGAAACACTAAGGGAGGTAGAGACCTACAAATATTTGGGAACTGAACTGGATGGAACTCTAAATGGGAATAAACAACTAAGTAGATTAAATCAGTCACTGGCAAGGAAACTGAACACCTTCAGAAAAATCAGGGGTTTTATAAGTGAAAAAACATCTCTTCTTATGTACAAAACAATGATCCTCCCAATAATTGATTAACATGACCTAATATATGAACTACTCACAAAACAGCTACAAGCAAAGCTTCAAACAGTACAAAATAGGGCTCTCAGGACAGTTTACAAAGGCCAAAATCTACACACAGAAGAACTACGTGCTATAGCTGGAATGGACAAACTAGACACAAGGTGCAAAAGGCATCTCTTAGGACTCCTGTACAATAGAGCCCAAGACACAATATATGCCGACACAAGTATTCACAATACTAGGGCAGCAGATGGCAACCTCTTGAAAATTCCCTATCCAAGGACTAACAAACTCAAAAGACCTATTTGCCAAAACCAGGAATGCAACAACCTACCTGCAATCTAAATCTAGATTAAAGGTTGAGTACCCAACATAGACATTAATAAACCTACCTGGATAGACCACAAAAGTTGAGAACCAAAATAAATGCATAATCCCAAACCACTCCCTTCCCTCTCCCTCTCTGAAATCCCCCTTGCAAAAAGAGTAAAAGAAATAACAACTACCAAAGTATACCCACCAGCTTAAACCTGACTAAACCAATCAAACATATACTACCGACAAAGCTATAGTTGACCTATAACACCTGACTAAACCAATCAAACATATACTACCGACAAAGCTATAGTTGACCAAGACAATTTAAATGAGTCGTGCAACCATTATTTGCATAATCCAAAATCCATGACCTCCTGTATCAGCAAGTCATGCCCATTATATTAATGTCTCCTCACAGGTATGATCATCAAATCACTGATATAGTCTAAAGGTAAATGACTATTCTCCAATCTACATGTGCAAAATAAGATCCCCACTATATTTGTAATGCCTCATTTTAACCTACTATTGTCTATATTGTTCATACCATCTCATCCATAAATAGTTCATATGCACTATAATTGTTAAGGCCGGAAGACCAGCGCCTCGGTGCTGAAAAAAGATGTTATTCAACTGGAATAAAAATTTGAACCAAACAAAAAAATGCCCATAAATGTCATGATAAATTTCAATTTGTATAATTAATTTTCGGTCAACTTATTATATAAATATTCGTTGATCAGACTATGTAGCTTTAATTATATAGAATAAAAATATGGGCTATGAAAAACAAGTAGGCTAGCACACCCCCCACCCACCTATAGAGGGGATGTGGGACCTGGCGAGTTAGGGACGGGTCAGTTGACTGTTGACGCCATGGAGAGCGGTTAGGTTTTGGTAATAAACCAGTTGGAAGCATACTGTACTAAATCTTGGCGTTCTTCCGTGAGTGCGGGGCAGTGTGGAAGACTGTGGGCCATCAAAGTAATATACAATTTTACCTCGGTACTACGCCTCAGGCTAGTCATAGCCTAGGGAGAGAAGGAAGCACATCCGGGTCCAGCAATTAGCATAATCAACTCATGACGACAGGACGTTCGTTGAGTTGCTCCGGCAGTTTTTATCTAGTACAACGAAATCGCTGTAAGTATTTGGAATATGAATGGTACATACATGTTTATGATACGTTACTGCACAATTCTGAGAAGTTTGGAAATTAGATTGTGTAGTTTTGTTACGTTTATTGATGTTTTTGTGAAACATTGATAGAACAAAGCGCCATGTTTTTCCTTTGTTTTACGATTCTACAAGCTGCCTGTTGCCGAACGGAGAGCGATGTTGGCTGGAGCCACATCACGTTTGGATTTTTCCTCGGTTTCCCTTATGGATTCTCGTTGGAAATTAATCCTGGGTTTCTTTTATGGACTCCCCACCCTTTTTTAGGCGTACCTTCGAGTTTTGTAGTATTGTCTCCAACTTGTTGGCGTAGGAGCCACAGGGGGGAGAAGTGTATGGAACAGAGAGTGTGGGAGGCTACCGATACAGTGTTCCCTACCCCTCGTTTGGTTTTGGTTTTGGTTTTGATACTATTAACCTACGACAATACACTTTAGCTTATACACGTCTGTGTAGAAATGGTGTAAATACATTTTCTAACACCACTAGATGCACAAATTATTTGGTTGCCATAACCTGTTGTGACATTTAGTCAATTTTGTTCGGTTTATAGTAACTTTCTTTCGATTGTTACAGACTTCCGATGGCTACGAAGCGCAGTAAGATGGTAGCACCAGCAGCAGAAGCTGGCCGCCTGGCTGACGACTATGACTCTTCACCGGTGTTGACGGTGCCTCCGTTCCCTCAGGCCGGCGTGCACATCATGTCCGATCCGGAGGGGGAAAGCGAGCCCGAGGTGTTGACCCGTCGTTCCTTCGGACTGGGAGGCTCGCATGAACAATATGTTGGATGTAAAATTACAACATTTACATCCAACAAACTCTCGGGGAAGGAAAAGACCCCCTCCCCCAGAGGAGGATTCTGATTGGGAAGACTTCTCGGAGGAGGAGGACCAAACTCCTGAGGCCGACTCTTTGCCTGATCCGACTATTCGGATCAGTAAAAAGAAGAAGGTTCGGAAGCTTGTCAGGAGACGAGTTAAAAAAGTTGAGGAAGAAAGTGGTCAAGAGGAAGACCAAAAAGAAGAAGGAATCATCCTCGGATTCTTCTTCGGACTCATCGTCAACAGATTCCGACTCAGAGACTGAATGAGTAGGTCTTTTCGCAAAGATCGCCGGAAAAGTAAGGAAAAAGTGCACTGCTGAAAAGGCAAAGAAAGTCCTTACAACAACGATGATGCGGGAGACAATTAAAGGTCACTTCAAATTCTTTAAGCCCGCAGAAGTAATCACTAAGCTGGGAGAACAGCTCACGGGGATTAAGGGCATCCCCGACTCAGTAGTCAAAGAGATGGACAGGGATGTTCATCTCAATGACGATAGAAATAAATTTGAGAGTGTACTCCATACAGTACACAAAGCGGTCCTGGGGACCTTGACAGCGATTGCACCAGTGGCCAACCGCATGCAAACAGAGAATAAGTTCTCATCTTTGGCCAGGACGATGGACAAGGGTCTCGTGATGCTTACAGTAGCGAGCAACTTCCTCACATACAGACGTTTTGAAAATGTTTTCAAAGCCGTCTGTACGGCGGCTGGTAAGGAAGTTGCCAGATCTAAGAAGATCGTGGACAATGATGGAAAGGACTATACTCTTTTCCTTCCACCAAAGCCAGTAAAAGGAAAACCATTGGACAAAACCAAAATGTTTGGTGGTCAGCTCCAGTACCTCTTTAAAGAGGTAGAAACCGGGGCAAAGTGTGGAAAGCACATGGATGCCAAAAAGAAAAGTGCGGAGGCCAACACCCACTACCGGAAAACCTGCGGGGATTTTTGCAACCGTCGGACCACCAGAGGAGGACGGTCAGGACCGACCTACGGCTTACAGCCCAGGGGTCAGGGCCAACGCCAGTCATTTGGCTGGAACGACGGGAACCAACCGTTCAAGAGGGAGGACACTCCCAGCAAGCCGTTCCCCCAACCAGGGAACAAGTAGAGGTTGCTACGCAAACCTTAACAGCCGCCATAACACCTGTAAGCAATTTTAAAGCTGGAAATGTTAAAAATTGTATTCAAGAATGGAACTTAATTACTGATAATTTAACAGTTTTAAGTATTGTCAATGGGATTTGCATTCCATTTACCTCTTTGCCAGTACAGGAAACAATTCCTTTTCAATTCCATTTGATGAAAATGAGAGAGGCACTAGATAAACAGGTGGGCCTTTTTTTTTATCAGAAAGCCATAATTCAAAAGGTGAACCATGAGACTGGAGAATTTATTTCAAATAAATTTTCTCGACCTAAACCCAATGGAGAGGTACGAATGATTTTGGACTTAGCAAGACTCAACAAGTTGGTTGAATATAAACATTTTAAGATGTTTTTGCTAGAAACAGCAAGAGATTTGATTACAGATGGTGCTTGGCTGGCAAGCATGGATCTGAGAGATGCATATTACACAATTCCAATTTACGAAGCAGATGGAAAGTTTTTAAGATTTATTTGGAATGAACACCTATATGAATTCACTTGTTTGTCCAATGGTTTAGCTTGTGCCCCTCGCTTATTTACTAAGGCGCTAAAACCAATTTTCTCATTGATGGCGCGTAAAGGACATATTATGTTCCTGTATATTGACAATTCATTTATTGTAGCGCAGTCAAAGACAGCTTGTCAAAATGCAGTAAATGATTTATGTGCAACATTCACCAGATTAAGATTCTACATTCATGACCAGAAGTCAGTGTTTAATCCAACTAAAGAATTAAAATGCCTCGGATTTCTGTTAAACACAGAACAAATGACTGTGGTGCTACCACAACAGAAACTAGACAAGTTAAAGATACTGTGCTCTACTTGTTACGATTAACGAGGCCAAAGATTAGGCAGGTCGCCGTGCTGATAGGCATTATGATAGCCTATGCCCCAGCCATTTTATATGGCAAAGCTCACATTAAGTCGCTAGAAATAGATAAGAACTTAGCATTAGCATGAACTAAAGGGAATTTTGAAAGAAAAATGTCTACTTCTTCAGAAGGCCTAGAAGATATTGAATGGTGGCTCCAACATATTAATTCCTCTCCGAATCCTATACGTATGGGAGAACCCAATACGGTAGTTACAACAGATGCTTCTTTAGAAGGATGGGGTGTCCACTGTGACAATATCGCAACGGGGGGGGGGGGGGGGGGGGAACCGATGGCTAGAGGAAGAAATTTCAGATCATATTAATGTTCTAGAGCTAAGAGCAGTTTATTTAGGTCTATGCAGTTTAATCCGCACACCAAAATTTCATGTCAGAAGTCTGACAGACAGAAAGACTGCAATGGCACATATTCGGAACATGGGAGGGACAAAGTCCAAACCGTGTAATAGAATAGCAAAATTTATTTGGAATTGGGCTCAACAGCATAAAGTTTGGCTTACTGTAGCTCATATACCAGGTAGTCAGAATATTTTAGCAGACAGGAAAAGTAGACATTTCCATGATCATTTGGAGTGGTCACTGAATGACAATATCTTTGAACAAATTTGTCAGACATGGGGAACGCCACAAGTTGATTTATTTGCATCAAGAAAGAATAACAAATTATCTAACTGTTTCATGGCATCCAGAGCCCAATGCTTGGCAAGTGGATGCCTTCTCTTTAATTTGGGAAAATAATCTTTATTACATTTTCCCACCATTCAGCATTATCAGCAAAGTGGCCAGGAAGATCAGAATGGATCGAATACACACAATTCTGATCGTGCCCGATTGGGACACACAGCCATGGCTGGCAGCAGTAGCCTTAGGAGCAAAAGACTATTAGATTCCCAAGAGCACAGGGGAATCGACAACATCAAGGCCCATTAACAATTCACGGAGATGTGTCAACAACATCTCTCCTGGCATTCCTTTTCTGAAAAACTATTTACAACAATTTGGATTAGATAAGGTTACTCAACAGAGATTAATTTCACATGCTTGGAGAAAAGGAACAGGTAAATTATATTCAAGTTATTTGAAGAAACGGGGGCTGCATTGTTTAATTATGAAAGTGAAACCATTAAATCCTACTATTGCACAAGTAGTTAGATTGTTACAGATGCTAGATGATGAGGGATTAGGTTTTGGAGCGATTAACACTGCAAGATGTGCTTTGTCAATTATACTCCCCAGAGTAGGTGGACAGACAGTTGGTAAACACCAAGTTATTCACTGGTTTATAAAATCAGTGTATGAGAGGAATCCACCAAATCCAAAATATAATAGATTTTGGGATGTATCAGTAGTATTTAAATTACTAAAATCATGGCCTAGTAATTACCATTTAGATATAAAACAGCTAGGTTTTAAGCTAGCAGTTCTTTTGCTGTTAGTCACTGGACACAGGGGACAAACCATTGTAGCGTTGTCCGTAGATGGATTAGAAATAGATCGCAAGGAGGTGACCTTTGATTTACACCAATTACTGAAATCAAACCGCACAGGGGCCCCATTGTCCACAGTACATTTAAACAGTTTCCCGGACGACCGACAACTTTGTGTAGTGTCAGCCATACAGGCTTATATATCCAAGACAAAAGGAATTAGAAATTCAAGACAACTTTTGGTGAGTTTTATTAAACCACACAAGGCCATTTCGAGAGAAACACTCGCAAGATGGACTATTAAAGTGCTGATGGCCACAGGCATTAATAGGGAACGCTACGTGTCCCATTCAACAAGAGGGGCCATGGTCTCAAGGCACAACAGCTTGGAATCTCAGTCAAGAGAATCCTGGCACACGCAGGCTGGAAGACAGCTAGATCGTTTGCAAAACATTACAACAAACGACTAGAAAAGTCAAGCTACCTCGCGACACGCTTACTCACCGGTTAACAAGACAGGTGAGAACATTACAAGCGTACATCTTTTTAAGATAACTATGAATAAAATAAAATTAAGAAGGATAAAAATGAAGTTACGTAAAAGTCTCCCTAGGCTATGACTAGCCTGAGGCGTAGTACTGAGGTAAAATAGTATAGTTATACAAATCTTACCTGGGTATAGATGATGGATAACTGTTATTTTCCCAAGGTACAAGCCTTGGATATTCGTTGGCTAGGGCCCGTCTATCCAACCCTACCACGACTATCATGTTTGGTTGTGCCAAGATGAAAACAATGAAGTATCCATTTGAGTTTAAGATCATTTTTATCCTGAATAAGTAGGTAAGGATTGCTGGACTTGGATGTGCTTCCATCTCTCCTGAGCCCACGACTATCCGAGGCTTGTACCTCAGGAAAACAACAGTTATCCATCATCTATACCCAGGTAAGATTCGTATAACTATACTATTTCCATTGTACAAGGGAACTAAAGATGGTTTACAAATTGTTGAAAAGGTGCCACTTTTGAAGAATGTGCTCCCTCTAGCTACACCACTGTCTGTGACGTCAGAGTATCCTAATGCCGTTGAAGGGGAGTTCAGAATCATATTCATAAAGGCAAAAGAAAAACAACATATAACCCAAATCACTAAGCACATGCCAAATAGAAAATATTGGTAATAAATAACTGATAACAATTAATTACATATACAGATACAAATCAGGAAAATGCTTGATAGCTTTTAAGATGTCGTTTCATACAGCATGTCAGCATTACTTCAATATGAAACAACCTGACTCCTTGAATATTAATTAAGTAACAACGAGAGTATGCAGCATAAATCCACTGAGTCTTTACCATAAACACATTGCAAAGTAGAAACTTTGAACAAAGAGATTCATGGAAACTATTAGTACCGAAGCTTGACCATTGGTATAACGGTCTTTTGAACTAAATGCTCATAATCCTCAAAGTTGACGTCACACGAATCCCAACTTTTGAAAACCAAATATAATGGTCTATTCAATTGTTCACTTCTGCTACACAAGCAAATAACAATATTCCATACATTAGGTATCACACCAGACCAGACTGAGCATAACAACTTATAAAAGACGGCGTCACCCACCAACCCCCTCACATATGCCTCACCCATTATAACAACACTTTATACATCAACCCACAACCTTACCCCATAATACTGAACCTACCCCTGATAGCCAACTCACTAAACCGGTGATGCGGATTCCGAGGGACACCAGTTTGCCAGGGACACTTCCATTCAAATGCATTGTTAACGGCCGTGAGCAAATCTTCATACAGAAGAAGTCAAATATCTCACAAATTACACCATCTAGAAACAAATCGCTTGGTACACATATAGAAAACATCTTTACCATAAAGACTATATTAAATTTATAAGGTTAGGGTTCTTGAATTCTATTAATTTTTAATAAAACTAACGTTTTGCACTGCGCTTACCGTCAAACTCAAGGCATTGTCAATGGTCGTGAGCAATGTTCATACAGAAGAAGTCAAATATCTCTCAAATTACACCATCTAGAAACAAATCGTTTGGTACACATATAGAAAACATCTTTACCAAAAACATTATATTAAATTTATAAGGTTAGTGACGATGCTCTTCGATTTTGACGCATGTGCAGAAGCGATGTGTCCCTCGCAAACTGGTGTCCCTGGGAAACCGCAACACCGCCATCATAATTTACGAATATAATATACCCTACCTAGGTACCTACAGAACTGAAAATATATGTTCGAATGAATACCAATTCTACCAACGAAAATTTAAAAGATAATTCAGTTTGGGTTACATTTGGCCATGAATCTGAGTCTTGTTATCAAATCAGTTTCGATATAATAGATGCATCCAATTATTTTGCTCACCAGATAATGCGGGTCATATGCTTTGAACAGCATTGACAGGGTGTGTGTGGAGCAGAATGATTAATAGGGTGATAACAAATTGCCAACATGTCCACAACTGCTGTGTCCATACAAAGACCTTATGACACTAAGACGGCTCACTCGCTATCTCTCCCATGGTAGTTCTATCTTATGGTGGGTTTGATCAGCCCTGCTGCTGGCTGGTGTTTCACATGTAAACACATGCAAGGCGAGAAGGTGAGTTTAACATTTAAAAAAAAGAGAGACTGCCTGTCATTTGGATGCCGATGTTGCACTCAAGCACACACACCAACCATTACCATGATACACTATCAAAATGATCAAACCTACCACCTGGTGCGCTGGCTGCTCTCTTGATTACACAGTACAGGGTGAGTAAGCCATCTTAGTGTAGTACCAGCCTTGTTAACATTGTAGATGGTTCCGATGACGCGGATGATAGAGCTGATACTCATACGGGAGCTCACCACACCCACCCACCGCTCGCTCGGGGAAAAAACCTGGCAATGTTCCCCCCCTTCCGCAACCGGGTGCAGTAGCCGAATTGGTAAGAATGCAGGCTTCCTGTGTGGTAGTTTGGGAGTTCCAATCTCAGCCGAGTCAAAGTGAAGCCTTACAAAATTGATACTTTGTCACTACCTTTACTGGGATAGGGCAAGGACTGGTTAGCCCAGTATCAGGATAAGTGTCTGAGTGGGAAATCTGGTCATGGTGCAGGTGGCCTGGTTTCCCAGTGGGGCAGCACTATAAAGTCGCCATATGAGTGTGCAGTCACAAGTCGGTGCCCGTAAAATCCCAACAAACAAACCAACAAACAAATAATCTCTCCTCTGCTTAACTCAAAATTATGCCAGGATCCGTATGGGGCCTGGTAAGGCTTGAAAAGTCTTGAATTTCATTTTCCCCATTTCAAGGCCTTGAATTTAGCCTATTTTGGGTAATTAGTCTTGAAAAGCCTTGAATTCCATCAAACTATTCCCATGGATCTAAATTAGTCCAAAATCGCCATTCGGAATGGCAATTTTGGAATAAATCCAAATGAAGATAGTCTTGAATCCCTATCAAAAACAGCCTTGAATTCCATATTTTCACATGTGTACGGACCCTGTTAATAACAGTGTTAAGCGCTTTATATTGAGACCATTAGAACCGGCTAAAACGGGTGTCATATTGCGAACACTGGTATAGAATAGATGAATCTGACACAATTCTCGTGTTGTCCGTTGTGCTACAGCTGTGTGAAATGGCCCCCACGTTGTGCTGGCTGGCCTGTGTGGCCGGTGTAGGACGTTCAGAAGACTACCCCGATGTTGCTAGGATGCAAAACAACAACCAACAACCCGTACTGCCTGAGCTTACTACATACTGCCTTATCCTACTACAAATGAAAATGAATATGCATTTTTTTAAGAGTAGTGTTTTGAACTTAAAGGTAGTGTTTTGAACTTAAGGATAGTGTTTTGAGTGTGGCCACAGTAGTGTTTTGAACTTACCTTCAACTAGGTAGTGTTTTGAATTTAAGTTGAAAACACTACCATAGTGTTTTTGTGGGGCAGTGTTTTGAACTTACTACACCGGCCCTTGAAGGGAATGTGAGGAAATATATCATCGTCAGCATGTCGCTTCACAGCTCATGGTGGTCTGGACACAAGGAGGATGCTTCAATAGGGGATTTCCAAGTCCGTCTAATCTCTGTAGCCTTCTCTTCACCAAGCCTGCTTCTGCTTCTTTGCTGTTGTAAAGCTTGTCTTATTTAACGACACCTCTAGAGCACATTGATTTTCGTATCATCGGCTATTGGACCTCAAACATAGGGTCATTCTGACATATTTCTTTGGAGAAAAGCGGGTACCGTCACATAGGCTACTCTTTCCGATAAGCAGCAAGGGGTCTTTTAGATGCACTTTCCCACAGACAGGACAACACATACCACAGTATTTGATGAACCAGTTGTGAACCACTGGTTGGAACAGAAAATAGGCCAAACTGCAAATGGGTAAACTGAGCAGGATCGATTGGATGACCCACACCTTCACAGGTGGACACTCTACCGCCTGAGCTACGTCCCGCTCCTCTTTGCTGTTGTAGTAGTCTGAACATGAGCTCTACTAACACGTGGTAGCAGCGGAGACTACGCCATACACCAGCGCAGTACCACTACACTGCGCTAGGTGGCGGCACGGGTAGCCACCGGTCAGACCCCAACTGGGCTGACCTCTACTGCATGTGGCTGACCCCCCCCCCCCCCCCCCCCCCCACACACACACCTATAGAGTCGATGTGGGATCTGGCGAGTCAGGGGGCGGGTCAGACAACTACTGACGCCGCGGAGAGCAGATGGTTCAATAAACCAGGTTGAAGCGTACCCTAATTGAATCTTGGTGTTCTTCCAGAGTAACTGCGAGAGTGAGAGTCGGAGGGCCGTGGGCCATTACATTGGTGCCGTGAGCCAGCTCGCCTTCTGCGTAAGGGGTGAGTATTGGACCTGGGCCATGGACTCCGAAGGTAGGTTCTCTTCGTAATTTGTAGTTATGAAGGGGGCGACGGCAGGTCAATTGCACAGTGGGCGCCAGTACCAAACTGATGGTACAAGGCGTCCCGACGCGGAGGGACCGCCGGTGAGCGTGGACGCTTCTGTGAGTACACTGCACCACGCTCACTATTCACCTGTTGGGGATGTTGTTGTTGATACGTTCATTCCTAATGCAGGTGCCGGCGTCATAGGGGAGCGCCGCCAGGTGTCAGTAAGTGGGGGGGGGGGGCATAGCCACTCCCGCGCTAGTGCCGGTGGTGTCGCCTAGAGGTGCTGAAGGCGTTGATAGCTATTGGACGCAGTTAGCACAGCTGAGTGGCAGTCCGCCGCCAGGTATTGCGCCGTTGTTTACAGCGGTGGCGATACAGGGTGGTGGGCGTGACGCGCAGTTGGGCACTCGTTCTGGTAGTGGTGGCACGGCGTTGAAAAATGTCACGCCATCAACTGCAGCGCCGTGGGCCATTACACTGTTGTAGTTGCAGTTGTAGTTATGTTCGTTGATTAAAGTTGCATAATCCAATGGTTTTACGTTTCGGGCCATATATATCTATTTATGTATACAGCATGTCGTGGAGGTGATGAAAAGAAGATAGGAATTTGGCTTCAGTATCAAAATGAATGCGTGCATATATCAATACATTTGGCTTACTAATAACATACTTCGCATGTTCAGTTGTGGTTTATATTTATTTATCTATGCATTTATTTATGTGCATTTGCATCCGTCCTCAATATTTGAACGTAAACTTCACATGTTTAAATTGTTAATTGTATATGTATTTGCATCCGTCCTCAATATTGTAGCATAAACTTCGCATGTTTAATTTAAGAAAAAGATGTACTTGCATTCATCCTCAATGTTATAACATAAATTTAACATATTTATTTGGGGTTATTTTTCTTTCTTAAAAAAGAAAAGAAAAAAGTATTCGCATCCATTCTCAATATTATAACCTTCGTCATCAAATCCGAGAGAGCACATAGATCTAGTAGTAGTACCAGGACTGGTTTCCACAGTGTGGAAATTTGACCTGTGAATTTAACCTATTAGTCATCGTGTTCAATATAGCACTATTGTGTGACTACAACCTAGTTGACATTTCCTACTGCCCGCCCCCAGCTACTGGGTATACCTTATGTGAGCTATCCAGGGAAATAGATGATTTCTACCACTAACCCGCCCTCTGACGGCACTGGCAAGAACTAGCATTGTGGATAGCAGCTCACTGTGCAGTATGTTTTGTGGAAAAGGTATAATATAAAGGATTTCCACCACCAGCCTGCCCTCTTATGGCACTGGTAAGAACTAATGTGTTTCATGGAAATGGTTTTATGCAAAGGATTTCCACCACCAACCTGCGCTCTGGTGGCACTGGTAAGAACTAATGTGTTATATGGAAATAGTTTTATATAAAGCATTTCCATCACCAACCTGCCCTCTTGTGGCACTGGTAAGAACTAATGTGTTATATGGAAATGGTTTTATGCAAAGGATTTCCACCACCAACCTGCCCTCTTTTGGCACTGGTAAGAACTAATGTGTTATATGGAAATGGTTTTATATAAAGCATTTCCACCACCAACCTGCCATCTTGTGGCACTGGTAAGAACTAATGTGTTATATGGAAATAGTTTTATATAAAGGATTTCCACCACCAACCTGCCCTCTGATGGCACTTGCAAGAATTAATGTGTTGAATGGAAATGGTCTTATATAAAGGAATTCCACCACCAACCTGCCCTCTGATGCCACTGGCAAGAACTAAGGTTGTGGGTAGCAGCTCAGTCTGTACTCAGTTAGATAACAGCTGGAACCAGCGGCAACTGTCCACAACAAAACATTTTATTTTGTTTAAAGTTGCATGGTCCGATGAAATATTTATTTTTCAAAACCAAAACATGTATCTTAATTTGATTATATATATCCATCTTAGATATTGGTGCATTAACAAGTGATTTGGGACAGCATATATAGAATAATCAGTGAATTGACTACCTCATCCTACTTTGAGAAACCCATCACACAAGGAAGCCATTAATCAATTAGGTCAATCTCGTGGCCTCAGTAGCCTTGACCCTCATTCCCAGTACCTAGTCAGGTTCTAGGATGTCCATTAGTAGTATTGCTCGCACCATAGCCTGGGTTGATATAAAGTTGCATGGAATTTTGGATTAAATAATTGTTACAGATCTGAATAAGAGTGATGTAATAATTATGTATATTATTATCCGGGAACAATACATTAGGTCAGCCCACATCACATGCCAAGAAACAAATCATGGCACAATGGCGCCATCAGTAGAAAAAAAAGGTACCCAGGCTATATTTTATTTAGGTCATTCCACATCACGTGGTCATCGCGAGACGTGAATACGCGTCATAGGGAGAGGAATTTTGGGAAGCTTGTCGAAAGTATTTTGAGTTCTTTCAGCTCCAATTGCTTCAAAACTAGCCATTTTTCCTCAAAATTTCTCCGGAATAATGATTAGTGAGTTATAATGATCAATTTGATATATTTATCTAAAAAATAAAATAAAAATTCAGACGCCATCGGACAACGCCTCTAGAGCGCATTGATTTTTATCATCGGCTATTGAACGTCAAACATATGGTCATTCTGACATATTGCCTTGGAGGAAACCTGCTGGCGTGGACCACTGGAAAATAGCCCAAACTGCATATAGGTCCACTGAGCAGGATCGATCGGTTGATCCAAACCTTCACAGGTGTAACAACAAACCAAACAAATAAAATAAGCACTCACTGTCACAGGGCAATACCCAGTCCTGACATGACTATAAATGTTGCTAGTAGTAGTGTAAACCATAACAAACAAAATAAGCACTCACTGTCACAGGGCCATAAATACCCCGTCCTGACATGACCATAAATGTTGCTAGTAGTAGTAGTAGTGTTGACCACAACAAACAAAGTATACAAGCAAACCCACGGTCACAAATTGGTATGTGGTCCTGGCATGACTATAACTGTTGCTGGTACCATAAACCACAAACAAAATATATAGACCCACTGTCACAAATCAGTACCTGGTCATGACATGATCATAACTGTTGCTAGTACTGTAAACCACAACAAACAAATTAAACAAGCCCACTGTCCCAAATCAGTTCCCCGTCCTAACATGACCTTATCTGTTGCTAGTACCATAAACCACAGCAAACAAGATAAACAAACACACCCACTGTCACAAATCGGTACCCGTTCATGACATGACCATCACTGTTGCTAGTACTATAAACCGCAATAAACAAATAAACCCACTGTCACAATTTGGTACCAGGTCCTGACATGACCATAATTGTTGCTAGTACTGTTATAGGGTCTTCTGGTCCATAGCAGCATGCATCGTTACTCATATTTAAGTAACTTACAGATTAACTTACAGATCCTCTTCTGGCTGATGTAGGCCCTATTGGACCTCTAATGCCCGCTCGGTATGGCAACAAAAAGAACTATTCTTTTGCACACATATAGAGGTCGATGGTGCCCTGAAGTAATCACAAAAGGCACTATGTAGACACTGATCAAGCTCAAGTAGGAGTTTAGTAGGTAGACACTGATCCGATCACTTAATTTATATACTAATCGATATCATCATCATCATCATGCTGTCGGTCGCAATGCGACAAAGACTGCTTTTATTTCTTAACCGCCGCTGTTCTGTGCGGTTGTGCATTTCATAAAAGCTGCTTGCAAAGTGTTGAAGTGCTGCTGGCTTTTGCAAGTTACTAGCAGCACTCTCTCGGGGAGCAAATAGAGGTTTCACACCGGCAAGAACACGTCAAGACAGGCGCAAACTATTTGTCCCTGCAGTAGCTGGCCGGGAGATGTTAGGAGTTCCCTTCATCACCGACCTTAATGCTGCCACGGAAGCATGGTTTTCTGTTAGGGTTTGCTCCCTTAGCCGTTGATTCTATCAAGAACCTATACCACAAGGCAGTGGTTTATAACTTTGCAAGGCAGGGGTGTCAAACTCCCTGAGGTATTTTAGCAGATAGGTACTGCATTACCCTAATCGATATACAGTACAGATAAAAGCAATATCAGGTTTGAAATATATTATATTATATTATAGGTTCACAGTTTTCAGCTATTTAGATTTAAGATACTTTAAGCTCATTACTTTAACAAAAAATTGCTGCTTCGGGGTTTTAACATGTGAGTAACTGAAATTGTCCTTTCTCCCGTTCAATTACTTGAAACTCATGTTCACCCCACCGGATAATAACGTGCTATCTAATGCATTATGTGAATATGAACAATCTAATATTCTATATTGTCTTACATATATATAATAATGTAATAATACTTCGCTATTACGCACTTGACCACAGTGGCACAACTTACGTTGGTTGGTTGTTGGATTTTTACATCCTGGCAACATCTAAGGTCATATCAGGACGGGTACCGACTTGTGACACTGCGCACTCATGGCGACTTTATAGTGCTGCCCTGTGAAAATAGGCCGCCAGCACCATGACCCGATATCCCACTCAGTCACATTATCCTGACACTGAGTTGTTCTGCAACTTTATGGCAATATATATGTGCTTAAATTTAAATACGGTGGTCGTTCACCCATATTGCAGGTAACTATTTAGTTTAAATAGGATCAAATATGTGTGAAATTACTTATTTGACGCAGTAACTAAGAGTGAAGTCTAACTGATGAATCAAATACATTACAATGTACAAAACAGGCGGGAAAACAAATAGAAATGAGAAATTAAACTCATGAGTCTCAATTTTCTACAAGTGACTCCCAAAGAACTGGCCTATAAGTAAACGACCCCCAAATGTAATCTCCTGATTGAGAGCCACAAGTCTTGCGAATGTGCATACGTCTGTTGGAGCTTGAGTGTCAGCATAGTCATCCATCCACATATGTGCACACGGACACCTCCTGTTGTGTTAGAACTTGAATGACAGCATAGTCAACTAGTTATGCATGTGCACACTTTCTGTTCTGTTATAGTTTGAATGAGTGCATAGTCATCCATTTACACATGTGGACACCTCCTGTTCTGTTATAGTTTGAGTGTCAGCATAGTTATCCATTTACACATGTGCACATGGACACTTCCTGTTCCGTTAGCGCTTGAGTGTCAGCATAGTTATCCATTTACACATGTGCACACGGACACTTCCTGTTCCGTTAGAGCTTGAGTGTCAGCAGAGTCAACCAGTTACGCATGTGCACACTTTCTGTTCTGTTATAGTTTGAGTGTCTGCATAGTCATCAAGCCTGAGTGTCAATCACCAATACATAAGATCATCTTTTGAGCTGCTCCACTGGTTCTACTGTTCACTTACACAGAGGCCATCTATGTCTCAGACTGTTTTGCACACTTGCGCCTCATGTTCCAATAGCCACACCTTCATCGGGTTGCGCTTGCCCCCTGCGAAGTGACCTGGCTTGCCAGAACTGAGGACAACCCGGTGGCAGGGCACGATGACGAAGACGGGGTTGTTCTTCATAACAGTTCCCACGGACTGATGCGCGTTCGGACTTTTACACATGTTGGCGAGCTGCTGGTAGGAGACGCATGTCCCGTACGCCACGCGTTCACCCAGCATCTCCCATACGCGATAGCTGAAAGAACCTTTACCTGCGCAGAAAACATTTGTATTTTTTAGGTGGTGTTGATGGAAAATCCCATTTTTTCACTGAATAATGTTCTGTCGTTTTCGTATTAAAGCACTAGTCTTCCGGCTAAGTAAATGTGTGGATAGTTCCAGAAATTGACACAAATTTAAAGTTGCATGGTCCGATGAAATATAATTTTGTCAAAATTAAAACAACTACTTACATTTGATCCTATATATCCAACTTAGATACTGGTGTAATAGCTAATGATTTGGGACAGTGTATACAGTATAACCAGTGAATTTATAAACTCACCCCTTTAGACACTCACTTTGAAACACCCATTATGCAGGGAGGCCATTAACCAACTAGGCCAATCTCATGACCTCATTAGCCTCCCCCCAACCAAGTAGGCCTGCTGTGCAGGGCCATAGAGGGGAAGGGGAAATGAGGTGGATGTGTCTGTGTGTGTTTATGTGTCTGTGTTTCCTGGCCTGACTTTACAGAGACACAGAGACAGACATACACACAAACATACACACACAGACAGATATGCACACAGACATACACACACATACACAGACAGACATACACACACATACCTACACACATAGATAGACACACACAAACAGACATGCACAGACAGCACACACAGTCACAGAAATACACAGACATGCACACACCTAAAATACACAGACACACATACACCCGACCTGACTTTGCAGAGAGAGAGACACACACACAGACACATAGACAGCCGCACACAGACAGAGGCAGACACACACATACATATATGCCCACACATATATACACACACATACATACACAGACAGACATACACATACAGACACACACAGACAGACACACACATACATACACAGACATACACACAGACATACACACACAGACAGATACACAGGCACACAGACACACATAGATAGACACACACAGACAGACATGCACATACACCACACACAGACACAGAAATACACAGACATGCACACAACTGACATACACAGACACACATACATCCGACCTGACTTTGCAGAGAGAGACACACACACAGACAGAGACACATAGACAGACACACACATACATAGGCAGACACACATACATACACACACAGATACCCACACAGACAGACATACACAGACACACACATACATACACACAGACATACACACACACATACACACACACATATATATATACACACAGACACACACAGACAGACACACATAGATAGACACACACAGACATACATGCATAGACAGCACACACAGACACAGAAACACACAGACATGCACACACCTGACATACACAGACACACATACACCCAACCTGACTTTGCAGAGAGAGAGACACACACAGACACCCACATACAGAGGCAGATACACACACATACATTCACACATACATACACACACAGACAGACACACACACATACAGACATACACAGACACACATACCAACACACACAGACATACATACGCACATATATATAGATTAGTTAGACGAATCTTACCTGGGTATAGATGATGGATAACTATTGTTTTACCGAGGTAGAAGCCTCGGTTAGACGTGGGCGAGGGAGAAGGAAGCACATCCGGGTCCAGCAATCTTTACCTACTAATTCAGGATAAAAATGATTCTAAAAAACAACCTAAGGTCAAGTGACCTCATGCTAAATTGAGTGATTGACTAGACGTGGCAGGGCGTGGTGGGTGGGCCCTCGCCCACGTCTAACCGAGGCTTCTACCTCGGTAAAACAATAGTTATCCATCATCTATACCCAGGTAAGATTCGTCTAACTAATCTATTTTACCTCGGTATGCCGCCTCTGGCTAGCCGTAGGCTAGGGAGACCTTTACGTAAAATAATTTTTATCCTGATATTCTTGTTTTGTTATTATTCTTTAGTGATTATGTCTTATGTATGCAACAATGGAAAAGCGATTTGTATGGCAAAAAAGAGGAAAAACCAATGTTTTTCTTACCTCTCTCTTTCAGTTGGTGAGTAGCCTGTGCGCTATAGGCTGAGGCTTCTCTAGTCGTTTGTGGTAATGTCTAGCAAACGAAGTAGCGGTTTTCCATCCCGCGTGAGCTAGGATCCGTTTAACGGAGATGCCTAGCAATCTTGCCTTGGACACCATTGCACCACGTGTAGAGTGCGATGAGTACCTGTCTGTATTTACTCCCGCCAGTTTTAACACATTCATTGTCCATCGGGCGAGGGTATCCCTGGAAATGGCCTTGTGTGGCTTAATAAAGCTGACCAATAGCTGTCTTGAGTTTCTTATTAATCTTGTCTTGGATATATAATTTCGTATCGCAGATACGACACATAACTTGCGATCCTGAGTGAAACTGGACACCCCTATCGTAGAAAGGGGGTCACCTAATCGGTTTGATTTTAATAAAGTTGATAAATCAAACGTGGCCTCTTTACTGTCAATTTCTAGACCATTCAGCGACAGGGCAACTATAGTTTGGCCTCTGTGTCCAGTGACCAGGAGAAGCAAAACTGCGACTTTGAAACCTAAAAGTTTAACGTCCAGAAACTTATTTTCTGGCCATTTCTTGAAGAGGTTGAACACTAGAGAAACATCCCAAAACCTATTATATTTGGGTTTAGGCGGATTCCTCTGATAAATTGATCGTATGATCCAACAAATAACATGGTGTTTACCCATTGTTTGTCCATTAACCCGCGGTAGGATTATCGACAGAGCACATCTGGCAGCGTTAATAGCGCCATATCCTAGGCCTTCGTCCTCTAGGTAACGTAGGAAGAGTCCTACCTGGGATACTGTGGGAGTCATTGGCTTGACTTTCTTAAGCAGGCAATAAATACCCCATTTCTTTAAATACGTAGTATACATTTTCACCGTTCCTTTTCTCCACGCATCATCAACCAAACGCTGTTGTGTAATTTTGTCTAAGCCAAACTGTTCTAAATATTTATTTAAAAAAGGAATGCCACTAACGGAGTTGTCGACACGTTTCCGTGGCGTTCTAGTGGTCCCTGATGTTTGAGGTTTCCTCGGAATCTTGGGAAGCGAAGGCTGCTTTTGGCTGTGGCTAGTAACGTCGGTAGCCACGGTTGCGTGTGCCACTCGGGGACGATGAGTATGGCGTGTGTCCCCTCCATTTGAATCTTTCTGGCGACTTTGCTAATGATAGTAAAGGGGGGGAAAATGTAAAAGAAATGATGTCGCCACTTTAGGGAGAAGGCATCAATGTGCCAAGCATTGGGTTCCGGGTGCCACGAAACATATTTTGGAATTTTAAAGTTATTACGCGAAGCGAACAAATCGATCTGAGGTGAACCCCATGTGTGACAAATGTGTTTGAAAATGGATGGATTAAGTGACCACTCTAAGTGATCATGGAACTGGCGACTCATCTTGTCAGCTAGACAATTTTGTGTGCCTGGAATGTGATTAACAGTTAACCAGACATCAAAGGTTTGAGCCCAGTTCCAAATGAGAAGTGCCATTGCATTACATTTAATCGATTTTGTACCTCCCATATTTCTGACATAAGCCATAGCTGTGGTGTTATCCGTGAGGATACGTACATTATTTTTGGGTATTTTTACTAGACTGGTTAATCCCAAGTAAATGGCCCTTAGTTCTAGAACGTTAATATGATCGGGGAGTTCCGATTCTAGCCATCTTCCTCCCGTTGCTACATCATTTTGATGTGCTCCCCACCCTTGGAGAGACGCGTCAGTGGTAACGGTAGTGTCAGGCTCTCCCATTCTAATGGGATTGGGGGAATGGTCAAAGTGGTTTAGCCACCAATCAATGTCGGCTAGGCCGTTCTCCGAAATAAACATGGTCTTTTCAAAGTTTCCCTTTGCGCGGGCCAGCGCCAAATTTTTATCAATTTCGAGGGATTTTATGTGTGCCGCTCCGTATAGAATAGCTGGACTATACGAAACCATGACCCCGATAAGGACCGCGACCTGTCTAATCTTTGGCCTAGAAGTGTCTAACAGCTGTATCGCTGTGCGGTAAAGCTTATCTTTCTTTTGGCGTGTAAGCGAAACGGTCATAGCCGTGGTGTTCAGAATGAACCCGAGACACTTAAGCTCCTGAGTAGGAGAAAAAACTGATTTCTTGTTATGTATGAAGAAACCCAATTTGGTGAAAATTTTGCATAAATCTTTAACAGCGAGTTCACATTGCGTGAAAGATTGGCCCATAATAAAAGAATCATCTATGTATGGAAACATACAATGCCCCAATTTTGCCATGTGTGCAAAAATTGGTTTCAACAACTTAGTAAACAGACGCGGTGCGCAGGCCAAACCATTAGGTAAACATGTAAATTCAAAAAGTTGGCCATTCCAGAGAAAACGTAGGTATTTCCGATCTGTCTGGTGAATAGGAACGGTGTAGTACGCATCCCTTAAATCAACACTCGCTAGCCAACACCCTGGGGTAATTAAATCACGAGCTGTTTCTAAAGAAAACATTTTGAAATGTTTGTATTCAATGATTTCATTCAACTGAGTTAAATCTAAAATCATTCGGATTGAACCATCAGGTTTAGGAGTAGAGAAGATATTGGAAATATATTCCCCTTCAGTATGTTCAACTCTGTTGACAATGCCCTTAGACTCAAACAGTAGAACCTGGTGATCTAGCTGAGATTTTTCTAGTGAATTAAACTGATACGGAAAAGGCGCTCTCTTTTGTATAGGCAATTGTGTGAAAGGGATGTGAATGCCTTTAACAATATTCAGGACCTCTGGATTAGTGGTTAACTGTTGCCATTGATGTAAACAATTAGAAACATTCCCTGCTTGAAAAAGGCTTACTTCAGTTTGAGTTTCCTCCGTGACCATTGTAGGGTCAGGAGGCTGCACTGTTTGTGTGGAAATCTCTACTTGTTCCCTTGTTTCGGGAACTGGGGCTTGGGAACGAAATCCCTCTTGTAGCCGCGGTTGTCGTTCCAGTTTGAGGCCGGCCTGTCGCCTCGGCCCCTTCCTCGCTGGTTGAACTGGAAGGACGGTCCGCCCCTGAACGGCCTTCCTCCTCTGCGGAATCGAAAATCCGTCCTAGACTTTCTGAACCCTGCTGGGTTTTGGAAGCGACGACTCTTTGGTTCAGTGTTTTTAGCACTCTTGTAGTCGACCTCTACCTGTTTGTACAGGTAAGCTAGCTGACCCCCAAACATCTTGGATTTATCAAGCGGTTTGCTCTTGATAGGGGTAGGTCCGGAATACACGGTGTATTCCTTACCATCATGGTCCGTTACCTTGTTAGAGCGGGCAACCTCTTTTCCGGCATCTGTGGTGACCGATTTGAAAACGTTTTCAAATCTCCGATGGGTCATGTAGTTACTAGCGGCTGCTAACAAAGCTATGCCCCGGTCCATAACCCGCGCCAAAGACGAGAACTTGTTCTCTGTCTGCATCCTGTTAGCCACAGGGATAACAGACGTCAAGGCACCCAAAACTGCCTTATGGATCAGGCAGAGGGAAGTTTCATAACGACGGCGTTCGTCGGAAAGATGAATGCCGGAATCCATCTCTTTGAAAACCGAAGCAGGAATGCCCTTAACTCCTGAAATCTGCTCAGTCAACTTGTTGATGACTTCGATCGGTTTAAACGTAGTGAAATGGCTATTCACCGTTTTGCGCATCATGGTAGTGGTGCGCACTTTCTGAGCTTTCTTTTTGACAATCTTCTTGCCAGCTTTAACGCCTATTTTGGCGTAGACTCCCGCTCGTTCCGTGTCGGAATCCGACTCGGTGGAAGAAGAGTCGGACGACGAGTCTGAAGAGGAGTCCCTTCTTCTTCTTCTTCTTCTTCTTCTTTTTGGACTTTTTGGAGCGCTTAGAGTTCGCTTTCTTTGTGAACTCGTCACCAGAACTGCTCACTGGGCGGCGTTTCTTGCCCCGCGCTTTCGGTTTCGGAACCTCAGGTGCCGAAAGCGTGTCCTCTTCGTCCTCAGAAAAGTCTTCCCAATCCTCATCAGGGATTTGGGAAGGATCTGGAAAGGTCTGCGCCTGGAAAAGGCGCATCTTCTCCTCCATCATCTCCGCCATTTTCGCCTCCCACCCCACTGGTTGAGGGGCGTGATCACTGTCTTGATCCGAGGCATGAGCCCCAGGATGTGGGGACGGCGGAGCCGTAGCCGGTGGAGACGAATCGTAATCCGTAGGGGGGACACCCACCGCTGCAGCGGGCGGCTTATTCCGGCGAGTGGCCATCGGGAACTGTAACGAAACCAAAGCGTTACTAACCCGGAATCATCTCAACTACACAAGTGTAAGCCAGTAAACTGGGTTGAGGAACATGGTACAGAGAACGTGTTTTGCAACGTGTCAGTACAGGCGTGAAGCTAAATTTGCCGTAGGTGTGTGGTAACGAAACCAACCAAACGGAGGGCATCGATCGTGAGATCGGCCCCTCTCTCTGTTCCGTACACTTCTCCCACCTGTGGCTACAGCGCCAACAAGTTGGAGAAAATATTACGAAACTCGGAGGTTCGCCTTAAACCGGTCAGGGGTGTTTATAAAAAACACCCAGAAGCATCCCCAACATCATCCTCTATTAGGATCCGGGAGACTTTTCTTAGGAAATGAGCAACTCGGGTTGCCATTTCTCCCTGTCTGAAAAACAGGTGTCGATAGAACTCAGTATCGGTTTCGTTTGTGCCAGCGGCACGCAATGTTCTATCCGTAAGTTAAAAAACGTACAAAGTCCAAACAGGACTGAAGAAAGTTCTGAACTTTCATAAAAAGATGCTATAGAGCATGATAAACAAAGTTATCGAAGAAAACAGTACTTACTTTTGGATAAAAGCAGTAGTAGTAGATAAATCCTGTGGAGCAACTCACAAACGTCCTCCCGTTGTGAGTTACTTATGCTAATTGCTGGACCCGGATGTGCTTCCTTCTCCCTAGCCTACGGCTAGCCAGAGGCGGCATACCGAGGTAAAATATATATATATATACATACACACACAGACATACACAGACAGACAGCACACACAGACATAGAAACACACAGACACACATACACCCGACCTGCCTTTGCAAAGAGAGAGAGAGACACACACAGCCAGAGACACATAGACAGACGCACACAGAGGCAGGCACACACACATACATACACATACCTACACATAGATACACACACATACAGACATACACAGACACATACATACATACACATACACACAGAAACAGACAGACAGAGACAGACACACACAGACACATACACTCCCACACATACACACAGATAGACACACACAGACATACACACACACAGATACATACATAGACAGACAAACACATGCAGACAACACACACACATTATTTTTTGTTAAAAACCCTGAGTGCCATAGGCCTTTGGCACTAATCCGTTCCCAGAATGTGCCCACCCAACCAGAAATACCTACCTACAGTCCTGTCAGGTTCCAGGTCATCTCACATCACGTGGTCACTGCGAGATGACCATCTGGGTCATAGCCACAGGACTTTTGACAAGCTTGTCGAAATTATTTTTGGTTCTTTCAGCTCAGATTACTTCAAAACTAATCATCTTTAATCAAAATCACTCCGGACTAATGATTAGTAGCTTGTAACGATCAATTTGATATAGTTATCTAAAAAATAAGACAAAAATTCAAAGGCCATCGGACCATGCAACTTTAAGCTGTTAAATACAATTTAAACTCAAATACACAAGAAAATAAATACAATGGAACATAGTGGTGATGAATTACATCAGATGGGATGGCTGAAGAATGCTTAGTTAAACTCAGGTGGTGATTTAAGGATATTCATATAGGATCAGCTGATAATAAAACTGGTACTGACATTATGTCAAAATGGGATGGCCAAATGAGTTGAGCGCCCGCTTTCCATGTGGCAGGTCGTGGGACTGGAACCCATTGGGTTCAAATCCAGCCGAGTGAAACCAACAACATAAAAATGTGTACTTGTCACTACATAGTCTGATCCTCAGTAAAGCTAACCACTTAAAATAAAAATTACTTCAAATCAAAGTGAAGTAGATAATAACAATCAACCTCATGTATTTATCTAATTTTGTTTGTTTGTTGTTTTACGTCCTAGCAACAACTAAGGTCATATCAGGACGGGTAGCGACGTGTGACAGTGCGCCCTCATGGCAACTTTATAGTGCTGCCCCACTGGGAAACCAGGCCACCAGCACCATGACCTGATATCCCAGTCAGTCACATTATCCTAACACTGAGTCAACCAGTCCTTCCCTATCCTAATAATGCCGAGCACCAGGCTAGAAAGTGACAAGTATCAATTTTTAAGTCATTGGTTTGACTCGACCAGGGTTCGAACCAACGATCCCATGGTCTACCAATACGGTAGACGGACACTCTAACTCATTCGGCCATCCCTTCTGGTTTAATTTTGTAGTCCACTGGTGAACAGCAACATGACCCCACATCGAACTCAGTCAAATTATTCTGATACTAAGCAAACCAGTCCTTGCCCTATCCTGTTAATGGTGAGCACCAGGCTAGGTAGCAACAAGTATAAATTCCGTAAGTCATTAGTTTGACTCGACTGGGGTCCCAGCCCTAGATCTCGCGTGTGGGATGCCAGCCAGCATTCTTACCAATTCGGCCATCCATTTCGGTCAGAAATCCAAAAAGTGGGGCATGTGATACTGAGATGACCTACTGTAAGGGATAGCGGCGAGGCAGAGGGCGGGCCGAGTAGCCTTCAGGATCTCCTTGGAGCCGGAGAAATAGATGGTCAACCAGTCCACACAGAGGAGGGCGGGCTTGTAGGTGTAGCCATTGTCCAGGTACGTCTGGTCTCTAATTGAAACAGCCACGCTGAGGAAAAACCAATGCCAATGGTGCTTTATAATTATAAATTCACCAAAATCATCTGAAAAATGTCTGAAATACTTTTATTACAGAAAATCAAACCGGTCATAGCAACTGTGTATGCTCAGAACTTGTTATCATTAAATAAATATAATTGGTCATTGTGTTTGTTAAAATCGTATTATTAAAACAATTACTAAACTAAAGCAATCGTTTTAAATTGAACTGAAAAGTTATTCGCAAGAGGAAAGATAAAAAAATGGTCTGTTTGCTTGTTGAAATGGCATTATTAAAATGATTACTAAATTAAGCAATGGTTTCTAATTAAACTGAAAAGTTATTCGTAGTATGAACCAGTCACTTAGCCCATTAAAGGTTAGGGTGTTAATATTGGATCATATAACACAAGATGGAACTGGCCAGGACATTGTTGATCCTACTGTAGTGAGCGCTACCCCCTCTGGTGTCTTGCTAAAGAACTAGACCACTGGCGGCTTCTCTCAGTGGAGCCGCCTTTGTTCAATGACGGAACTACATTTCAATTTGGTATGCGAATATATATGGTCAAAGTTTCTTCAGTACATAGGAATTTTGTTTCATTATATGGGATACTTTTGCAGGCAGCTTTCATGAAATGTGCAACCGCACAAAACATCACTCTCACAGCAGAGAGCTAAATGGAGAGCAGCAGTCAAGTAATGAAAGCAGTCTTTGTCGCATCGTGACCGACAGCATGATGATGATGATATGGGATATGCTTACTTCGAAGAGCATCCTCTTTGACCAACACTTTTATGTTCTACACTTAATTCGGAAGGATAGAACAAGGTGAAAATATTAGTTGTAAACAAAACCACTTAAATTGTTGGGAGAGGAAGAAGAGAAACTTTATTCGTGGAAAAGTGCTACAAGAAATAACCGTGACTAGAAAATAAAGGAAGTAATGCAGCAATACTACCAGGCACACAGCTTATATTTTTGCCGTGAATTTCGTACAATATCGTATAGCTAAATATGCTAATTGCTTATACCAGAAATGCTTCCTTCTTCACCATTAATAGTCAGGAGCCTTGGAACCTAGGTAAAAGAAAATCATTTATAAATAAAAAATCTAAACTATTTATTTTTATTTTTTTATTGAGGCTGTATTTATACTGTCCATAGCATATAAGCCTGGGTATTCAGGCTTGTTTTCAATGCTGGCCAGCTGTAGTGTTGGTGTTGTCTTATCACACAGTAGCTGCTGATAAGGTATTTGATTGCCTGTATTTCAGTAGCAGATAGATAGTTGGTTGGTCTGGTTAGTACTATAGTAGTCTATGTTAATTTTTTTGGATTTTCTTGGCATATATGTGCTTTATTTTGTCTACTCTTATTTCTAGACTAGCCTACTCCTATTTACATATCATAGGCTTGTACGCAGCTGTGAGGTGTGTTATCTGGGTGCTTTTGGTATGGTTACCTTCCATTGGGCGTCTATTTCCTGTCTGGCTAAATTATAATTTAGAATCCATAATAGTGTTATATACCTGGTAGTATTGCTACATTACTTCCTCTCTGTTCTAATCAAAGTATATATATTATATCACTATTCCGGGAATATATTTTCTACTTTTCATGAACTTAAATACCTCGCATACGATATACATCAAATAAAGAACCACCCCCTCTTTAAAGTTGCATATCAGATAAAAAAGTAAAGAAAAATCAAAACCAAAACACTTATTTATACTTTATCTTACATATATGCAACTTAGATACTGGTGTACGAAACATTTATTGTTGCATAGATGGAATATTAAATTAACTAAGTTGTATATTTTGATGGTTTGGGGTTTCTATCTTTTTGTTGTTGATTGTTATAATCAAACACACTCTAGTTTAAAGTAACTTTTGTTTTAAATGGTTACCTTTGGAGATATTTGAAGTGCGAACATGCAAAATTAATTTTGGCAAGCACATCAAAACTCTGACACCGTAGGCTTCAACACTAACAGGTTCTATTAAATTGACGTGGCATACAAATGCTTAATAAGTACACCCGTATCTCAGAGATGCATCATCAAATCGGGATAAGTATTTTTGTTTCGAAAATGTTATGCTTAAATGGGACTGTGTAGCATTGATAAAAAAAAACTGTCACAGCTACAAGTTATACAAGCCTATGACAGCCAGCACTTCAGTGTTCACACCATAATTATTTTGAATATTTCACTTCAAATTTCTCAAAAGTTAATCGTTCATAATAAAAATTACTTCAAATTAAAGTAAAATAACTCATAACGACCAACTTAATATAGTTTACTTTAAACAAATATATATTAAAAACTCCAAAGTATCGGATTATGCAACTTAAAACACATTATTTGTTAATGTGGCATCAACTTCAAAGCATCGGATTATGTAACTTTAATACATAAACAAAAATTTCTTTTAGAAACTCGAAAGCATCGGATTATGCAACTTAAACTGTACCTAGGGTTGGGCCTGAAGTGTTCATCTGACGAGGGCTTGAGGCTGTGGATGCCGCGAGTACAGGTAACGAGAGTCATGTCCCCTATAGGGGTGGTGAGACTGTAAGTGTTGGTGGGCCCATTAGGGCAAGGTGCGCGGGACATCTTTGGGGCGGCAATGACCTGGCCTAACCTTAAGGTATTAGGAATGGAAAAGGCTGCATGCTACTTGATGCAATTTAACACAGCAAATATATCTATACACTGTAGATAATAAGATATGAGACTGTCTCAAAAGGTGCTAAGCAATATGGGACAAAACTTTGTCCATTGTAATGATCAACACACTATCTATCTACATATGCATTTGCTCAGGATAAACTGATTTGTTTTTTACATGGCGTTTCATAATCCCAATAGAATACATATTGATTTGAAGCAAATGTCCTTGTGTTTTCAGTGCAACCGTTTCTGTGCTGTTTTGTGTCAATCGTTACTATGGACAAACAAACGAAGAGCTATCACTTTTGAGACAGGCTCATATACAAACCATGAATAGTTTTGTGTGAAGATAATACAGTAAAACCTCTCTAACCGATAACCTCTACAGATCTACCATTCCCCTATATCGATCACTTTATTTGGGTCCCAAACGATCGCCCAGACAATACCATTGAAACGATAACAAAAACTTCCTAAACCGACTGAAGGCATGAGGTAGGCACTTGGAAATCTGCCGCACTTTCCAGTTGCGCTAAAGTCGCTTTGTGACGTCATCACTTTTCAGTATGCTGATTTTCGTCGAGCACAGAAATGTGGATTCCGAGGGGGGTTAGCGCTGCTCAAATTGTTCTGGGAATGGTGCTATTTTGAAGTGTATTAAATTCCACCGATTTTAGTTTTTGTCCATCAAGAATTTACATAACTCTAGCTTTCTGAAGTTGAAGTTAATTTTCTCTATGTTAGTACACTCATGCAACATGACATACTAGTTATTTAATGTCTTTTGCTATGTAAAGTTTCAATAATGATCTGGATATCAGCACTGATGTTTTCAAGTTCCTCACGTTTGTGTCCCCCTGCTCCCACACCTCTCATTTCATCGAGTAGGTCACTTCCTCCTGCCTGCCTTAGTCCTCGGTGATCTAATCCTCAGTTAACTTGATATGTTACCTTTAACTTGATATGTTACTTGGCAGGGTTGTGTTGACATAAGCAAATCACACATTTTTGTCCGAAATGCAAAGTCTGTTACAATTTTCTCAAACTTTGTAATACAAATAATGACATAATGGTCTGAATTGGCTATTATAACGAATGAAGTATTTTTGTGCAGTACTTAGAAGCATTTACATACATACAGAGCAAATTCTTTGGCGCTCCTTCAGGCCGTAATCGATTAATCACCTCGGATCATGCCAAACACTTTTTTTGCGCATGCGCAGGCCATACAACCACGAGTTGCAAAAACGAATGAGCTCGGGGTGGGAAAAAATGGTGAGTTAATCCAAAACTGTTTTGTTTGTTTTAATACCCAATATAGCTACAGCAAAATATGACTTAAGTATTTTTTAATTGTTTAATTTAGTTTTCTGCCCATTTTAATGTGGATGGTATTTTGCCGGTACATTAAAAAAAGAAGAAAAAGTAGCTTTGCAGTACATGACACACAGGCTAGCACAAATGCTCCTGATGCCCCTAGCCAAGACCTTGGGCATTGGAGTCGGGATCGTTTTGCACATGGCCTGTGTATTCTTTGGTTGACATCGGGGTATTCTAGTTGAAATTCGGATGATCCGAATGGTCCGGTGTGGCGGTTTCAGCACCCGGTCAGTTTCAGCGGCCTGTCGTGGCTTCTGCGCATGCGCGGATTTTAAGACATATGCAAAACACCCGTGGCCTCACCGGCTACAAGCTCAGCTGTAACTATCGCTGGTGCCCGGCAGTGTTAGGGACCGATTAGGCCGAAATCTATTGAATGCGATCATATTTAACAGAATTACATACTCAAATAATGAAATTTAATTAAATTAACCTTAAATTCCAAGCGATATTAACGTAGCAGCTAGATCAGCGTCGAATCGCCGAGTGTAAACAAAACAAATAGCAGTGCTTGCCGCAACGTGCAAAAATCCGCGCATGCGCAGAAGCCACAACAGGCCACTGAAACTGACCGGGCGCTGAAACCGCCACACCGGAGCGTCATAATCGAATATGGCCTCAGATGTCACTGACTCACTGCTTTTATTGACACTGGCCGATATTATTTTCCCAACAGTCGGGTCTACAGTGAAGGAAATGGTTCTTGTAGACCCACCTGTTATGTCTCGGGTGAAGGAATTTGATGCCATTTACCCAACGGTCGGGTGAAAAAGATAAAATTTCTTTACTCGAATCCCGACAGTGACCAGTACCGAGTGAAGAAATTTGGTACTCTTCATCCGACTGTCGGGAAAACAGTGACTGTTAAGCCCCGGTCACATACATGTTAGTGAACGTAGTTGAACGTAGTTAGAATAACGTGGGTGAAACATGCTGTCACTATGTTCAAATACGTTAAGGTACGGCAGGTTTTGGTGGATGACTGACCTAATGGTATGGAGAAATACATTAGGGTATGGATCCCGGTACATTACGGTACGGATCCCGCTACGTCCAACTACATTCAACTACGTTACCCTCCACTATGTTCAACTATGTTCAACTTCGTCCACTAATGGCTATGTGACCACGGCAAGGTTTTGTGTGGGTCAAAGTATGCTAGGGTACGCTAGAGTACATTAAGAAGTATGCTAGAGTACGTTATATCACGGAGGCTATGTATGCCTCAAACGTAGTGCTCTTTTGAACATGTCCAAAGCTTAAAAACTCACCGCCCACATATGTTACTATCATGGAGAAGTATGGATGCTGCTACGTTGCACTACGTTCAACTACGTTAGACTCCACTATGTTCAACTACGTTCACTAACGTGTATGTGACCGGGCCTTTAGTGCTTACCCGACAGTCGGGTGAACAAGATCAAATTTCTTCACTCGAGACCCAATGGCAGAACATTGCAAACATTAGATTTGTTAAGCTAAGATTCCTTATACGCGGTATGCGAATGCGAATAAAAATCGAAAAGCATGTAAATGAATAGTGGTGCTTCCATATGTCCGAATGCGAATGTGGCAAATGGATCGCCATACAAAAAATACTGTTCCTTCACAAATTTGGAGGAAAAACCCCAACAAATGTTTGGGGTTGGCATACATCTACGCCGCATATATCTACGCCGCATATACAAAATTCAGTGAT
Organism: Branchipolynoe longqiensis; assembly: GCA_030323885.1. Classification (NCBI taxonomy): domain Eukaryota; kingdom Metazoa; phylum Annelida; class Polychaeta; order Phyllodocida; family Polynoidae; genus Branchipolynoe; species Branchipolynoe longqiensis. The sequence goes on from CM059188.1 coordinate 39,105,291, forward strand.
TTTCAAAAATAGTTTTGAGCTTGATTTAATGGATTTCACCTGTTAGTATATTGAATTTTAAATAAAATGACACTTCATTTGTGAAAATCACTCTAATATTAAAGAAGATATGGACTTTTTAAAGTTGTTACTGTAAAGATCAAACCAAATCGCTGCATGCCGCATGTGCATGGAATCAGCCAAATCGCATGCTGCATATCGTGTATAAGGAATCTTAGCTTTACTTTAACTGGGGGTTTGACAATTGGGGGGGTTAACCGGGGGGGGGGGGGATTTCTCACTGCCCAATCTCAGTATAATTCTATAAATCGACCCACTGTGACCCAGTTGGCAAGAAATTGTCAATATCACACTACTGCCATCATCTCCCGCCATTGTTTTTATGTTTGTACTGCTCTAATTGGTTGGCAAACCGATGACGTCACCGTTGGGTCTCTAGTGCTTGAAATATTCACTGCAGACATGACAGTTGAGTGAATAATAACTCCGTATTGACACTAGACTAGTCAAAGCTAAGATTCCATATACGCGGTGTGCCGTATGCGAATGCGGCAAAAAAATCGAAAAGCATGTAAAGGCATAGTAGTGCTTCCATACGTCCGAATGCGATTGCGAACGCGAATACGGCAAATGGATCGACCCATGGGCCATGGACCGATTGGTGCAAATGCAAATACTACTGCGTTTGCCATAGAAAACAATAGTAACTTTGACCTTCCTTAGGCCGTGTTCACACGGGCAATGTAAATCGATTCATAGAAATCGACTTGCCTAGTTCGACGCACATTTTGCGCGTGAACGGGCGTCTGAGTCGAATTAGGGCTGAATCGATTTCTGTGATCCCAATACTGTAAACCACTTGTGGAGGTCGATTACGTGAGTCGATTTCTGTGAATCGATTTATTTTGCCCGTGTGGACGCAACCGACTTACTTGAGGCGGATTAAGGACGTGACAGTCGAGACCTGAGTGTGTTGACTTTCCGGTAAATTTGCTCTATGAACCGGCTAGAGGTGCACAGATATTTTTTTCATGATTTATTTTTAGGTTTTCACTGGCCAGCAGAAGTTTTGACCGTTCCAAAACAATACGATTCAGTCGAAACAGATCTAGGTCGAACCCACACTCTCTCGTGCCGACGTCGACTAACCGAAACTGGCGCTGGTTAGTCTGGACTTGCTCATGCGCAGATATCCACTTCCACCTTAAACCGACTCAAAGCACTGCCCGTGTGAACGCGAAACACTTTCAAACTAAATCGATTCATATGATTCGCCTTGTCTAAATCGCTTTCAACTTTTCCCGTGTGAACATGGCTTTACAAATTTGGAGCAAAAAACCCCAAAAATGTCATGGGTATCTTTTTTGGTTTGTTTGTTTAACGACCCCCAAGCACAAAAAGTAAACATTGGCTATTGGGGGTTGGCATATATCTATGCGGCATGCCGCATATACAGCATTTGCATACCGCGTATATCATACTATATGGAATCTTAGCTTTACACGGAACGGAAGAAAGATGGCGACATGGGGCGTAAAATAGTCATAATTATGAAGGGAGTCAACGTTCACCGCGATTTTGCACGACTGGCTTAGTGTCATCCTTAGCTGACCTTTGGATACTACACTGCATATATATGTGAACCATTTTGTAAATGAAATATACCTATGTTGTTCGTGCAAGAGCCGGTATAAGAGCTGATTCACATTCACTCCTCAGGGCTGGCGAGCACCAATGTTGTGCAGGTTCCCGCGAGCCTCGTTTTTGAAACTAGGTCAGGTTACCCAGAAATCCCCGACAGTCATGGCTTCCTCACGAAAGGACTATGCTCAAGACCCGGGATAAAATTGCCGTTATTTGCCTATATCGGAATTAATAGCTTTTAACGAGTGCATGATGGAAGACCGAGTACCAGGGGGACGTCAGCGTTCCGATACTGTTGATGATTTCTCGATGGATGACGAGGAGGAGGGAAGTTTGACAAGTCCCCGGCTCAACTCTCAACAACACCGTAATGTCAGTTCGACCCAAAGTTTACCCAAATTCAACAGCGAAAGACGGCGATCGGATTCCCTACCTGATGACAGTCGCCGGGCGCAAACTTTGGATAGAAAAAAGAAGCGATCGCAAAGCTTTAAAGCCTCTTTTGGATCGCTTATGCACAAAATGGTGCGACAGGTGTCATCCATCTCTCTTCATAGCAACGTACCCAAGAGCCGGACCAGGCGGCGAAGTCAGAGCGTGGGGCCGGGGGACGGCCGGAGTAGGCGCGGGTCACTCCGGCTGCAAAAGTCCGTCGACAGCGTTCTCTCAGACGGAGCAGGCACGCCCACCACCCCCATTAAATCTGACCGCGGCTGGGTTCCAGGGATCCTCGGAATACGCAACCATGGAAACACCTGTTTTATGAATGCTGTCCTTCAGTGTCTCTCTCATACAGAGCTGCTGGCGGAATATTTTGTCTCAGACCAGTACCGGTCGGATATACGAAGAAACAACAAAATAAACGCCAAGAAATTTGGCACAAGAGGAGAGCTAACTGATCAGTTGGCAATACTGCTGAAATCCCTGTGGTCAGGACAGTACACTTCGGAAATATCTAATGACTTCAAGACTGTGGTAGGGAAGTACGGGAGTCAATACCGGGGCTTTGCTCAGCACGATGCACAGGAGTTCTTGTTGTGGCTCTTAGACAAGGTTCACGAGGATTTAAACATCGCCACCAAGAAGAAGTACAGAGCAAATAAGGTAAGTTTATATATATATATATGTATGGGGAAATGTGTTTATTATTAATTGTTATCTATACCAGTATTACTGAGTGTAGACTCAAAGTTTTATATTTCACTTCAGAAAAGAAAATGCATGCTTAATAAGCAAGAAATAACCGACAATAACTGAATAAGATATTGTCATTCACATTTACATCTATTATCACACATGCACACCCATATAGACCCGTAATCTTATAGATATGGTATCAATAGATCCTACAGGTGCGGTATTATAGGAAGAAGTACTGGTAGTACGTGTCAAGTGTTCCTACGCAGCAGATTACTGTGTTATGTGTACTTGCTTTGATGTGTAGCGTAGATTCGAGTGCCACGCCCCCTTTTAGCTATCGGATTACTATGTCTATGACAATGGAAGTTTACCCAAGTCGTAATTGCTGTATGAAGGTCAATGGGATTTGCTATGTTACCTTTGTGCCTTGATTTGAACACGAAATACCAACTTAAGCACATTAAATTAATAGTGTCACAGTTGAGTCGGTATATTGAGTGGATCTATGTATTGTAATTACACGATAATTTATAGTTCTGTGTTGTGAACATTACATTTAGGAATGATTATAGATTATGAGTTAGGAATTATTTGAATGTAGATACTAGCAATTGTACTTATGGTTAACTCTCGTAATTGTACTGTATGCTTAGGTCGTATTCTTGACTAGCTACAGAAACATAAACACTTACTAATGTGCAATTCTTAGAAAGTATGGTCATGGATGGGTAGATCACCAGTCTGTTATTAGAGTATGACACACTCACCTTCCCGCCACTTTGGCATAAGTAAGTGAAGTAATTTTAAGCAAATGAGCGCACTACGGCCACGTCACATTTATTTATTTGAAAAGCCAGTCTTTTAAAAAATAGTACAATCAATATACATGTTTAAAACGTAAACTAACCGACAGACACATGCCTGCATAATTAATGCTGCGAAGTAAAGTACTATGGTGTCAGTCAGGAATGTAATAAACTAATACATAGATAGGCTCAGTATCACGGGTGCATGTTATTGTCAAAGACCGTGAGACAGTGATACATTGTCCCATTGTGAGCTCGTTCGGCGCAGTTTTTGCATCCCAATGTTTACATAATATTATAACTGACTTGTTGAAAGAGAACTCAATCAAACCTGTATTTTCCCAGGCTAAGCTCTTGTGCAGCTATAAAAGATGCCTGAAGTTATGTGATCAAATCGTATTTATTGTTCAAAACGTATAGTGTATGTATATATTATACTCCGTATGACATGTAATCGCAATATAAACATATGTGTTACATAAGTCGGGGTTTAGAACATGTGGATTCCAGCTGACAATATATTGAGGTTTCGAGAGGATCTTCGGAAATTGTGTATTGTATTTGTAAATCTTTGCAGTATTTTGAGAATCGAAGTTACTTTCACTGTGACGTGTCACGTGACTAGCGTCGATTACATTACCTAGCTCTTGATTGCGTCAGGATCCTTGGTGGCTTTTTGGTGTCTGTGTAATTCTTTTATCTCTGGTATGCATGTATTGCAGGTATAGCAATACCTCAGGGAGTTTGACGCCCCTGCCCTGCAGAGTTGTAAAACACTGCCTTGTGGTACAGGTTCTTGACAGAACCGAAGGCTAAGGGAGCAAACCCTAAACAGAAAACCATGTCACTGTGGCAGCATTAAGGGCGGTTGATGTATGGAACTCCCAACATCTCCTCCCGACCAGCTACTGCAGGGACAAATAGTTTTGCGCCTGTCTTGACATGTTCTTGCCGGTGTGAAACCTCTATTTGCTCCCCGAGAGAGTGCCGCTGGTAACTTGCAAAAGCCAGCAGCACTTCAACACTTTTGCAGGCAGCTTTCATGAAATGTACATTAAGACCGACTCATGGACGCAACTCTCACAGCAGAGAGCTAAATGGAGAGCGGCAGTCAAGTAATGAAAGCAGTCTTTGTCGCATCGCGACTGACAGCATGATGATGATGAATTCTTTTATTGCGGTACCTCTACTTTGGAAAGTGGGACCTAGGATTGACATTTCACTAGTTACTTGCACGCATGCGCGCGCACGCAACACACACACACACACACACACACACACACACACACACACACACACACACACACACATACATATATATATAGTCTTCTCATTTAGATATAATACAGTGAATTTACTATTACATAGGGAACTGAAGATAGATCGTGTCCCTGTTTATATTCCCATAATACATTATAGAGCACATGAACACACACACACACACACGACACATCCCAACGCACACATACATGGACAATTTGTAGCATGGTCCTTAAATCCGCGACTTAACATTAACTTGATTAAGGTCCCTATGAAGGTAGTTTCCCTTTCGGTACCCAATTACGCCTGGTTTATGGTGTTGGGTCTACAATTTCTATTTTAGATCATGACAAAAAATAAGCACGGGAAAAAGACGTTGTATGTACTAATTAGTAACTTGTCACGTCAAATAATCAAAGGGAATTATTTATTTTAAAATAAAGTATATGATTCTCTTTTTCATGATTTTAGTCCATCTAAAATCTCAGTATAATTCTATAAATCCACCCACTGTGACCCAGTTGGCAAGAAATTGTCAATATCACACTACTGCCATCATCCCCCGCCATTGTTTATATGTTTTTACTGCTCTAATTGGTTGGCAAACCGATGACGTCACCGTTGGGTCTCTAGTGCTTGAAATATTCACTGCAGACATGACAGTGCTGGCTGCGAGATCGACCGGACTTGGGACCGATTTTAAGTGGTCCATTTAGGGAGGTGGTCGGTTTAGGTAGGTAGAAGCTTAGAATATCGTTACAATGGTTTTTTTCGGACCCAAATATAGTGATCAATATATGGGAGTGGTCGATCTGTGGATGTGGTCGTTTAAAGCGGTTTTTCTGTATACATATACATATCTGTATATATATAATATATATATATATATATATATATATATATATTTGAAATCCGTGCGGCAAGTGACGAATTCTGTCGATCTCGCAGCCAGCACTGGCCGCTCGTGCCGCTGGCAACGGCAGCTCCGGGCAAACCCTCCAGCCGGCCAGCGATTGGTCATAATAATAATATCAATACTCAGTAGTAATAGCGAAAGCAACAATAGACTCCGCCATTTTATATACGCATAATAGATTATACATCCTATATATATATACATATACAGTAAAACCTCTATACCGACCCCTCCACAGATTGACCACTCCCCTATATCGATCGCTTTATTTGGGTCCCAACAATACCATTTTAAGGATATTCTAACTCTCTAAGCCGACCATCTTCCTAAATGGACCACTTAAAGTCAGTCCCATGGTCGGTCGATTTAGAGAGGTTTTACATACACATCATACATACATGTATGTATGCACACCATACGTGCATGCATGGAATCGGGTCCCGATTCTCGGGATACTCGACAATGCATCCCATTGCCATTGGCTCTCCGCCATGTGGTCATTAACAGCTTTGTGTGTCACGTTCACCTTGAATTGGTTCGATTCTGCATTCGGTGAAAGTCGCACTTTGGCCGTCTTTGTGCACACGACCTGCTGATACTAGTGACAGCGACATGCCGACGTCATGTGTTTGACCTCACATGGGCCTGCACCCAAACCGAATCCTCTGCGTATGACTCAGCCCATCCATGTGAGCTTTGAATCGACCTGAGCTGAATTGTATCAACAGGTGAATCAGCCGTTTCTGTATAACGGTTCCTGTACATCAGATATATATATATATATATATATCCGTGTTTTTAAACTGGACATATGTCTTTGTCAAAGTGGTTGGTTAAACTTAAAGGGACTGTGACAGACCAAAACAAATATACTTATTCAAAATTGGTATAATCAAATATGACTAGTCATAATTAGTATGGCGTGAAACAAACCTATTCTCTAGGAATTATTTGTTTAGAGAACAACAGAGAACAACCATGGCCTGAAGATCTCCATGGTTATGCTTTGGCTATACTATTGGTATCATTCAGCTCTAATTATCTTGAACAGACCAATCCCGAAAAATCTTGTTGTCCCAACTTGTTTCAAATTTCAGACATAATTTATTCTGATTATGAAAATACCGCTATTCTGGAAGTTATGTGGAACATCGTAAAGTGTCAGTAAACGTATTTACTTGTCTCTGACCTGGAGAGGGTGAGGGGTACGAGGTGGAAGCTGCCGCGTCTCTCTAGGGTGTGTTCGATTAATCAACTCGGGTCACCCGAGCCACTTTTTGGCGCATGCGCACTCTACATCCCCGGGTTGCATACTCGAACACGCTCGGGGTGGGAAAAAATGGTGGCTTAATCCAAAACTTGTTAAATAACCGATATAACTACAGCAAAATAGGATTTAAAATATTTTTTGATTGCATAGTTTAGATATATTTACATTTCATTAATCTGGGTTATTAAAAAAACAAATTAAAAAACACATAGGACTTGTACTGCTGCAATGTGACGTCATCGCTCCTAGCCAACCCCAGCCAAGAGGTGGGTTACTGGGGTCGGGTCGTTTTGCACACGGCACGTGTATTTTCAGACTCCACTCGCGGTGTTCGATTTGAAATTTTAGAAACTCGGGTGACCCGAATCTCCCGGGTCGTGTTAATCGAATACGGCCCTTGTTGATCATATACACAGACACCGGGCGCCGTGGCCTAATTGGTAGAGCGCGGGGCTCGCATGCGGAAGGTCGGGAGTTCGGTTCCCGGTCGAATCAAACCAATGACCTTAAAATTGATACTAGCCTGGCACTCAGCATTAATAGGACAGGACAAGGACTGGTTAGCTCTGTCAGGAGAATGTGACTGAGTGGGATATCAGGTCATGGTGCCAGATGCCTAATTTCGCAGTGGGGCAGCACTGTGAAGTCACCACGAATGTACACTGTCACAAGTCGGTACCAGTCCTGGGGCCGTATGCACGACGCTGTGTTTGTGCTCCAAAACTCGTTTTGCCGGGAATTTCCCGGTTAGCGGCGAAAAGACAGCATGCAAGAGGCGGTGTTAGCTCTAACACCACGACCATAAACTAGGGTACGCTAACCCCATTCCATAGCAGGTTTAGCTGTAAACCCAGCTGAGTAGCTGTCGATTCAACATCGCATGTGTGTGTCTGACTGTGTGTGGTTGTGTGTCTGTCTGTGTGTGTGTATGTGTGTGTGTGTCTGTGTGTGGTTGTCTGTGTGTATGTGTGTGTGGTTGTGTGTGTCTGTGTGTGTATGTCTATGTATGTGTGTGCGCCTGTGTGTGGGTGTCTGTCTATATTTATGTGTGTGTATGTTTGTGTGTGTCTGTATGTATGTATGTATGTGTGTCTGTGTATGTATGTCTGTGTGCACCACAGCGCACAATAACAAGGCTTGCTGGTGCCTGGTGTGTGGAGATGGCAAGGGCCGTACACGCTGGTACCAGTTAAGGGGGATACCCCAAATCTATAAATAACTAATATGTTAGTTAACCTGACCACGCTTTGGCCCCGTACATAACCCGTGACCCATTTCGGCACACCGGTGTTAGGTACCCCGGCGGCGGTATGACCTTATATGTTGGTAGGATGTACAACAAACAAACAAACATCACCCCCCCCCACACACACACAAACCGCCCCTCTCCTCCCTTCAAAGTAGTACGCGTCAACATTTGATCACAAACCATGACTGGTTGGATTTCATCAGCATTTTATTAAACTAATAATGTTGTACATGACTCCCGCCCCCTTGTCATACCTTTTGTGGTTGGTTGTTGGAGTTTTACATCCTGACAACATCTAAGGTCATATCAGGACGGGTACCGACTTGTCACGGTGTGCACACATGGTGATTTTATAGTGCTGCCCCACTGGGAAATCAGGTCGTCGGCACCATGACCCGATATCCCACTCAGTCACATTATCCTGACACTGAGCTAACCAGTCCTTGTCCTATCCTATTAATGCAGAGCACCAAGCTAGTAAGCAACAAGTATCAATTTTGTAAGTCATTGGTTTGATTTGACCGGGAACCTAACTCCCGATCTCCCGCACGCGAGGCTGCGCTCTACCGTTTCGGCCACCGCGCCCGGTAAATTTTGTGTGACTGAAAATGGATGTTCCCCTTATTGGATGTCATGATAATCTGAAGACAAAAATCAAACTTTATAAATCTGTGAACGACTATTATTTTAACATTAGGGTGATGATACAAAAGAAAATCCGTCCCTGAGACTGAAACAAACTTGTTGTTAAAGGCCCCCCCCCCGCCCCCCAAACAAAAAAACACCCACCAAAAAACACCATCAGGCGCCCATTGAGCTATCTATCTACACTGTAATGTAGATGCCCGAAAGACCAGTGCCTCGGTGCTGAAAAAAAGTAAATTCTAATGAATAAACTGTTTTGAGAAATGAAAAAGAGGAAAAGATATCGATTGATGTGGTGTATATATTATATAGGGAGCTTCCGGGGCCAGTTGGGGGGTCGGGGAGGAGTGCGCGTGACAGGAATCGGATGCTATAATCCCTGTCCAATAAAACTCGGTGTAACATGAGACGGTCTCAGCGATATCACTTTTATCAGACCTATACAATCCTCTAGGGTATGCGGGTAATGCAGTACCTATCTGCTAAAATACCTCAGGGAGTTTGACGCCCCTGCCTTGCAAAGTTATAAACCACTGCCTTGTGGCAGATAGATAGAAGCAATGGCTAAGGGAGCAAACCCTAACAGAAAACCATGCTTCCGTGGCAGCATTAAGGGCAGTGATGAAGGGAACTCCCAACATCTCCCGGCCAGCTACTGCAGGGACAAATAGTTTGCGCCTGTCTTGTCGTGTTCTTGCCGGTGTGAGACCTCTATTTTCTCCCCGAGAGAGTGCTGCTAGTAACTTGCAAAAGCCAGCAGTACTTCAACACTTTTTTGCAAGCACACGAAATAGCGGCGGTTAAGAAATAAAAGCAGTCTTTGTCGCATTGCGACCGCCAGCATGATGATGATGATGATGACAATCCTCTACTGTGAGTCTGGGTGTACATTCTTGTTTACTTTCAAAATACTTGACCGTTTTTTATCTGACTGAGGCCAGGCTATTATTAGAGTACTGCCTGTGATGGCTAGCATCGCTGTATCTCAGATCAGGGTGCTGGCCCTCATGCCACTTAGCTATCACTCACTCACTCACTCACTCACTCACTCACTCACTCACTCACTCACTCACTCACTCACTCACTCACTCACTCACTCACTCACTCAACCAGTCAACCAGTCAATCAAACACTCACTCATTCATTCAAGCACTCACTCAACCCCCCCCCCCCACTCACTCAGCCAGTCAATCACTCACCCAGTCAATCATTCAATCACGCACTCAAGCAATCACACGTTCACTCAAGCACTCATTCATTTATTCATTCATTCATCCACTTACTCACTCACTCAAACACTCAGTTACACACTCACTTAGTCTCACTCACGCGCTTACCCCTCTCTTTGTTTGTTTGTTTGTTTGTTTCTGTGTTTCTTTATTAGCGTCGAGGACATACCTGGACCGATACCCACATATGTGACGCAGTATAAAAGAGTGCAATACCTCACCCACAGTAGATAATTTCACCACACACACACACACACACACAAACACACACACACGCACACGCACACGCACACACACACACCACACACCGGCAGTCGCTTTCCTAATGGATAATAATTCTACTCACATTTCAATATACAGGTTGAGCTTCTATCTCCGAAAACAGACCCGTCCTGATATGACCTTAGATGTTGCCTGGAAGTAAACCTTCAACAACCAACCAACCGACCGAAAACAGAAATAATGGTACTTGGCACTAGTTGTTGTTGATTTCGGGAATTTAAACATCGCTATGTGTTATGTTTCCTCCCACCACACATAAAGAAAATGTGCTGTTTGCTTCACTTATGTCCTAGCGGACGGACCGAGTTGTGAAGCTTATAGAGCTGGGAACTTTGTGCATTAAAGCTGCATAGTCCGATGAAAATATCAAATTTTCAAAACCAAAACAATTATCTAAATGTGAGTCTACATATTTAACTTAGATACTGGTGCACTTATTAAACATTTGGAACCTCACAGAAGGGGATACCGAGGCAATTGAATAGAACCTGTTACTGCAGAAGCCTATGGGGTCAGAGTTTTGGCGTGCTTGCCAAAAGTAATTTTGCATGGTTCCACTTCAAATATCTCAAAAGTTAGCCACTAATGGAGCAGTCACACTACGACGTGTATTCCGGCGTGCCGCCAACGCGCTTAAATATATTCAACGCGTCGAGAAACGTAAAACTTTTCGGCGAGTTTTGAGAAAACTTGGCGCGTTATTCTGGCGCGGTGCCAACGTGTTCCGCCGGTGGAAAAACAATGCCGCTTGACCCAATTTCGCCAGGTTCCCACGCTACACAACATGTCGGCGCGCGTCGCCCAGCGCCGAAAGTTTTGTGCTTGCACAAAACTTTCGGCGCTGGGCGACGCGCGTCGACGCATTGGTTCAGACCTACCTGTCACTCAAAGTGTACCGACGCGCCGGTAACGCGTTTATAACGCGTTTGTAACGGGTCTCGACGCGTCCCGACGTTTCGCCCAAAAACCCAACACGTTGCCACGCGTTGTCCAACGCCGGGCCAACACGTCGTAGTGTGACTGCTCCATTAAATTAAAACTAAAAGTTACTTCAAGCTAAAGTAAGGTACATAATAACGAAAATTTCAGAAACTCGAAACCATCAGACTATGCAACTTTAACATCTCAAACCAAATCCAAGTACAGTGATTACCAGTCAGGTTCCGGGGCGTCCATTGCAACTATGCTCAGCCGGTCACGGGGACCAGTGTAGCTCCCGTGAGCAGCTCAGCACTGGCTGCCTTGAACTGCTCCCAGACGGGGACCACCTGCTGTTCTATAGTTATCCGGGGCCCTGCCTACACAACATCTTCACAGCTGAAAGTGGTTAAACATTGTGTGTGTGTGTCGATATGTGTGTGGGGATATGTGTGTACACATTATACTTAAGAAACCCTCCATTAAAAATAGCATAGATGGTACAATATAGCCACTTCAGGTTCAACTTTAGTTTAAAGCCACGTAATCTGATGAACATTGAAAACATGCCATTTTCATACATTTCTAACTTAGATACTGGTGCACGCGCTACACATTTGTTGCTGCATAGAAGAGAATACTGAATCAATTTAATAGAACCTGTTTCTGCTGAAGCCTAAAGGTGACCAACATTTTGACGTGCATGTCATAATTAATTTGGCATGCATATGCGCCCACTTCAGATGTCTCAAAAGCCCCAGTCACACCTACCCGGACGAGCCCCGGATTTTGAGCCGGACCACCCCAGGACCAGTTGCCTGGACTGTCCCGGACAGCCCCGGATAAAATCGCTATTTTCATCGTTTTTTGCCTCGCGGTCACACGGACCCGGCCGGTGCGATCCGGGGGTGGTCCAGGGGTGAATCGGGGCCTGTCCGGGGGTCGTCTGGGGCTGTTTCGCTACTACTACTACTACTACCATGCCGGATCGAGCCCGGACCGTCCCGGATGTTTTAAACATTATAAAACATCCGGGGCGGACCCCGGACCAGCCACGGATCATGCAGGATTACCACAGACGAGCCACTTATCACCCCGGATCGCCATGGACCACCCCGGATGACGGTCCGGGGCTCGTCCGCCCTCTGATCCGGGTAGGTGTGACTGGGGCTTAAAGTTAGTAATTTGTAATAAATGTTACTTCAAGCACAAAGTAAGGTCGGTTATAACCACCAACCTAATATATTTTTCTAACAACACACGACAGAAACTCAAAAATTAGACTGCATCTTTAATACTCCCCTTTGTGTGTGATAGTGATAGTGATAGTGCCCTGATTTCCCACTGGGGCAGCACTATAAAGTCACCATGAGTGTGCACTGTCACAAGTCGGTACCCATCCTGATACCAATTCAATTCAATTCAATTCTTTATTTCAGACTCAGGATTATGGTAGTTACATAATTTGGTCCATAGTAGGTAGATATAAAAATTAATGTGAATAGGATATAAGTAATAGTATGAATACTACCATACTAACCAATATCAAAATGTTGGGTCTACATACAGTAGTTTGTACCAATGCCTCCATATGGCAGACATAAATCTGAGATCACTCTCTTCTATTTTTACAAGTCCCTGTATTATAACATTTTCTGACTTGTCAAGTCTAGTAATAAATTTGAATATTAGATTCCTGATAACAGCCTGGAAGGCTGGCACATCAATATTGGCAAACAGCTGACTAGCACTGTGATACCTAGGTAGCCGGAGTAATAACCTCATAATGTCATTATATGCTACATTCCGTTTTCTAATGCTATACATTCTATAGTTCCACCAAATCTGGGCAGTATGTACAAGGGAGTACAGAAAGTTCTAAATAAATTTACCTTCACATCAGCTGTACACATATGAAATTTCCTGATGAGCATATTTCCCTGAGCATATAACTTGCGACACTGTCTATTAATATCCCTGTCATCTCTAAAGTCATCAGTCATAAAGTGTCCTAAGTACTTGACTTCAGTAGAGATTGACAGGGGAGCACCAGTTAAGATAAAATCAGGAAACACAGTATCCGTGTCATATTTTGATCGAATGATCATTACCATACTTTTAATAGCATTGTATTTGATATCAGCTTTTATGCCATATTCAGAGCATATATTAAGTAGCATTTGCAGTCCACTACTATATGGTGGGAATATTACCAAATCATCGGCATACATGAGATGATTTAGAAGTAATAATCCATTAATACATCCAGTTTTACACTGATTTAATCTTTTCGACAGGTCATCCATATAAATATTAAATAAATAGGGGGACAATATCCCTCCCTGACTTACACCATTACTGACTTGGAAGGGTTCTGACATGGCATCAGCCCACCTGACTACCATTGATTGGTGCGAATACCAAAATATTAATATCCTGATGAGATAGCCTGGAGTACCACGCTGCACTAGTTTTTCAAACAGTTTTGCATGATTCACTCTATCAAATGCATTAGAGGCATCAAGAAAACACAAAAACATAGTAGAATTTAAACTATGATACTTCTGTATAATAGAAGAGCATAAATGCACATATCTGTCCCATGCTTCCGCTTGAAGCCATATTGATTATCATTTGTTTTTAAATACAACTCCAGTCTATCTCGCAGTACATTTTCAAATATTTTTGACAAAATACTAGCAAGTGCTATAGGTCTATAGTTATCCTTACTGTTATGACCTTAGATGTTGCTAGGACGTAAAACTCCAACAAGCAACCAACCAACCTACGCTGTTTACTAGTTAATTGAAGTTGAACAGTTGTGTAAGTGAGTTGCTGGTTTGCTGGTGGCATGCTGGCCGGCCGTGCCCTTGTAGTACGCGGGCCCACCGCTAGTTACACCTGTACGCCGCAGTATGAACTAACTGACAGCCCCACCTGGAGAAGATAGCCACCAGGGGGCGTCAAACCAACACACAGGGTCCGTACGGGGCCAGGAAAGGCTTGAAAATTCTTTAACTTCATTTGCCTTATTTCAAGGCCTTGAACAACCTTTATTTTAACCTATTTTGGGCATTAGTCTTGAAAATCCTTGAATTCCATTAAACTGTCCCCACTGATCTACATTAAACCGAAATCGCCATTTGCCATTGTTTTGTTTTTTCCCCTGACGGAATGGCCGAATGAGTTAGAGCATCCGTCTCCCATGCTGGTAGATCGTGGGGTCGTGGGTTCGAATCCTGTTCGAGTCAAACCAATGACTTAAAAATTGATACTTGTCGCTTCCTAGCCAGACGCTCGGCATTACTAGGATATGGCAAGGAGCAGTGGAATGAGGAAGACCAGTCGTCTGCGATTGAAATTTCCCCTGCTTAAACAACTAATGTACCAAAAAAAAAGCCAATTGGAAATAGTCTTGAATTCCTATCAAAAACCGTACATGTGTACGGATCCTGAATACATCACACCGCATTCTCTCTCTCTCTCTCTCTATCTATCTATCTCTTCCTCTATATCCCTCTCTCCCTCCCTCCCTTCCTCTCTCGCTCCCCCTGTCTCTCACTCTTTCCCACCTCCCCCTCTGTCTCTCTCTCTGTCTCTCTCTCTCCCTCCCCGCTGTCTCTCCCTCTGTCTCCCCCTGCCTCTCACTCTTTCCCACCTCCTTCCCTCTCTTTCTCCCTCCCCCTCTCTCTCCCTCCCCCTCTCTCTCCCCACCCTCTCCCTCCACCCCTCTCTCTCTCTTTCTCTCTCTTTCTCTTCTCTCTCTCTCTCTCTCTCTCTCTCTCTCTTCTCTCTCTCTCTCTATCGGCTAAGTGGTGCTATTGCGATCCTGGTATAAGATCCTGTGTTAAATAAGCTTTAAATTGATTGTAATTCAGGTTGTTAGTTTTAGGCCGATTTAACAGCGAATTGTTAGTACACATCGGCCATACTTCCCATGTAGCAGCAAATTATTAGTGCGCATCAACCATACTTCCCTCACGTAGACTTGCTGGCTTTATTTAGTGAGCTGTGCTGTTAGCCGGGTAGCAAAGCGTTGCCCAGGTACACTGACATTGTTGTTTTTTTATGTGTGACTGTCTCCTCCAACACGCTGTCCTAGGCGTGTCCCCACTAGAGTGTGTTATTATTGCCCAGAAGTGTCATCGGCATCCATATGTATGTCCTCACCTCATCAGTCTCGACACCCCCGCCACATCTCTCTCCCTTTCTTCCCTCTCACCCCTGTCTCCATGTCTGTATCTATCTCTTTCTCCATGTTATATATATATGATGTATAAGCATTATACAAGTATAATTAATCGGAAGCTTTCACAACTTATTATATTCTAAGTCATCTGCTATACTAATCTGTTAATGTGTTATTAAATGGTTGATCTATTATGCAAACGGGCCGATTGTGTCGCCCCCTGCCTTCAAATTCTGTAACTTGTCTGGCGGCTCTCACTCACTCTGCCCAATGTATATATATATATATTACCGCGGTACTACGCCTCTGGCTACTCATAGTCCAGGGAGAAGGAAGCATATCCGGGTCCAGCAATTAGCATAATCAACTCACAACGGGAGGATGTTTGTGACTAGCTCCATCAGTTTTCTACATTAACTACAAAACCAACCAGGTTAGTATCTTATAAACTGGATACGTTGGTTCAGTTCATGTTAGCATTCTTTATACGAAAAGTTATTACTGTTTACAGCTTAATTATGGTTGTATTATATAAGATTGTTAGAACAATCCAGCCATTGTTTGTTATTGATAAAAGCTGCCCATTGCCGAACGGAGAGATGTTTGGCAAGAGCCATTACATCGACAGGATTAATTCCAGGGTTTCTCTGAGATTCCCCAATTATTACTATTCCGAGTTCTGTAGTATTTTCTCCAACTTGTTGGCTAAGAAAGCCACAGGTGGGAGAAGTTTATAGGACAGAGAGTGTGGGAGGGTACCGCTACACTGGTCCCTACCCCTCTTTTGGATCGGTATTCCTTTCTGTCATCCTATGACTGTCGATTAACTACATGCCTGTGTTAAAAACTATTTTAACGCCATAATACACACCTCATATAATTATACTCTAATTATCTGTGTGATATTCAGTTGAATAATGCATAACCACACTTTGATTTTACTCACAGTCTCTGAGCCATGGTTACGAAGTGAGGTATGGCAGAGCCATCTCGGGTGCTCAGTGAAGACGATGAATCCTCACCACTGGCACAGGGGCAACGGTTGAGAGATTCCGATGAGGCGGGGGGTCTCAGGCCAGCCCCAATCCAGTCGACCTAGATGAACAGGTTGCCCGTCTGGTGCAGCAAAAAATGGAGGAAATGCTTTCCTCCAGGATGGCGACCAGGAAAGATAGGACACGAAGACACAGTATTCAGATGAATCCGAGTGGGAGGATCTTTCGGAGGATCAGGCCTCGTCTGACGACGAGTCAGAAGAGGAGGTGATTGTGGCTGCGTGCAAGCGCAAACACAAGAAAAAAGTTCACTCATCAGATGGGGATGAGTACACGAGGGCACGCAGAAAAGAAGCCGCACATGAAGAAGAGCAAGAAAAAGACCAAGAAGAGGAAGAAAAGCAAATCCTCTTCGTTGGACTCATCCTCAATGAGTTCAGATTCTGACATGAAGCATGCAGGGAAATACGCAAAGCTGAGTGGGAAAAAGATGAAATGTAAAGTGTTACAGTGTAAGAAAATCCACATAACTACGCTTATGAGGAAAACAATACAAGGGCACTTCAACACGTTCAAGCCGGCCAAGGTTAGAGTGAAGTTGGCCCAAAAATTCACGGGAATCAAAGGAATCCCGGAGTCTGCCATCAAAGAGATGGACTCGGATGCCAGGCTGAGTGAGGATCGAAAAAAGTTCGAAGCGGTCCTACATACAGTACACAAAGGGGTTCTTCCGGCACTCATGGCCATTTCACCTATAGCCAACAGGATGATGGCTGAGAATAAATTCTCATCGCTGTGCGAGGAGATGAATGGAGGAATTGCGCTGCTAACGGCAATGAGCAACTTCCTTTCCTACAGATGTTTTGAAAACGTCTTCAATGCAGTCTGCATGGATGCAGGCAAGGAGGTGGCCAGATCAAAGAAGGTCATCGACAACAATGGGAAGGAATACACCCTATTCCTTGCACCCAAGCCCATTAAGGGAAAGCCGCTGGACAAAACTAAGATGTTTGGTGGACAACTCCAACACTTGTTCAAACAAGTGGAGACCGGTCCCAAGTGTGGAAAACATATGGAAACGGATAAAAAGAAGTCCGCAGACACGAATTCTATCCGCTTCAAGAAGGCGAGGCAGGATTTTTTAAACCATCGAACCGGAAAACGAGGAGGCCGGTTCGGAATGAGTTTCAACTTCCAGGCCAGGGGGAGGGGCCAAAGGTAGCCGTTCGGCTGGAATGACGGGAACAGACCCTTCAAGAGGGAGTTCAACACACAGAAGCCGTCCCCCACCCAAGGAACAAATAGAGGTGGCTACACAAACACCAGTAAGCGTTTTTCAGGCTGGTAACCTCAATCATTGCCTACTGGAATGGAATAACATTACAGAGAATTTAGCTATCCTTAGTCTCGCGGAAGGTGTAAGAATACCCTTGATAGAGGAACCTATTCAAAATAGCATACTTTTCCCTTACCGATTTCACAGTTCAGAATGTGAGGCGTTAGATAAACAGCTAATAAGATTTAGTGAAAAAGGCATCATAGAACCAGCACTGCATGTAGCTGGGGAATTCATATCTAATATTTTCTTGAGACCCAAACCAAATGGGGACGTAAGACTAATTTTACATCTAACATTATTCAACAAATTTGTAGAATAGAAACATTTAAAGATGTTTTCATTAGACACAGCTAGAGACTTAGTAACACAAGGCTCTTGGCTAGCCAGTCTAGATCTCAGAGATACATACTATACAGTACCAATCTATAAACTTGATCGTTAATATCTCAGGTTTAGCTGGAACGACAAACTGTATGAGTTCACGTGTATGCCTAATGGACTAGCTTGCAGTCCACGTATTTTCACTAAGTTATTTAAACCAATATTTTCACAGATGGCTAGGGAAGGACATATTATGTTTCCATATATAGATGACTCATTTATTGTGGCACAAACACAACAATGCCAAACAGCAGTCGACAAATCTCCAACCACATTAATGTACTAGAGCTTAGAGCCATTTACCAAGGACTCCGCAGTCTGATTTACATGCCTACAAAATCATGTAAGAGTTGGAACAGATAACGCGACAGCTATGGCTTACATTCATAATATGGGAGGGACTTGCTCCAAACCATGTAACAACCTGGCTAAACTCATTTGGGATTGGGCAGAGAAACACAAAATATGGCTAACGGTAGCACATATTCGAGGCAGCCAAACCACTTTGGCTGACAGGAAAAGCCGACACTTCCATGACCATTTAGAATGGTCATTGAACCACAACATTTTCGACAGTATTTGTCACAAATGGAGCAATCCAGACATTGATCTCTTTGCATCACGCAACAACAAAAAGTTACCAAAATATGTGTCTTGGCATCCAGAGCCAGAAGCCTGGAGAGTAGATGCATTTTCATTAATTTGGAATAATAAATTCTATTACATATTCCCTCCATTCAGCATTATATGCAGAGTGGCCAGGAAGATCACGATGGATTACACTCAACCATGAGTGGGAAACACAACCATGGCTAGCGGCAATAACATCAGCTGCAAAAGACTTGATGAGCTTCCCAGGGGGAAATGAACAACCTTCAACATCAAGGACCACTAACAGTCCATGGAGATGTGTCGACAACACCCCTTTTGGCATTCCTTTTCTAAGGAAATATTTAAAACAATTTGGATTAGACAAAATAACAAAAGAAAGACTAATATCACATGGCTGGAGAAAAGGAACAGTGAAATTATACACAAGTTATTTAAAGAAATGGGGCCTTCATTGACTTCTCAAAGGAGTCAAACCGATAAAACCTACAATAGCTCAAGTGTTACAATTTCTAAGAATATTAGAAGATGAAGGACTAGGATGCGGTGCTATTAACGCAGCGAGATGTGCCCTATCCAGTATTCTACCAAGAATAATGGACAGACCGTTTGGAAACATCAGTTAGTACACTGGTTCATTAGATCGGTGTACATTAGATCGGCGTATTAACAACGATAAGTAAGTATCAGTGTTGTATGTACTTGCTTTGACGGCATGTTAATGATAATATCACTACCATGCCTTGTTCTCAGCATTACTAGGACATGCCAAGGACTTGTTGGTTCAGTGTAAATAATATGTGACTGAGTGATTATATATATATATACATAAATATTCTAATCCGGTGTGATTCGGACTTGAAATGTATTGATTATGTTACAGACGGTAACGGATGGTAAAGGCCCTGTCACACTTTACCGGATTGAGGATAAGGACAGACCCAGACAAAAATATTCTAACCCGGTGTGATTCGGACTTGAAATGTATCGCTTATGTAATGGACGGTAATGGTTTATAATGTATCTAACGATCAACAGACAATTCAGTATACAAAAAGAACCATAACGAATGGCAATGGACGTGTAATGGATATGTAACGGACGGGGAATGGACGGTAATGGATAATAACTGCATATGCCAGTCCGGCGCAATCCGTTACAAGTTTTGTGCGTGCTCAAGACTTGTAACGGATCGGGCTGGATATCAACAGATATGCAACGGACACAAACCGGACTTTGCCGGATATCAATGGACTTTGTTCCGTTTCATTCCGTTTCCTCGATACGGTGAGGTGTGACAGGGGCTTAAGCAAAAGCAAAGTAGATTATATCGATCAACCTAATAATATATTTATCTAAAAAAAAGAATAGGGTAGAAACTGCTAACTATCGGACTATGCAACTTTAACCGAGATCTGGAATTGTGCGCGTGCCTTTGGATGGTCTAGTCTTCTGTCCTAAAAAGAAAGAAAGAAATTGATGGTGAATACTGGCATTACCATACAATGGTCAGGTTGCTTTCTCGTAATTAGAATTTCATGAACAATAAAAAGAGCGTGTTATTTTTAAGATGGTTGAATCTTTAGTGCACGGGTTCTACGTCGTGCGCATACCTATACGACTATAAATATAAACCTTACCTGCACAGTCCCAATCTCCAACAGTATGTTTTAACTTCTATTTATTTCTATAATATTAAAGTTTATTGCCCGATATGGGATTTTGACGATTTCAAAAAGAGCTTGACGGAATGGCCAAATGAGTTGAGCTGGATAGTGAATGTCTGTCAGTGTAATGAATGTCTGGTCTGTAGATGTAAGCGGTTAGAGTGCATGGTCTGTCGTATACGGGAGGTGTGTACCAGGCTTCACACTCCACAGTCTCTAGGTTTTCTAACTAATACCCCAGTCACACTACATGCAGCTTTGGTAGGTCGTGGTTTGAACCCTGGTCGGGTTCAAACCATGGCCGAGTCAAACCAATGACTTAAGCATTGATACGTGTCGCTACCTAGCTAGGCGTCCGGCATTACTAGGATATAGCAAGGAGCAATGGAATGAGGGAGACCAATTGTCTGCGCTTGAAATTGTCTGTGCTTAATCATTAATGTACTACGACAAATATTTTTTTCAAGTTGTATTTTTATCAATAGATGGAGTATCTCCAACCGCTTAAGACCCACATTGAGCGATAATTACTTTTTAAAAAACACACAAAAAACCCATGTTGAGCTATAATAGCGATTTACTAAATGTTTGTACTGGTAAGAGCGGAGGTTGGCTTCCTGCGTGGGAGGTCGTGGGTTCGAATCTCGACCGACTCAACCCAATGACTTACAAAATTGCTCCCTGGTCTAGCCTAACACTAACAGTAGTAACACTCGATATTAATAGGATAGGGCAAGGACTATTGTCCCCGGTATCCAGAATCTGTGACTGAGTAGGATATTGGTCATCTTTAGCAGTGGTCCCGGTCACATAGTGAGACAGCACTAAAAAAAAATCACCATAAGTGCACGCTGTCACAAGACAGGAAATCGGGAGATTCGGGTTATTTTGCTATATTTTTGGGAGAGATCCTATCCCGCCTCTGGTTTAGACGCGAATAAAACATGATGATTGTAGATCAGATATGATTTATGCTATAATTATTTACCTTTTCTGTGGAGCATGCACAATAGTTATTCCCACTCTCATAAGAAGTTGGGGTTCGGTGATGAAAATCCTCTATACAACCCTTTTCACATAGCATGCTGCACAGTGAACTGCTAGTGCTACCTCTCAATATTAGTTCCTCCCATTGCCATCAGAGGGCGGGGCGGTTTGGTAGTGGAAACCCTGTATACAGTATAACCCTGTTAAACCAAGCTCGGTTAAACCAAACGATCGGTTAATCCAAACTTTTTTTGGCAGCCCGGCAAAATACTACCATTTATCATATAAAAAAGTTGGTTAAACCAAAGTTGGTTAATCCAAACAAAATTTTCTGACCTCAGGCCACTTCCAGTACAGTTAAACCAAACTTTCATGTGGTTATAAGGTTATCTGAGACCCCACCGACTTTTTTAATATGATAAATGGTAGTATTTTGCCGGGCCGCCGTCAAACATTTGGATTAACTGATCGTTTGGGTTAACCAAGCTTGGTTTAAGGGGGTTATACTCTATATACATAAAAAACAATAATCAAAGTGTCCACATACATTGTATATTACACTCATAATGCACCCACGTTTTTGCCAAAGCCAAGTCAAAGTCGAACCCAAAGCTCGGTTAAGCCAATGATCGGTTAATCCAAACAAATTTCTAGGTTCCCTTCAAGTTTGGTTTAACGGGGTTATACTGTAGTTAGTTATACTGTCAGGATTTTTTCCGCATTTCTGGGACCAGCTGGCAGCTGTGAATGGTCAGCATCCACCACGCCCCCACACACACAGACATTCACACATATACATGCTCTCTCCCCACCCTCTTGACCGGGCGCGGTGGCCTGATCGGTAGAGCGCGATCCGCGCGTGCGGAAGGTCGGGAGTTCGTTTCCCGGTCGAGTCAAACCAATGACATTAAAATTGATACTTGTCGCTTCCTATCCTGGTGCTCGGCATTAATAGGATAGAGCAAGGACAGGTTAGCTCAGTGTCATGATAATGTGACTGAGTGGGATATTACTTATCAGGTTATGGTGCTGGTGGCCTGGTCTCCCAGTGGAGCACCACTAGTAGAAGTACAAAGTTCTCATGAGTGTGCACTGTCACAAGTCGGTACCCGTCCTGATATGACCTTAGATGTTGCAAGGACAACCAACCAACATACATCCACGTGCGCCCTCGCTTCCCTCTAAAGCCTGGTACACACCTCCCGTATACGATTCACACGCTAAAACTGACTGCCCGACGCGACCCGTCACAACCCCAGTTCGTCCCGTTTCCCGACTAATGCCCGGTTCACACCTCCAGTATAAAACCTAAAACTGCCCGATTCATTTTTCGAATCTTATAAGATTCCAGTATTAAGCCCTAAAACTGAGTTTTAAGTCGCGAATCGGAAGGCTCGGGTGTGTTAGGGGGTCACACACCTAAGACTGAAACCGACTAAAACTCAAACTTAGTCGTGAAACGGGCAGTTTTAGGTTTTATACGGGAGGTGTGTACCAGGCACTACACTCACTAACAACACCCCCCTCCCCGCACCTACCCCTTCTGCACACAGTCTCTCTCACCCCATCGTCGACCCACTCGGAGCTTGAATAGATCAGCCTCCCCCCACCTTATCTGTCAATACAGATAACAGGCGACAGAGCCAAAACATCACGGTTAAAGTCCTGTCACATTATGACGCATGTCGCAAGCGCGCTGCCAATGTGTAAAATCACTTTTTTTCCGTTGAGAAGCATCAAACTTTTCGACGTGGGGGGCAAAGTTGGATGTATGGCTAACGCACCTCCCGACGAAAAATGCTTGAATTACGCTAACGGTACGTTCACAGAATGCCGGTGAATGTTATATATGTTATTCGATCGCCAGAACTATGCATCATACGTTACACACATCAAGACACGCTGGAGAAACGCTAAACGTACGTTAGGTGTATGTTATCCATACATTGTCAGTACACGGACTGTACATTCCCACAGCCTTTAAAGTAGGGCAACATAGTGAACAACGTTTGTCTAACGTACCTCTAACGAACATTGAGGTACGCCTAACGCATATATAACGTATGGTGGATGTAAAATCCACACGTTGTCGTACGTCGAAAGTTTTGTGCATGCACAAAACTTTGCCGACCCCATGACGTGCAATACCGTATCTCGACGAACGTCGATGGACATTGACGTATACCAACGAGCGCCGAACGCATGCGTAGCGCATAACGACGTATCCCGATGTAGTGGCCAAAAATCACATATGTTGGCTACGTTGGCGCAATGCGTCATAATGTGACAGCCCCTTTACTCCTGTAGGAAAGAACTTCTGGGACAAATCGATTTGCTCGCAACACAGGCGCCATGCAAACATAAATATTTAAAAAATGAAATGCAGAGAAAAAATCAGAAAAGAAGAGAAATGGCGGAGAACAATAAACTGGAGGCGCTGGAATGACTAAAATGTTGTTTGATGATATCGCAGGCTCGCTGCTATGTGCGCTTTTAAGTGCGAGTGTTGGGCACTGATTGCCGGGAAGATAGGGAGCTGAGAGGGGAGGTGTTTGTGTGTGGGAATGGGTGTGGGTGTAAAGGTGTGTGTGGCAGGGGCGGGGAGGGGGGTGTCGTGTTTTTTAGGCGTAAAGACAGTTAGTCGGTCTCTAAGTATGTATACCGATGTGTGTGTGTGTGTGTGTGTGTGTGTGTGTGTGTGTGTGTGTGTGTGTGTGTGTTGGGGGAGGGGGGACTGGCTTATATATCTTGTGGGCGTGAAAGGCAGTGAGTCTGTGTATAGGCGTGTAAAGTTGTGTGTGTAAGGGTGTATGTCGGAGGAGTGGGTCTTGTATTTTGTGGGCGTAACAGACAGTGAGTCTGTGTAAAGGTGTGTGTAAGGGTGTGTGGGAGGAACAGGGGGACGTGTCGTGTTTTGTTGGCGTAAAAGAGAGAGAGAAAGAGAGAGAGAGAGAGAGAGAGAGAGAGAGAAAGAGTGTGTGTGTGTGTGGGGGGGGGGGGGGGCACATCATGTTCTGTAGGCGCAAGATACCGTATGTGTGTGTAGGAGTGGTGGGAATGTCGTCCTCTGTAAGTGTAAATTACACTCTGCTAGCGACATTATGTATAAAGGAGCGGAAGAACCATTGCGTAGGGAATCTGTGGTCTGTAGATGTAAGCGGGAAGAGTGTGTGGTCTGTCAGTGTATGGAATGTGTGGTCTGTAGATGTATGAGGGAGGAGAGTGTGGTCTGTCAGTGTAGAGAATGTGTGGTCTGTAGATGTAAGTGAGAGGAGTGTGTGGTCTGTCAGTGTAGGGAATGTGTGGTCTGTAGATGTATGAGGGAGGAGTGTGTGGTCTGTCAGTGTAGGCAATGTGTGGTCTGTAGATGTATGAGGGAGGAGTGTGTGGTCTGTCAGTGTAGAGAATGTGTGGTCTGTAGATGTAAGCGGGGAGTAGTGTGTGGTCTGTCAGTGTAGGGAATGTGTGGTCTGTAGATGTAAGCGGTTAGAGTGTGTGGTCTGTAGATGTAAGCGGGGAGTAGTGTGTGGTCTGTCAGTGTAGGGAATGTGTGGTCTGTAGATGTAAGCGGGGAGTAGTGTGTGGTCTGTCAGTGTAGGGAATGTGTGGTCTGTAGATGTAAGTGAGAGGAGTGTGTGGTCTGTCAGTGTAGGGAATGTGTGGTCTGTAGATGTAAGCGGGGAGTAGTGTGTGGTCTGTCAGTGTAGGGAATGTGTGGTCTGTAGATGTAAGCGGGGAGTAGTGTGTGGTCTGTCAGTGTAGGGAATGTGTGGTCTGTAGATGTAAGCAGCGAGTAGTGTGTGGTCTGTCAGTGTAGGGAATGTGTGGTCTGTAGATTTAAGCAGGAAGAGTGTGTGGTCTGTCAGTGTAGGGAATGTGTGGTCTGTAGATGTAAGCGGGGAGTAGTGTGTGGTCTGTCAGTGTAGGGAATGTGTGGTCTGTAGATGTAATTGGGGAGTAGTGTGTGGTCTGTCAGTGTAGGGAATGTGTGGTCTGTAGATGTAAGCGGGGAGTAGTGTTTGGTCTGTCAGTTTAGGGAATATGTGGTCTGTAGATGTAAACGGGGAGTAGTGTGTGGTCTGACAGTGTAGGGAATGTGTGGTCTGTATATATGAGTGAGAAGAGTGTTGTCTGTCATATGTCACTGTAAGAATACATATATTCCTAGTTCCACTGGTCCCTCGGGAAGTACTAAAGCTGGGACCCAGCACACCAGGTCACAGCTACAGCTTATATGTCCGAAGGGGCGTAATGGATTAACACGACCCGGGCGATTCGAGTCACCCGACTTGCTAGAATTTCAAATCGAACACCGCGAGTGGAGTTGACAAAAACAAGTGTCGTGTGCAAAACCACCCAACCCCAGTAACCCACCTCTTGGCTAGGGTTTGCTAGGAATGATGACGTCACATTTGTGCTGGTACCATCCTCCAGGATAATAGCTACCAGTACCAGTCCCACATGTTTTTTGTTGGTAATAACACAGATTAATGAAATGGAAATATAACTAAACTATACAATCGTAAGATACTTTAAATCCTATTTTGCTGTAGTTATATCGGTTATTAAATAATTTTTTTAAGTTTTGGATTAAGCCACCATTTTTGTCCACCCCGAGCTTGGAGAAGCGTTTTTGATTATTCGACCCGAGTCTGTAGGATGTGCGAATGCGCCAAAAAGTGGCTCGGGTGACCCGAGTTGATTAATCGATTACGCCCTAGATGGGAGGTGGTGGTGAATACACATGTACCGTGATATACAAAGTGTGGTTCCTGATGTAAAATATTTGCTGGGACAATTTCCATGCATTAGTAACAAAAGTATAACAATGATCCTACCATATTTGGTCACCAGGAGGCACATGCTTATAATATAAATATAAATATAAATATAAATATAGGCGCAAAGTGAGTTTAATATATCGAGCCTATAGTGAAGGCTAGTGCTGAGAGTGGCATCAATCTACACTTCCTCTATATACAGTATAACCTCTCTAACCGAGCACCTCCACAGATCAACCACTTCCCTATATCAATCGCTTTATTTGGGTCCCAAACAATCGCCCATACAATGTAGCGAAAAAAAACAACTCCCTAAACTGACCACCTCCCTAAATGGACCATTTCAGTCGGTCTGCCGGTCCCATGGAACTTGGAATACCCGTATTGGTTGGTTGTTGGAGTTTTACGTCCGTCATATCAGGATGTGTATAAACTTGTGACAATGCGCACTCATGGCGACTTTATAGTGCTGTCCCACTAAGAAGCAACAAGTATAAATCTTGTACGTCATTGGTTTGACTTGACCGGGAACCGAACTCCCGAGCTCGCGCACGTGAGGCATGCGCTCTACCGATTCGGCAACCATGCGAGGTATTGAGAGCAATGTGCGGTCTGTCACTATTGTCAGTGTAACTGTAAGGAGTGTGTTTGTCTGTGCGTCTAATGCCCGGTACACACCTCCTGTATAAAACGTAAAACTGCCCGTTTCGCGACTATGTTTGAGTTTTAGTCGGTTTCAGTCTTTAGGTGTGTGACCCACTAACACACCTCAGCCTTCCGATTCACGACTTAAAACTCAGTTTTAGTGCTTACGTATAAGATTCGAAAAATGAATCGGGAAGTTTTAGGTTTTATACGGGAGGTGTGTACCGGGCATTAGTCGGGAAACTGGACGGGTCTGGTTGTGACGGGTCGCATCGGGCAGTCAGTTTTAGCGCGTGAATCGTATACGGGAGGTGTGTACCAGGCTTAACACTCCACAGTCTCTAGGTTTTCTAACTAATACCCCGGTCACACTACTGCTTGCGACCACAAAAAGGGGTAGTCGCAAGTTGTCACTGACCTCCTTGCAACCAAAAATGGTCGCAAAGAGATTGGCAACGATTGCTTTGGTCGCAAGGAGGCAGGTTCTTTGGTCCAAAGTGGTCGCAAAGTGGTCGCAAGCTGTAAAATGACTGGGGCTAAGCAACTGCGTATTACTAGTAGCCACCGGACCTGTCCTAGATTAGTAGTCCTGGTAGCAGGATGGGCGCTTTCTGCAGTGAATTAAATCGTTGCTGTTAAGTTAGTGTAGCAAAAGCGGGATGTTTTAATGGTGTAATAAAAATTAATGAGCTCTTTCCATCCACCATTTAGGTTACAAGAGTAACGCCTTCATTCCATGCACTCAGCCATGTTATGGCTTTGTCTAGTTTGATATTAATCCATGGTTGGCATGTCCTGTAAACCTAATGGTGGAAAGACCATTTTATATATACATATGTGTATATATATATATATTTTTTTTTATCGCTACATTATATATATATGTTCCACCTTCAGACATATCTTAAGTGCTCTATTTTGTAGTCTTTGTAGTTTATCCTACATATTTTTGTTACCCCCATGTATATTACATCACCATAGTCAAATTATGATAGTATCATACCTTTATAGATTTGAATAGCCTATATATATATAAATTGCCATACCAGACTCTGCCCACATGGGCCACGTCACGGCACTGTAAAACCCAGCGTGTTAACGCCTCGTCCATCAATTTATATGACGCATGTGACATTCTTTTGGATTAACAATTTTTTTTAAACCTTTCCACCTCTCCACACTTTACACGCATCTGAAAGAAACACAAATTGTCTATTTGTAAAAAAAGAAAACACCTTTCCATCCTCCCTCCATAATGTAAACTTTCCACGATTTGCACGCTGAAATGAATCCACACACATGCATGCTTACCATCCCTCGAATAATCTCTTTTCCCCCTGCCTTTAAATGGAGCTGTTTTGCTTATTTTCGCTGAACCCCCTCCCTCTCCAGTTAAGGATAACAGAAAAACTAACTAGGGACAGGGCACAAGTGAAAGGAAACCGGCAAACAAAACAAACAAACAAATTCTGGGAACACGTCCTCATTCACAAGACTATTACCATCATACTACATGTACATACTACTAGGCTACAATATTAGTTATATGATAGGAAGTTATACCCGCCCCCCCAAATAAACAAAAAAAACTAACAAAGATACTAACTACTTAAATAAATGCTGGTGGATATCCCGGATACCAACCTGGAACCCGGGCATACACTATAACATTCCTCACAGCTGTCCAGCGTTGAAAACAAGCACCCTCACGGGAGCTTGCATGTTATGGGCAGAATAAATACCATATCAATAAAACATTTAAAAAAATTTTAAAAGAAGAAAGCGATAGAGACAGAACACGTCCACCCACTTGCAATGTAGCATTTATTCCAGGATTAACTGAGTTTACCATTGCAATACATTTCTGGTTACAGTACAACCACATTAAACCAAGCTCGGTTAAACCAAACGATCGGTATGGTTAAACCAAACTTTCATGTCGTTATAAGGTCATCTGATGCTTTTTTTTATATGATAAATGGTAGTATTTTGCCAGGCCACCGAAAAAAGTTTGGATTAACCGATTGTTTGGTTTAACTGAGCTTGGTTTAACGGGGTTATATATACATAAAAAACAATAATCAAAGTGTCCACACATTGTATATTACATTCATAATGCACCCCCGTTTTTGCCAAAGCCAAGTCAAAGTCGAAGCCAAAGCTCGGTTAAACCAATGATCGGTTAATCCAAACAAATTTCTAGGGTCCCTTCAAGTTTGGTTTAATGGGGTTATAGTGTATTACCAAAGATGTGACCATTTGCAAAGATACCTCATTTTTAGGTAGGGTCACGACGACATTGATATAAATATATATATATGAAGAGTTCGGGGAAAAAACACGACAAATGTCATTCAGGCCGAAATGAAACCATGACTACCAAGGTTGAGCTGAAGCTGTCCGAAGAGGTCCGAGCTCTTACACAGACCGAGGAACCTGGAGGAAAGGCTCGATTGGTTCTGTGCGTGCCGATTTCACAGCCTATTTATATTATTATACATCGCACGACAGCTGAGCGCTTTTATGGTGGTGGGTTAGGATGGTTGTGGTGGTGGTTTGTTGTTTTACGTCCTAGCAACATCTGAGGTCATATCAAGACGGGTACCGACTTGTGGCAGTGTGAACTCATGGTGACTTTATAGTGCTGCCCCACTGGGAGACCAGGCCACCAGTACCATGACCTGATAACCCACTCAGCCACATTATCCTGACACTGAGCCAACTGGTTCTTGCCCTATCATATTAATGCCGAGTGCCAGGCTAGGAAGCGACAAATATCACTTTTTAAGTCATTGGTTTGACTTGATCGGGAACCAAACTCGCCATCTCCCGGGGCCCGCGCTCTAGCGATTCGGCCACCGCGCCCGGTTGGTGATGGTGGTTGAGGAGGATTATGGTGGTGGTGGAAGATGAGGATATAGGGTATTCACGTGACGTCATCAACCGGATGCGCGGCCATTGTGGCGATATCAAACAGTAAACAACCCATAGAGTTTGCCGGTATGCGCAGTGCAAAACGTTTATTTCATTCAAAATTAATAGAAATCCAGAACCCTAACCTTATAAATTTAATATAATCTATTCGTTGAATATGTTTTCTATATGTGTACCAAGCTATTTGTTTCTACGTGGTGTGGTTTTAGAGATATTTCACTTTTTCTGTATGAAGATTGCTAACGACCATTGGTAATGCATTGAGTTTGCCGGTGTTGCAGTTTCCGCGGCCCACCAGTTTGCGAGGGACACTTACATTCAAATGCATTGTCAATGGCCGTGAGCAAATCTTCATACATAAAAAGTCTAATATCTCTCAAATTACACCACCTAGAAACAACCCACTTGGAACACATAGAAAACATATTCAATGAATAGATTATATTAAATTTATAAGGTTAGGCTTCTGCACTTCTATTAATTTTGAATAAAATAATGTTTTGCACTGCGCGTTCTCATACACCCCCACATACACACAACCTCCCCTCCACACACGATACACTCCATCACCCATACATATCCCACACATCATACACACAACCTCCCGTCCACACACACACACACACACATCCCCCCTCCACACACACTGACCACGCTTAAATTAATTTCTGCAACATATCAAATAGACTACATCGCCATTCCAGTGGTACGGTGCATTGTGGGATGCGTGGAAGAAAAACAAACCCGTGAGAAGCACATGGCACATGCTAATACACTGGATGCAGCTATGAAATGTGCTAGTTTCAGCTCATCTCAGCTCTTGTTTGAAACATAGAATACCAACTAAAAAAATATATATAATAAATTAAGATATTAATCTTTTATCCAGCATTGCATTTACATCAATATAATCAGCACATATTATGCCATCTGCATTAATGTACCAGTCACACTATGACGACAAGGGGGTGACGACAGCCCAGTGACTTGGATTTTGTGAAAACCCGACGACATATGCAAATTCGGGCCAAGTTGGACGACAATCGGACGACAGCCCGACGACAGACGGGACGACAGTGTCTGTGTGTGTGTGTGTGTGACTCTGTGTCTCTGTGTGTGTCTCTGTGTGTGTGACTCTGTGTCTCTGTGTGTGTCTCTATGTGTGTCTCTGTGTGTGTGTCTCTGTGTCTCTGTGTGTGTGACTCTGTCTCTGTGTGTCTCTATGTGTGTGTCTGTGTCTCTGTGTGTGTCTGTGTGTGTGTCTCTGTGTGTGTGTCTCTGTGTGTATGTGTGTGTGTGTCTGTTTGTATCTATGTGTGTCTGCAACAGAGACACAAGGACACAGAGACACACACACAGAGTGAGTGTGGGTGTGGGTGTTGGTGTGAGTCTGAGTGTGGGTGTGGGTGTGGATGTGAGTGAGAGTGTGAGTGTGGCGTGTGTGTGAGTGTGAATGTGAGTGTGAATGTGAGTGTGAATGTGAGTGTGGCGTGGGCGTGTGTGTGAGTGTGAGTGTGAGTGGGTGTGGTTTACCGCAGTGCAGGCTTGTCGAGTCTGACTCGCCATAGCTCGTGTCAATGTGTGAGTGTGAGTGTGATAGTGAGTGTGAGTGTGGCGTGGGCGTGTGTGTGAGTGTGAGGGGGTGTGGTTTACCGCAGTGCAGGCTTGTCGAGTCTGACACACACACACAGAGTGAGTGTGGGTGTGGCTGTGAGTCTGAGTGTGGGTGTGGATGTGGGTGTGGATGTGAGTGAGAGTGTGAGTGTGAGTGTGAGTGTGATAGTGAGTGTGAGTGAGTGTGAGTGTGTGTGGTTTATCGCACACACAGAGACACAACACAGAGACACACACACAGACACACACACAGACACACACAGAGACACACACACAGAGACACACACACAGACACACACACAGAAACAGAGAGACACACACAGAGACACAGAGATACACACACAGACACACACAGCAACAGAGACACACACAGACACACACACAGCAACAGAGACAGAGACACACACACAGACGCAACACAGAGACACACACACAGACACAGAGACACATACAGAGACACACAGAGACAAAGAGACACACACAGAGACACACACACAGACACAGAGACACACACACAGACACACACAGAGACACACACACAGACACAGAAAATACACACACAGAGACACACACATAGAGACACAGAGACACACACACAGAGACACACACACACACAGACACACACATAGACACAGAGACACACATACAGCTGCTATGGAGAGAGAAGCGACAACAGCTTAACGACAAAGACGACACCTTAACAGCAAAGACAACACCGTATCGACACTGTACCGACACCGTAGCTACACCGTATCGACAGCCGAGCGACACCCGCTGTCGTCGGGTGTCGTCGAAGTTTTTCAACATGTCCAAAAAGCCCACGACAACCCGGCGACAGTCGAGAAAACGGAGGTTACGCGGAGGGGTCGTGACGACACCTCCGCGACACCTGCGCGACACCCGGCGACACTCGGCGACAGACCGGAAGTCGCTGTCGCTGGGCTGTCGTCGCTCCTTGTCGTCGTAGTGTGACTGCTACATTAGATTTAGACAAATCTGGGCATGCAGACTAGTGTTAGAGCCATAGCCAGTCAGTTTTACTTATGTTATTCATGTTTTTATTTATATCCTATGGTTAATGACATATGTAGAACTAGAAAATGAGTAGGGTTAATCAAATATTGGTTATATATTTCTCTGAAACAAGTGTCTGTTGACACATTTGGCATTTTAATATTTAGAACAAGAATTAATAATGGTGATGCAGATATCAGCCTTAAAGTGACTGATTGTTTTATGTGGAATTGTATTTGTATGTTTCTTAGCTCAAAATGTTTAACTATGGCTACTTTTGTCTTAGATATATTCATCAGATTATTATATTGCATCTGTGCATATATGTTTATGCCAAATTGTTATGTATTTCTATTAATTTGGAATAAAATCGAAGTTTTGCCCTATGCGTATCGGCAAACTCAATGGCAGTATACATTTGTTTTGCTGCCAACGCCGTTTTCAGCGCATGCGCAGTCGGAACGGTGATCTCGTCTATTGCGCTAAACTTCGCCTGCTCAAAGTGATGTGTGTACGTCACTACGTCAGGGTTGTGGCGGTTGCCGGGGCCCAGTGGTGGGAGGGGTGTGGGAGGGGGGGGAGGGGCATTGTACAGGTTATCCATCCTCTGAGACTCCCTTAAACGAGGGCGAAGTGTCTGGCATCTCGTCAGACCAGGAAGATTTAACTTAACCCGAGTTCAGCGTCTGACAGTAGCTGCCCTCCCACACTGAACTCTAGTGGTAGGTGCATGTTCATGTTCATGTTCATGTTCATGTTCATACATATATATATATATATATACATACATACATCAATACATACATACATGCATACATGCATGAATGCATGCATACATGCATGCATACATACATACTTACATACATACATGTATCCATACATCCATACATTTTCTCTGGCGGAGTGGTTAGAGTGTCTGACTTTTTTCTAGGTCGGACTCCTAATCTGAAGGTCAGTGGTTCGATTCCCCATGCCCCCACCTCTGCCAATTTTGATTTCCACCGATGTGTATAACTTACAGCATCATCAAAGGCCCGTTGCTCTCATACCATGTCTATGTGGTGTGGGAGGTTAAAAATCCCTTGGGTCCGTAAAAGTGTCGGCTCGGGCTTTCTATCGACAAACTGTCTAATGGTGAAAACAAGTCTATTCAGACTTATCCATGTTA
Source organism: Branchipolynoe longqiensis (assembly GCA_030323885.1). Taxonomy (NCBI): domain Eukaryota; kingdom Metazoa; phylum Annelida; class Polychaeta; order Phyllodocida; family Polynoidae; genus Branchipolynoe; species Branchipolynoe longqiensis. The sequence goes on from CM059188.1 coordinate 39,138,973, forward strand.
GGCAGTATAAATCTTCAAGAAAAAAAACTGTACATATGTCAATACATCCATACATGCATACATGCATGAATGCATGCATACATGCATATATACGTACATGCATCCATACATCCTTACATGCATACATACATGCATCCATACATCATCATCATGCTGTCGGTCACAATGCGACAAAGACTGCTTTTATTTCTTAACCGCCACTATTTCATGCGGTTGTGCATTTCATAAAAGCTGCTTGCAAAGTGTTGAAGTGCTGCTGGCTTTTGCAAGTTACTAGCAGCACTCTCTCGGACAGCAAATAGTGGTCTCACACCGGCAAGAACACGTCAAGACAGGCGCAAATCCATACATGCATACATACATACATCTACCATACATACATACATACATACATACATACATACATACATACATACATACATACATACATACATACATACATATATACATACATACATACATACATACATACATACATATGTACATACGTACATCCATCCATAATACATACATACATACACACACACATACATACATACATTCATGCATGCATGCATACATACATACATACATACATACATGTATACATACATACATATATAAATACATGCATGCATACCTACATACATATATACATACAAACATACATACATACATGTATACATACATACATACATGCATGCATACCTACATACATATATACATACAAACATACATACATATATACATACAAACATACATACAAACATACATACATACATGTATACATACATACATACATGCATACCTACATACATATATACATACAAACATACATACATATATACATACAAACATACATACAAACATACATATATACAAACATACAAACATACATACATACATACATACATACATGTGTACATACATACATGCATACCTACATATATACATACAAACATACATGCATATATACATACAAACATACATACAAACATACATACATACATACATACATACATACATACATACATACATACATACATACATACATGTACATATGTGAAGAGCGGATGAGTTAGTTTCTGGCATATTGAGTAATAGACACTTTAAAGTTGCGTAGTCCGATGGTTTTGAGTTTCTGTCATTTTTTTTAGATAAATGTATTCAGTTGATTGTTATGATCTACCTTGCTCTAGTTTGAAGTAACTTTTATTTTAAATGGCTAACTTTTGAGATATTCTAAGTGTAAACATCTCAAATTAGTTTTGCCAAATACGCCAAAACTCACCATAGGCTTCTGTAGGAACAGATTCTATTAATTTGACTTAGTATTTATTCTTGTGTATATGGCAACACATGCTTAATAAGAGCATCAGTATCTAAGTAAGGTATGCAGAATCAAATCTAGATAATTGTTTTGGATTTAAAAATGTGGCGCTTCATCGGACTATGCAGCTTTAAGTTTAACTAACCTTTTCTGTTCTAAAAGCCCGGATCTATCTGCATGTCACACTCAGGAACTCCTCTGCCCGTCATGGCCAATTCATTCCCGTCCCCTGGAATGAGGAAGATGTATACAAGATCCCCCGACTGTAATACTCAATAATAACAATATAAATATATATTTGATTTTAATCAATTAAATTTGATACGCCTGATTCATGATTCACAAATGATACAACTTTTTTTTATAAACTGGTGTAGAAATGTCGAATGAGGTCCACATATTGTTTTAGTGTCCTTTATATCGAGAACATTGAAGAGAAAATAACCTCAGTCCATTACACACAATTACTCATTGTTTATTGTTTGTGGGTATATCTTCTCATACCTTCTTCAGCTATTGTATATTATCATTCAACATATACCATGACATACCAGACGGGATAGCCGAATGAGTTGAGTGCCTGTCTCCTGTTTTGGGAGATCAGGGGATCTGAACCCATGGGTTTGTGAGTTCGAACCCTGGTCGAGTCAAACCAATGACTTAAAAATTGATACTTTGTCGTTTCCTAGCCAGGCGCTCGGCATTATTAGGATAGGGCAAGGACTGGTTGGTTCAGTGTCAAGATAATGTGACTGAGTGGGATATTAGGTCATGGTGCTGGCATCCTGATGTCCCAGTGGGGCAGCACTATAAAGTCGCCATGAGTGTGCATTGTCACAAGTCGGTACCCGTCCTGATATGACCTTAGATGTTGCTAGGACGTAAAACAACAACAACAAAACATATACCATGGCTGGAAAACCAGTGCTGCAGCTCTAACAATATAATTTATTCACGGAAGAAACTATTACCCACCCCCCCCCCCAAAAGCACCCCGACAGCAACAACGAAGACAACAACAACAACAACAACAACAACAACAACAACAACAAAACAGCCTGTATTATATATAACTTTAATTTACATGTTTATATCTGATCTAAATCTACATGATGCAATTGTTGCGACCCGTCGATTAACAAGCTGTGACTTGCAGTATCTCGATACAGTATAACCCCGTTAAACCAAACTTGAAGGGACCCTAGATATCATTGGTTTAACCGAGCTTTGGCTTTGGCTTTGACTTTGATTTGGTTTTGGCAAAAACGTGGGTGAATTATGAATGTAATATACAATGTATGTGGACACTTTGATTATTGTTTTTTATGTGTATACAGTATAACCCGGTTAACCCAAGCTTGGTTAACCCAAACGATCGGTTAATCCAAACTTTTCTCGGTGGCCCTCAACATACTACCATTTATCATATAAAAAGGTTGGTGGGGTCTCATGTGACCTTATAACCACATACAAGTTTGGTTTAACCATACTGAAAGTGGCCTTGGGTCCGAAAATTGTGTTTGGATTAACCGATAGTTTGGATTAACCGACTTTGGTTTAACCAACTTTTTTATATGATAAACTGTAGTATTTTGCCGGGCTGCTGAAAAAAGTTTGGATTAACCGATTGTTTGGTTTAACCGAGCTTGATTTAACGGGGTTATACTGTATTCTGTACAGCCGAAATGATGTATTCCGGAGGAAAGCCCACAGCCCACACCTACACCCACGCCCACGCCCACACCCACGCCCACACCCACGCCCACACCCTGTATGTTCAGTGAGGTAATGTTGCGCTAAAGGTTTCAGATCAGGCCCGCTAGAGGGAGCGGATCTTTAGCCAGGTGCGCCTAGCTGTGAGGGCTTATAATAACAAGGGTTTTACAACTAAGAAGCCACACACATATACACACACACACCACACACACACACACACACACACACACACACACACACACACACACATACACACACACGGACGGGGTAGGGGAATCGGTAGAGTGTAGGCTTCCCGTGCGGAAGGTCGGGAGTATGAATGCCAATGTATCAAACCAATGACTTGCAAAATTGATACTTGGCACTTCCTAGCCAGGCGCTCGGCATTATTAGGATAGGGCAAGGACTGGTTAGCTCGGTGTCAGGATAATGTGACTGAGTGGAAAATGAGGTCATGGTGCTGGTCTCCCAGTGGGGCAGCACTATAAAGTCGCCATGAGTGCGCACTATCACAAGTCAGTACCTGACCCGATATGGCCTTATACGTTGCTAGGATGTAAAACAACAACAAACAAACCTATTTAATTTTCAGTGCATTTGCTACAACTGTAGCTGGTCACTGTAGTCCATGTTCGATCTGGTTGTTAACGCCTACAGAGTGAGCCTAGTCTTATCGGACTGACCTCGTTATCAATTGTCCGACCATCATAGGTTTAATATTTCCTTCATAATATGTCACAGCATAAAATCAATACGATGACTGCGCTGGTTGTTGATACATAACGCCACTTTAGCAGCTTTAGGATGCAGCCGGACTGTCGTGTGTCTGAAATTCATATTCCGAGTGTATTTATATTTAATTAATTACTGGACACCCTGGTCGAATCGGTAGAGCGCAGGCCTCCCGTGCGGAAGGTCGGGAGTTCGAATCCCAGCCGAGTCAAACCAATGACTTATAAAATTGGTACTTGTCGCTACCTAGTCTGGCATTGATAGGATATGGCAAGGACTGGTTCGCACAGTATCAGGATCATGTGAGTGTGGGGATATCGGATCATAGTTGTTGTTGAAGATTTATACTGCCTATCATGGATAAGCCTGAATAGGCTTGTTTTCACCATTAGACAGTTTGTCGATAGAAAGCCCAAGCCTACACTTTTACCGACCCAAGGGATTTTTAACCTCCCACACCACATAGACATGGTATGAGAGCAACTGGCCTTTGATGTCGCTGTAAGTTTTACATAGCGGTGGAAATCCAAATTGGCAGAGATGGGGGGGCATGGGGAATCGAACCACCGACCTTCAGGTTAGGAGTCCGACCTAGAAAAAAGTGAGACACTCTAACCACTCCGCCACAGAGAACAGTCTCCTAGCGACTCTGCACAATGATAAAGTCGCCATGAGTGCGCACTGTCACAAGTTGGTACCCGTCCTGATATGATCTTAGATGTTGTTAGGACGTAAAACAAGCAAGCAATTTAATTAATTAATGAATTAATTAATTGGTTAAATTCAACAACGCCATGAGTGCGCGCTGTCACAAGTTGGTACCCGTCCTGATATGACCTTAGATGTTGCTAGGACGTAAAACAACAATCAATTTAATTAATTAATTAATTGATTCAATTCAACAAGCGTCATTATGTGACGTCACAAGCAATTTACTTTTATCCCCCGTCGTTAATTTGTGACCGGTGTTTGTCAAGTAGGCGTCCCGATTTACAAACAACTGGTTGGTTATTTAGTAACTCTGTGAATATGGTCTAGGAATTAGTCAAATGCGTTAGCATAGAATGGGCTATTTCCATGTGACGTCACACAACTTTATATCGCGATGCACTATGGGTAGGCCTACATGTGCCGTTTTTTTGTTATTACTGTAGTGGTCTGCACTGACCTCTCAGGCAAGGAGCCGCACCGACAGGTAGGCGTGGGTAGTGTGTTGATATCAGGGAGCCTAGGTGGTGTAATGGTTAGCACACTGGCCCAGAATGCAAAGAGATGTGGGTTCAAGTCCCGCTCTAGGCGCAATATTTCCCATTTTCATCACCCCCATGACACTGGTTGCCATGACCATGATGCTGTACAAGCTAAGTGCTGTATAGTTGTTGAACCTACCCTGTGTATGTAAGTGCGTTGCATTGCCTGTATATAATTGTAAGCATTAAAAGACTTACAATTCCAGGGGGACGAGTGTAGAGGTCTGCACTGACCTCTCAGGCAAGGAGCCGCATAGACAGGTAGGCGTGGGTAGAATGTTGATATCAGGGAGCCTAGGTGGTGTAATGGTTAGCACACTGGCCCAGAATGCAAAGAGATGTGGGTTCGAGTCCCGCTCTAGGCGCAATATTTCCCATTTTCATCACCCCCACGACAATACCAAGCAAACTTGATGCTGTATGTGTACTGACGGCTTGCGTGAATCATGATATTTGTATTATATTTGGTTTATATAAATATATTAAATGCTACGGAAATGATATATTATAGATACGTGTTATTCAGAATTCACTAGTATTATGTTCATTTACAGTTACATAGTCGGATGGTTTTGAGTTTCTGTCCTTTTCTGAGGTAAATATACTAGGTTGATTACTATAATTGATCTTACTTTGGTTTGAAGTAACTTTGATTTAAAATGACTAACTTCAACGATATTTGAATTATAAACTAGCTAAATTAATTTGGCAAGCTTGTTAAAACTCTGACCCAATAGGCTTCAGCAGGAACAGGTTATATTAAATTTACTTTGTATGCTCTTCTATGCGGCTACACATGCTTAATAAGTGCACTAGTATCTAAGTTGGATATGCAAGTTCAAATCTAGACAAGTGTCTCGCTTTCAAAAATTTGATGCGTTTGTGAAAATCCACTGTCTTTCACACTGCCACGCACTCACGGAAGAACGCCAAGATTGAGTAACAGTACGCTTCCTCTGGTTTGTTACAAAACCTATCCGCTCTCCGCAGCATCAACAGTCCACTGACCCGGGCCCTAACTCGCGAGGTCCCACGTCACCTCTGTAGGTGGGTGGGGGTTGAGATAGCCACACACAGTCGAGGGCAGCCCGGTCGAGGCCCTGCCTGGTGGCTAGCATGCCGTCACCTAGCGTATTTCAATGTAACTGCGTAGGTGTGCGGCATAGTGTCTGACGCCACCGTGTGGTAGTGGAGCTCATGTACAGACTACTACACTTTTATTGGACGATGCAACTTTAACAACATATTTGTTGGCTAGGTTCAGTCTAGCAAGTTCCTCCACTCAACTAATTTAGAGTTGAATCTTATGATAGCACCCTCATGGCTTCACCAATATACTTTGACATTAGGATTGGTTGGTTGGTTGTTGGATGTCCTGGCAACATCTAAGATTATGACGGGTACTGACTTGTGACAGTGTGCACTCATGGCAACTTTATAGTGCTGTCCCACTGGATGATCAAGCCGCCAGTACCATCAGCTGATTTCCCACTCAGTCACATTATCCTGACTGAGCCAACCAGTCCTTGCCCTATCCTAATAATGCTGTGCGCCTGGCTAGGAAGCGACAAGTATAAATGTTTAAGTCATTGGTTTGACTCAACCAGGGTTAGTACCCATGGGTTTGAATCCCATAATCTACCAACACGGGAGATGGACGCTCAACTCATTCGGCCATCCCGCCTGGTCTTGACATTAGGAAAATCCAACATTTGTTAACTATTCCAAGACAAAATGGCCGAATTTTGCATCGACTGTGAGTGAGCCGTGATGGGGGACCATGACATGTAAGACCTGCTTGCAAACTCCTCGATTTATGTGCTTTAATTAAATTTGCATAATCCAATGAAAGCATAATCATAGGATCCAAAATGCCCGCCTAGATTTGAGCCTACATATCCAAAGCTGCACTTATTAAAATATTACCGGACGCGGCGGCCTAATCGGTAGAGCGCAGGTTTCCTGTGCGGAAAGTCGGGTGTTCGAATCCCAGCTGAGTCAAACCGATGACTTATATCAAATTGATACTTGTCGCTACCTACCCTGGCACTTGGCACTAATAGGATAGGACAACGACTGGTTTGCACGGTATCAGGATAATGTGACTGGGATATTGGGTCATGGTGCTGGGGGCCTGGTCTCCCAGTGGGGCAGCATTATAAAGTCGCCATGAGTGCACACTGTAACAAGGCAATACCCATCCTGATATGACCTTAGATGTTTCTAGGACACAAAAGAAGAAACAAGCTATTAAAATATTGAATAGCAGGAGACGTTGGTAAACTGAACAGAACCCATCACTGTTGAAAGCTATGCAAACCTATGATGCTCAACATTTCGTTGGCATATTTTCACTTCAATTCCATTTATTTGGCATCTTTTCACTTCAATTACAGTATGACCCCGTTATAACGCGAATATTCAGGTCAATATAAATTATAATGCAATCACGCGAGGGGGGGGGGGGGAGGTCGGGGTCCCGCTAAATCGGAGTTCAGTTTACTGAATTACCTTTGAAATAAATAATTCTGGGTTCAATGAATCATTGCGTTATATCCGAATTCGCTTTTAATTGGGGTGCGTTATAACGGGGGTTCATTGTATATCTAAAGTTAGCTATTTATAATAAAAGTTACTCCCAACTCAGGTTGTAAAATATAATACCCTACCTGATATACCAATATTTTGTTTAAAGATGCATGAACTCAAAATCATCGGATTCTAGTCCTTTAGCAACTCCCAGAATACATCACAATTAACCAGGCGCATGCGCAACTAAAGAGAACTTCCACCAAGCTGTGCCGTTGTTTATGGTGTACTTTGTGCGTATCCCGAGTCATAAATAGAGGGGGTGTAATGACGTCACGAGGCAACTTTCGGTGGCCATATTGGATGACATATAGAAGGCTTGCAACTGCCTACACTGTGGTTATTTACTGATTTGTTGGTTTATTTGTCACTGTTTTGAGCAGTTTGGCCTCAGAAGATGCTGCTAAAGTGCTGTAAGTAAACACATTGGATGTAAACTGCCCAGAACCTCCCGTAACACAAGAAAACTCTGTTTTAATGCATCTGCATGCATTCACAACATGGCTAGGGAGGGTGCTTGTAATCCAAGATGGCAGCCCGCTGACCGCTGATTGCTAAGTAATGACGTCACGTGCACTCCCTCTATAGTGATTTACAATTTGGTCAAAATCCTTTCACTGCCATAATAACCATTGCTGGAACTCAAATATTTCAGGATACTTCTCAAAGTATTAACTATAAGAGATGTTGCCAGGACGTAAAACTCCAACAACCAACCAACCGTAAGGATTGGAAGACGCGTGGCATGAGTTCCGCTGGTTTATAGATCTATTTCATGTGACGTCAGCATAGGTATTTAGGTCAGTGCGCACGCTGCATGGCTGCAGGACGACACACTGTCACACTGCAATCTCAATGGCTATGAGCAATCTTCATACAGAAACAGTGAAATATCTTCTAAAGTGGCCCGGTATACCTCGTGGCGACTGTAACCGTACTCCGACAAATGCTCTCCAAGCACAACTTTGCTTAGTTTTTATGTTTATGTAACCAAATATGTGGGGGAGAGTTGTAGACTCATGGCACCTGAACTGGGCCATGGAGAGTGCTGAGGTCAGTGGGTGGTGGTGGTGGGGGGGGGGGGGGTGCTGGTGCTGAGGCTGGGTGAGAAGTTGGTCAGTGCTGAGGTCAGGGTGGGGGTGGGGGTGGGGGGGTCTGAGGCTGGGCATGTAGCTGGCAGCTGTTGTTTTGAAGATGGACGGGTGAGTGGAGAGAAGGGAGAGTAAAACTGATGTTTTTTCAATTTTCTTTAAAGTAGTTCAAACAACTGAGACAAGTAACTATGTGTGGTCTCTGTGGCCTACTGGTTAAGGTGTTGAACGTGTAATCTGAAGTTGTTTGGTCTTGTAGGTTCAAATCCCATACAATTCACATTCAACAACAAAAAAACGTTTTTCATCTACATGTGTTTCTTATTGAATTATGCAATGTAATTGTACTAACATATATTTTACAGTAAAGCAAATATATTTCCTGTTTAAACTGCTCTAAATAGAATTGAAAATACATCAGTACTGTCCCTTCTGTCCACTCACCCAGCCATTTTCACAACAGCTGTCACATGACCAATCTAGGTCACTCGACACCACTTTAAACCACACCACCTAGAAACAAACCGCTTGGAACACATATAGGAAACGTATTCAACGGTGAGATTAAAATTTAATTTATATGGTTAGGGTTCTGTATTTCTATTAATTTTGAATCAAATTGACATTTTGAACTGCGCGTATCGGCAAACTCAATGCATTGTCAATGGCCATGAGCAATCTTCATACAGAAAAAGTGAAATATCTCTTAAAACCACACCACCTAGAAACAAACCGCTTGGAACACATATAGAAAACATATTCAACAAACAGGTTATATTAAATTTATACAGTCAGGGTTCTGCATTTCTATTCATTTTGAATAAAATTGATGTTTTGTACTGCGCATACCGGCAAATTCAATGCATTGTCAATGGCTATGAGCAATCTTCATAGAGAAAAAGTGAAATATCTCTAAAACTAAAACCACACCACTCAGAAACAAAGTGCTTGGAACACATATAGAAAACATATTCACCGAACAAATTATATTAAATTTATATGGTTAGGGTTCTGCATTTCTATTAATTTTGAATAAAATAGATGTTTTGCACTGGGCGTACCCGCAAACTCAATGGCAGTGTGCATTCGTTCTGCAGCCAAGGTGTGCGTGCATGCACAATGTTTATAAACATTTAAAGGGGTCTATGAGGACTGGAGCTGAGGCTCAGCACATCGGGTCGCAGCTGAGGCTGATACCCCAGTCACACTATGCCTGCATTCACTTGCGATCGTTTTGCGACCACCATACGAACACTACGGTTGTGGGACCGTTGCCACAGCGTGTATTAGGTTGCAGTTTCTGCACTTGCAGCCTACTTGCGACCAGTGCAGTCTGCGAGTGGTCGTGAGAGGTTGCGACCACTCAGAGACTACTCACTGACCACTCACCAACTTCCACACCAGGAGCATGAGAATTTTGGTTGCCGAGCAGTCACCGACTTGTCCACCAACCTCCCTAAACATCGGCGACCGCTCAGCGACTGTTCGGCGACCGCTGTGCCAAGAAGATCAGAATTTTGATCGGCGACTGGTTGCTGACCAACCTCCATAAACATCGCCGAACGGTCTGCTCGGCGACCACTTGCTGAGCAGTCACTGACCGGGTCTTTGATTCAAGGTAGCAGGTCGGTCGCATGGAGGTCGGCGCCATTTTGGTCGTAAGGCGGTCGCATGCGAATGCTGGCCGTAGTGTGACTGTAGTATTACACACCGGAAGTTGGGATTGTTGCACCTATAGATATTATTTGAAACTCACTTTGCATATAGGCCTATAACCATATGCCTCCTGATGACCAATCTTTGTAGGGTTGTTGACATGCATTTGTTGCCCAACCCAAACCCCACCCAACAAAATAACAACAAAAAAACCCACAAATACCCCAGTATGGAACCTCCCTGAAATCGCTCGAAATGGCATTTCAGATGCTCATTAAAAGATTTCGATCTTCCCGCACCTGTTTAGTGCCTCGCACCTTCGGCACTCGTATGTTCCAAGAATTCATCTTCAAGAAGTTTTTCTGTATTTAGCTTAGTCTGTTTATAATGTCAATGTGGCGCTCTCTGTGGCCAAGTGGTTAGAGTGTCTGACTTTTTTCTAGGTCAGACTCCTAATCTGAGGGTCGCAGTTCGATTCCCCATGCCCCCAGCTCTGCCAATTTGGATTTCCACCGCTGTGTATAACTTACAGCGTCATCAAAGGACGGTTGCTCTCATACCATGTCTATGTGGTGTGGGAGGTTAAAAATCCCTTGGGTCGGTAAAAGTGTAGGCTCGGGCTTTCTATCGACCAGCAGTGGAATGAGGAAGACCAGTCGTCTATGACTGAAATTTCCCCTGCTTAAACAACTAATGGACCCCAAAAAAAAAAAATGTAATGCATACATTATATACATGATAGTAGTACTTTTTATGTGACCCTTTATGTAAATATATTCAGTCTTCATGTACCTGTATATAGTCCATAGAGCGGGAGGTCCACATTGTATGCGGATTAGACCTTTATATATATACACAGACCCATAACAAACACAGTTTGTTTTGTATCTGTGGGTTTTGCGTTAATCCACAAAAAGAAACAGTGCAACTTTTTTCTTCTTGAAGATTTATACTGCCTATCATGGAGAAGTCCGAATAAATTGTTTTCACAATTAGACAGTTGGTCGATAGAAAGCCTACACTTTTACCAACCCAAGGAATTTTTAACCTCCCAAACCACATAGACATAGGACCAGACGTGATGGCCGACTGAGTTAGAGCGTCCGTCTCCATGTTGGTAGATCGTAGGGTCGTGGCTTCGAACCCTGGTCGAGTCAAACAAATGACTTAAAAATTGATACTTGTTGCTTCCTAGCCCGTCGTTTGGCATTATTCGGATATGGCAAGGACTGGTTGGCTCAGTGTCAGGATAATGTGACTGAGTGGGATATCAGGTCATGGTGCTGGTGGCCTGGTCTTCCAGTGGGGCAGCACTATAAAGTCGCCATGAGTGCGCACTGTCACAAGTCGGTACTCGTCCTGATATGACCCTGGATGTTGCTAGGACATAAAAGAACAACAACAACAACAAACAAACAACAAACATAGACATGATATGAGAGCAACTGGCCTTTCATGATGCTGTAAGTTACACACAGTGGTGGAAATCCATATTGCAGAGGTGATGCCAATAAATATTTTTATTTTCTCCATGCAAAGCTCATCTGAGAGAAGGGTCCATATACAGTAAAACCTCTCTAAATCGACCGACCATAGGACCGACTTTAAATGGTCCATTTATGGAGGTGGTCGGTTTAGGGAGTTTTCCACCACCATGTCCCGATATCCCACTCAGTCACATTATCCTGGCCTTGCCCTATCCTATTAATGCCGAGCGCCAGGCTAGGAAGTGACAAGTATCAGTTTTAAAGTCATTGGTTTGTCTCGACCTGGATCCGAACTCGTGACCTTCCATACGCGATGTGCGCGTTCTACCGATTAGGCCACCGAGTCCGGTTTAAACCGGTGTGAGTGATACGTGTAGAAACAATGCATTGAAATGCACTTTGACTAATAAATGTCCCGTGTGTTGTGTTTTCTTTTCGTGTGTTTTGATGTTGTTTTGACGTTAATATTATTCCTTTTCTGGTGGGGAGAGTGTCATTTATAATGCACGTGATTCAGAGCAATTAAACACTTAAACACAAAACAAAGAGTACTAAAAATATTATATAAACTTAATCCAAAGCACGTAGCCACAACTTAATGGTGGTGTTATCGAATCCCGTTTGTTGTTGGTCTCTTTTTGGTATTAAGCAGGATATTTTTGTTGGTGCTTTCTAGAAATTGACTGTGAGATTGTCCAGATGTTCGCATTCACTTTTCTTGAAGGCGCATATTACTGGGCTGTGATATAAAATAGCAAAATGAGCACATATATATATACATACAGAGACAGTACTACTCTAAAACCGAATATACTCAGTATGGCATTAATTTGGATCTACGTTATTTTTGCAATCTCTTGAAGTTCAGTATAACTCTTTAACGATGTACCCATGTAGCCAATGCACACACATTTATTTACATATTTATGTATGTATTCATTTATTTATGTATTTAGTTATTATTGAGTTATTATTTAATTATTATTTAGTTATTATTTAATTATTATTTAGTTATTATTTAGTTATTGTGTGCAGTGGCTCCATGTACATTGCACGTCGTGAAAGAGATGAGGCTATCTCAAAAGGTGATAAGTAATATGGGACAAAACTTTGTCCATGATAATGATCAACATACTATCTGCTTATGCATTTGCTCAGGATAAACTGATTTATGGTGTTTCATAATTCCAATAGAATACATATTGATTTAAAGCAAATGTCCTTGTGTTGTCAGTGTAACTGTTTCTGTGCCGTTTTGTGTCAATCGTTACACTGGACAAAAAAAGAAGAGTTATCACCTTTTGAGACAGGCTCAGTACATATAACATTCAAGAGATTGCCACTCGACAAGACAAAGATGTTCAGTGGTCAGCTCCAGTACTTGTTTAAATAAGTGGACACGGGTTGAAAGTGTGGGAAACACATGGAAATGGACAAGAAGAAGTCGTCAGACGCAAATCCTAACCGCTTCAAGAAGATGAGGCAGGATTTTCTAAACCGAAGAACCGGCCAGCGAGGAGGCCGGTTCGGGACGAATTTCAGCTTCCAGGCTAGGGGAAGGGGCCAGAGGCAGTCGTTCGACTGGAACGGTGGGAACAGACCCTTCAAGAGAGAGTTCAACGCCCAGAAGCCGTTCCCCCGCCCTGGCAACAAATAGAAGTTGCAACGCAAACACCAGTAAGCCTATTTCAAGCTGGTAACCTCAATAACTGCCTACCGGAATGGAACAGCATTACAGATAATTTTACTATCCTGAGCCTCCTAGCTGAAGGTGTAAGAATCCCCTTGATAGAAGAACCTATTCAAAATAGTATACCTTTCCCATACCGATTTCACGGTTCAGAACGCGAAGCGTTAGACAACCAAGTCCTTAAATTTAGTGAAAAAAGCATTATAGAACCAGCAGTACTCGTGGCTGGGGAATTCATCTCCAATATTTTCTTGCGACCCAAACCAAATGGAGATGTCAGACTAATTTTAGATCTAACACTATTTAACAAATTTGTAGAATACAAACATTTTAAAATGTTTTCCTTAGACACAGCAAGAGACTTAGTAATGCAAGCCGCCTGGCTAGCCAGTGTGGATCTTAAGGACGCATACTACACAGTACCTATCTATAAACTTGATCTGAAATATCTCAGATTTTGTTGGAACGGCAAACTTTATCAGTTCACATATATGCCGAATTGACTGACTTGCTGTCCACGCATTTTCACAAGGTTACTTAATCCAATTTTTTTCCAAAATGGCTAGGAAAGGACATATTATGTTTCCATACATTGATGATTCATTTATTGTTGCATTAACACAACAACAATGCCAGACAGCAGTAGACAAATTATGTGAAACGTTTACAAAATTAGGTTTCTACATACATGAAACTAAATCAGTACTAACACCAACAAAAAAGTTAAAGTTTCTGGGTTTTTTTATTGACACCACAGAAATGACCATTTCATTAACAGAACAAAAAGTTGATGAATTTACAACGACAGCAAATCATTTATTAAAATTGAACAAACCAAAGATACGACAAGTCGCAGTATTGATAGGAATTATGATAGCATACGCACCAACCAGCTCTTCTTTATGGCAAGGCTCATATTAAATCTCTAGAGATAGATAAGAATTTAGCGTTGGCACAAACAAAGGGAAACTTTGAGCGGCCGATGACAATTTCGCCAGAAGGCCAGAATGATATAATTTGGTGGCTTTCACACATTAACGAATCACCCAACCACATTAGAATGGGAGAGCCCAACACTACAGTTACAACAGATGTTTCATTAGAAGGGTGGGGGCTCATAGATACCAACAGGCAACAGGTGGTCGTTGGATGGAAGATGAAATCTCCGATCACATTAATGTATTAGAGCTTAGAGCCATTTATCTAGGACTCCTTAGTCTGATTCACATCCCTAAAAATCATGTAAGAGTTTTAACAGATAACGCGACAGGTAGGGCTTACATACGTAATATGGGAGGGACTCGTTCCAAACCATGTAATTATATGGCTAAACTCATTTGGGACTGGGCAGATAAACACAAAATATGTCTAACAGTACCACATATTCCAGGCAGTCAAAATACTTTGGCTGACAAGAAAAGCCAATATTTTCACGGCCATTTAGAATGGTCACTGAATCAGAATATTTTCGACAACATTTGTCACAAATGGGGCAAACCAGAAATTGATTTATTTGCATCACGCAACAACAAAAAGTTTCCTAAATATGTGTCTTGGCATCCAGAGCCAGAAGCCTGGAGAGTAGATGCATTCTCATTAATTTGGAATAATAAATTCTATTACATATTTCCCCCATTCAGAATTATCAGCAGAGTGGCCATGGAGATCAAGATGGATCACACATATGCAGTACTGATAGTGCCAGCATGGGAAACACAACCATGGCTAGCGGCATTAACATCAGCAGCAAAAGATGTGGTCAGATTCTCAAGAGAAAGGAACAACCTTCAACATCAAGGACCACTAACAGTCCACAGAGACGTGTCGACAACACCCCTTTTGGCATCCCTTTTTAAAGAAAACATTTAGAGCAATATGGAGCAAAGGAACAGTGAACTTATACACAAGTTATTTAAAGAAATGGGGACTTCATTGACTTCTCAAAGGATTCAAATCATTAAAACCTACAATAGCTCAAATATTAAGATTTCTAAGAATCCTAGAAGATGAAGGATTAGGATTTGGTGCAATTAATGCAGCAAGATGTGCCCTTTCGAATATTCTACCAAGACACCTGTAATATATTATATATATATATATATATATATATATATATATATATATATATATATATATATATATATATATATATATATATATATATCGGACAATTTGGTAGAATTATAATGTTTATATGGCACCCCAATGCCTAACAAAATAGATGAACTATGAATTGATACAACATTACAAATCTTCCTGCTTATTCTATTATCATCGTCATCATCACCACCACCACCACCATTCCCATTATCATTTCGATTCTCATTACCGTCATCATTAATATGTACAGGTCATTTTATTACGACAGCTGCGCCATGTTGGATCCCTCACTCTGACCTAAGACCACTTATTCTCAAATATATAAAAAATAAAAATGGCAACATGAATGGGACGAGCATCCAAACAAAACGTTTTATAGCATCACCCCATGCATTGAAGAACATCCACAACATCAAACTATGTGTTGATGGAACTAATCCCCCTGTCACATTACGATGCTTCTCGGTGGCGCGCCGCCAACATGCAAAATCACTTTTAATCGTCGAGAAATGTCAAGCTTTTCGGCATCAGCGCAACGTATTGGTAGCGTGCAGCCGACGTTGTGTGAAAAAAAAAAAAAAAGTTTGGCGCACCGTCCTGATATAACCTTAGATGTAGCTAGGACGTAAAACAAAGCAACAGTTTGGCACAATGAGCCTTATGCACGGGTGGCGTGTGCCTAGTGTTTGCATAACGTTATTCCAGTGATGTCAGCGTGCTTCTGACGTCGCTGTAATGTTGGCACCTGCGCGTTGTCGCGCGTTGCTGGTCGTCGAAAGTTTTGCGCGAGCACAAAACTTTGCCAATCCGATGACGCGTACCGTCGACCATCGCCATCCATCAACGAATACCAACGTGCGCGTAATGCTTCTTAACGTATCCCGACGTTGCGGCAAAATATCACACACATCGACCCGCGTTGGCGAGAAACATCGTAATGTGACAGCCCCATAGTAGTCCTCACTTGATGCTGCTTTGGACACTTTGTGCATTGGGTGTCAGTGCCCACTAACACTCGGACACATTCTTCTCAAGTATGTAAATTTCAGGGCATTGTGTGAACACCGTGTTAATGTAAATAGCATGTGAGACCTCGTTACCAACGTAAAGCACACACCGAGCTTCGAGTTTCTAACAACACCTTGACTGTATTTCATCACCTGCTAATTTTGGCTATGTTTTGTGAGTTTGATTTTGCTGTTGGTTGACCCAAGTTTAGGCGCTTAAAAATTGCATCAGAGATGATATTTGCTGTCATTTGATGCAGATCTGACCATTTTGAAGTTTTGTACAAAATTCAATGTATGCATTTTAATTTGATTGGCAAGACTGACAGTATAGATAGAGCGTGTTGGTAGATCGTGGGTTCGAATTCGGGTCGAGTGAAACCAATGACTTAAAAATTGATACTTATCGCTTCCTAGCCAGGCGCTTAGCATTATTAGGATAGGGCAAGGAGTGGTTGGCTCAGTGTCATGATCATGGTCTCCCAGTGGGGCAGCACTATAAAGTCGCCACGAGTGTCATGAGTTGATTTAGACATTTTGATCTTTCATCGGACTATATGCAGCTTTAAATAAAACACAACTCAACTCAACCAGACGTGATGGCCGAATGAGTTGAGCATCCGCCTCTCGTTCTGGTAGGTCCTGGGTTTCCAAGCTCCCGGGTTTAAAACCCTAGCCGAGTCAAAGCAATCACTTAAAAATTGATACTTGTCGCTACCTAGCCTGGCACTCGGCATAACTAGGATAGGACAAGGAACAGTGGAATGAGGAAGACCAATTGTTTGCGATTGAAATTTCCCCTGCTTAATTAATTAATTAATTAATGTACCCCACAAAAATACAAAACTGTGACCCCCAGACTCTGACCCCCCTCCTTCCTTGTGGCCTTTTTCAGAGCAGCTATGGCCGGTCTGACGAGCAGGTGGCCGCCGAGGCGCTGGCGAACCACATGCGGTGCAACAACAGCTTCATGTACGACCTCTTCCAGGCCCTCTACCGGTCGTCGCTCACCTGCCCCAACTGCCGGCGCCAGTCGAACACGTTCGACCCGTTCCTGTCCGTGTCGCTGCCGATACCGCAGAAGACCCAGCGTCCCGTGTACGTGACGGTCGTGTACCTGGACGCGCACCCGAAGCAGGTGCGCATCGGGCTGCTGCTGAACCACAGCGACACCGTGCGGGAGTTGCGGCAGACGCTCGCCTCCGACACCAAGATACCGCAGTCGCAGGTGAGTCGGTCAGTCCGTCGGGCAGGAGGATTATTGTCCTCCTTCGTCGGGTAGGAGGAATTGTCATCCTTCTTTCTTTTTCTTTTTCTTTTTCTTTTTCTTATTCCTTTTCTTCTTCTGTTTCTTCTTCTTTTTCTTCCCCCCTTTTTTTCGTTTCCTTATTTTTTTCTTCTTTTCTTCTTCTTCTTCTTCTTCTTCTTCTTCTTCTTCTTCTTCCTCTCCCTCTCTCTCCCCTCTCTCTTCCCCTCTCTTCCCCCTCTCTCTCTCCTCTCTCTCTCCCTCTCTCTCCCTGTCTCTCTCTGTCTCTCAATTTGTTTATATATTTTTTTCCCAGTTTGAAATGCCACTAAAGCAAGGATGAAAGATCTCCGCGATTTCGTGGATTTCCGGGATTTTTCCTGTAGCTATAAGTGTATACTCATACCATGGACCCGTCCTGATATGACCTTAGATGTTGCCAGGACGTAAAACTCCAACAACCAACCAATACATTGTTTCACGCTGCAGCACCATCAGCGTATACTAATATGTGGTGCAGACACCGCAGCACTAGCAGCGCATACTACTACTGGCTTCAAATGCCGCAGTACTATCAGCATATACCAATCTGTATGAAACCCGACTTCCGGAAATTTTCAGCGATTCTCTGACAATGCTAAACCTATGGGAGAATATCAGCATTTCCGCTTTTTTCCCCGGAGAACACTTTCATCCCTGTAAAGTAATAGCGAGTTGCCTTTTGTAAGCAAACGCTCAAATTGACTGGTAAAATAACCACTCTTCAACTCTATGGTCGATGATGGTCCCACCACTATATATTAAATGAAGTCATAATCATAGCATATATATACAAATAACAAAGTTTGCAAAATAGCACCTGGTGTCATTTGTCTAGTTGACTGGTAAAATACAGTCTAGTTGACTGGTAAAATAACCGCTCTTCAACTCTATGGTCGATGGTGGTCCCACCACTATATATTAAATGAAGTTATAATCATAGAATATATATACAAACAACAAAGTTTGCAAAATAGCATCTGGTGTCATTTGTCTAGTTGATATTGATAGCCCCGTGCTTTATAGTCCAAAGGGCTCGGCGCTAAGAGTATTAGGTGTTAGTGGGATTTCTCCGGTAAAGACCCCCTACCGACCTTCTGAGGCGCCCGGTGTGGCGTTTTCAGCCGTGTACCGTGCTCAGCCATGTGCATAGACTCAAACTCAAGGCATTGTCAATGGTCGTGAGTCACTAACCTTATAAATTTAATATAATGTTTTTGATAAAGATGTTTTCTATATGTGTACCAAGCGATTTGTTTCTAGGTGGTGTGGTTTTAGAGATATTTCACTTTTCCTGGATTTTCTGTATGAAGATTGCTCACCACCATTGACAATGCCTTGAGTTTGACGGTACGCGCAGTGCAAAACATTAGTTTTAATCAAAATTAATAGAAATCAAGAACCCTAACCGTATAAATTTAATATAATCTTTTTGGTGAAGATGTTTTCTATATGTGTACCAAGCGATTTGTTAATAGGTGGTGTGGTTTTAGAGATATTTCACTTGTTCTGTATTTTCTGTATGAAGATTACTCACGACCATTGACAATGCCTTGAGTTTGAGTCTAATCACACGGCTGAGCACAGTACACGGCTGAGCACGCCACACCGGGTTGGGTGGTGAGTGATTCAGGGAGCAGTTCACAGAGCTGTACTCCCGGCAGGAGCAGTCTGTGATTAGCACGTCTACAGGCCCGGCACAGGCAGCCCTGACTACTCTGTCGATATAGGCCTTGTGTGGACCAGACTGATATAAGGGTCTCCGTCTGTACATGGCTGTATTTAGCCTCTCCTCCCCTCCTTTCCTCTCCCCTCCCCTCCCATCTCCTCTCCTCCCCTCCCCTCCCCTCCCCTCTCCTCTCCTCTCTTCCCCTCCCCTCTCCTCCCCCCCTCGCTTCTCCTCTCCTCTCCTCTCCTCTCCTCTCCTCTCCTCTCCTCTCCTCTCCTCTCCGCTCCTCTCCTCTCCTCTCCTCCCCCCTCCTTTCCTCTCCCCCCACCCTCCTCCCCTCCTCTCCTCTCCTCTCCTCTCGTCTCCTCTCCTCTCCTCCCCCCTCCTCTCCTCTCCTCCCCCTCCTTTCCTCCCCCCCACCTCTCCTCCCCTCCTCTCCTCTCCTCTCCTCTCTCTCGTCTCGTCCCTCCCTCTCCTCCATCCTCCTCCCCCCACATTTCCTCTCCCCTCTTCCTCTCCTCCCCTTCACCCCCTCCCCTCCTCTCCCTCCCCTCCCATCCCCCCTCCCCTCCTTTCTTCTCCTCTCCCCTCCTGCCCTCTCCTCTCCTCTCCTCTCCTCTACCCTCCCGTCCTCCGCTTCCGTTCCCCTCCCCTACTCCCTCTCATCCAACCCCACTCCCTCCTCCCCCCCCCCCTTCTATCTCCCCCCTCTCCCCTACCCATCCGTTCCCTCTCGTCCCGTTCCCTTCCGTCCCCCCCCCTTCTCCCTTCCCCTTTCCCCAACCCCAGCCCCCCCCCCCTTCCATCTCCTCCCCGCCCTCTCCACTCTCGACCTCCTCCAGCCTGTTTCCCTTTCATCATATCTCCTCACGTGCTCCCTATACTTCTACTCAGTGATGTGTTATTCTGTGATTATATGATATATAATATATACATACATTTATATATATATATATAGCCTCCAAAGCCTCCCGGCTACTCGTACGCAGTCCAGGGAGAAAAGGATGCACCTCATTCAGATTTAATATGTGCATACATACATGCATGCATACATACATACATACATACATACATACATACATACATACATACATACATACATACATACAGATCATACAAATCATACATACATACATACATACATACATACATACATACATATGATACATACATGCATGTGAAGTGGGCGACACTACACTCGAGCTATGACCGTTGCGGGCTTGGGCCGAGCAACCCGCATTCTGGAATGCGGGCTGCTCGCCGGGACAAGCCCGCATCGGCCATCAAATGCGGGGCCGGGTTCACGGCCGTAAAGCATTGCTAGGAGACGTAGATTGCGACTTTCATAGCAACGATGGAAGGTCAAGTGCTCGGGCTCAGACCCATCGGACGTGTTTCTGCACGCTCTGATGATTTAGACGAGATTTAGGCCTTTTTTGTCGGAATTCTGAATTGTCGACCTGCAGACGGGACGAGAGGCAGCGGTGGCCCGTGGCAGGCCCAGGAAATTCACTCGGAAATCATTATGGACAAATTAACACATTAGGCTCGCCTTAGGCGGGGGCGAAATAGCCGAACGGTTAAACATACATATACATACATACAATACTTTAAGCAAATATATTTTATTTATTTGTTTATTTATATGATCGCGGTGCACACCACCAGTAAACAATGGAAGGGGCTGCCACTGCCTCCCTGCGCCCAGTGTACCACTGCCGGAGGTGGTGAGCGCCGCCTCCGGGGGCGCGTAGGGAGGCGACGACTGGTCACGCGACACTCTCTAACACCCAGCAGTGTTCTTTATGACACGTGGTCAACTCGGACCAGCTTTGGCCACAGCCGCCCGCCTGACATTGTGGCAGGCCTTACCCTCCTGATGATCAGACGGGATGGCCGAATGAGTTGAGCGTCCGTCTCCCCATTTTGGTAGATCGTTTGAATCCTGGTCGAGTCAAACCAATGAATTAAAAATTGATACTTGTCACTTCCTAGCCAGGTGTTCGGCATTATTGGGATACGGCAAGGTCGGACTGGTTAGCTCAATGCCAGGATAATGTGACTGAGTGGGATATCAGATCATGGTGTTGATGGTCTGGCTCAGTACTATAAAGTTACCATGAGTGCGCACTGTCACAAGTCAGTACCTGTCCTGATATGACATTAGATGTTGCCAGGAGGTAAAATTCCAACAACGAACCAACCCTGGCAACGTTTTGTAATGTTTAGATATATAAAGTATATGTTCCCCTTGCATTTATACTCGTATAATGGGTTAAACATCATATATATAGCTTTTTAATCAACACAAAGGCGTCGAGTTTGACAGTGAGAGTCACTACGTGGCATCCGGCGCCCTTGGAATGTCTAACGCGTGTATCATGTCCCCAGTGATATGGGGGTACGGCTAAGGAAGTTATTGCTCCCATTGGGGATTTGAATGTGACACCAATCAGGGGCGTAGCTAGACCTTTAACGGCTTTATTTCGGCAGGGGGTTTAGGGGGCCACTTAGCCGGATTTACACATTTTAGACTTGAGTTTTCGACACTCCAGACTACAACATGCATTCTCTCTCTTCCTCTCTCTCTCTCTCTCTCTTTTTATTATTTTTTAATTTTAATTTTTGTTGTCAAAACGATGTGGACGTTTTATATAAATTGGAAATGTAGGGTGTAGATGTTGCCAGGGCATAAAACTCCAAGTCCACCATAAAACTCCAACAAATCAAATCTAGTTAGCTGTTCAAGTTTAGAAAGAAATTTATCGTTTCGTTGGACTATGCAGCTTTAAGGTGAGCTGCCTGTGTCCACCTGCATATTTATGACCCTTTAACTGGTTAGATGAATGCATAGTGGAGATCCACCACACTAGGCTGCAAGTAATGGGACTGCAAACACACCGGGTAACAAAGGATCCCCATACCATATCTGGCACTCTGCCTCCCATCACCAGGCAGCCATTTAGAGAACTGGAAGCTCACCAGATCTTAGCAAATGGGCAGGCTGTTCTGTAGTGCAAAATTCATTGGCTTCCTCTAAGCCAATTTTTGTTTGTTTGTTTGTTTGTTTGTTTGTTAAAGCTGCATAGTCTGATGAAAGATCAACTTTTCTAAACCGAAAAGATTATCCAGATTTGACCCTACATATTCAACTTGTCATTGGTCATTTGTCATTGTCATTTGTCATTTGCCGCAGGGTGTCTGGCAGGCTTTATTGTTAGTACAATGTGCCACAGACATCCTGATACAGACCTATAACCTATAACCTATAACATCAGTAGTGGATAAACACCATTCGAGAATCCCACGTGGTGTTGAGCAGGCTTTATTGTTAGTACAACTACAAGGCACTACATACATCCTAATACAGGCTTATAACTTACAACATCAGTAATGGATAACACCACTCAGGAATCCTGCGTGGTGTCTGGCGGGCTTTATTATTAGTACTAAGTACCACAGACATCCTGATGCAGGCTTACAACCTACAACATCAGTAGTAGATAAACAACCACTTGGGAATCCTGTGTGGTGTCTGGCAGGCTTTATTATTAGTACTAAGTACCACAGACATCCTGATGCAGGCTTATAACCTACAACATCAGTAGTAGATAAACAACCACTTGGGAATCCTGCGTGGTGTCTG
Organism: Branchipolynoe longqiensis; assembly: GCA_030323885.1. Lineage (NCBI taxonomy): Eukaryota > Metazoa > Annelida > Polychaeta > Phyllodocida > Polynoidae > Branchipolynoe > Branchipolynoe longqiensis. Next base: position 39,162,200 of record CM059188.1, read on the forward strand.
GTGGGCTTTAGTATTAACCACAGACATCCTGATGCAGGCTTATAACCTACAACATCAGTAGTAGATAAACAACCACTTGGGAATCCTGCGTGGTGTCTGGTGGGCTTTAGTATTAACCACAGACATCATGATGCAGGCTTATAACCTACAACATCAGTAGTAGATAAACAACCACTTGGGAATCCTGCGTGGTGTCTGGTGGGCTTTAGTATTAACCACAGACATCATGATGCAGGCTTATAACCTACAACATCAGTAGTAGATAAACAACCACTTGGGAATCCTGTGTGGTGTCTGGCAGGCTTTATTATTAACCACAGACATCATGATGCAGGCTTATAACCTACAACATCAGTAGTAGATAAACAACCACTTGGGAATCCTGCGTGGTGTCTGGTGGGCTTTAGTATTAACCACAGACATCCTGATGCAGGCTTATAACCTACAACATCAGTAGTAGATAAACAACCACTTGGGATTCGTGCATGGTGTCTGGCGGGCTTTATTATTAACCACAGACATCATGATGTAGGCTTATAACCTACAACATCAGTAGAGGATAACCAACCACTTGGAAATCCTGTGTGGTGTCTGGCGGGCTTTATTATTAACCACTGACATCATGATGCAGGCTTATAACCTACAACATCACTAGTGGATAACCACCACTCGAGAATCCCGTGTGGTGTATATCGGGCTTTATTGTTAGTACAAGGCTACACCTGACCCCGTGACTCCTCTGACCCTCGTAAGCCGCCACCCTCAACGGCCCTTCCTGTCCTTCTGACCGGTCACAGCGACTGGTGCACACACTGACTACCAACATCCACTTACCTGGGCCACGTTCAACTAGGCGCCCTTGAGGCGTCTCCGAGGAATTCCAAATGCTGCGCTTCTCTGAACGGCGTTTTAGCAGTTGGGTGCCTCGAAAATGGCGGCCTCCATAACATGCACTTCCTGCTGCTCGGTGCACATGTGCAACCAGATATTTTGAGCACACCATTTTCCACTTGTTGTTGGCAAAGTTAAGCTAGTTATTATTCTTTGTAATAACACCTACTTATTTATCTGTTTTAAATATGTAACACATCTTTTGTGACAAATAAATATGCACATTAAATTCCTCGCCAAACCTGGCCATTTTGCAGGCGGAATTTGTCATTTCCATCTCCTACTCGAAAAGTGTGACATCTCGGAGTCGTCTCCGAGGCACAAATTGAACGCAAATTGACAACAACAACAAAAGTTGCGGAGACGTCTCGGAGTTGACTCCGAGGCGTACCCTGAATGCGGCCCTGGAACATTCATTTGAGGGAATGATGTTCTGATGCACTCTGGGATGTGGTACCTATGACTAACGAAATGTCGACCGAACTCTCCCCAATCGAGAAAACTAATCATTGATAACTAATAAATTGTGATGTGCACACTCATGGTGACTTTATAGTGATGTGCCACTGGGAGACCATGTCCCGATATCCCACACAATAACATTATTTTGATGCTGAGCTAACCAGTCCTTGCCCTATCCTAGTAATGCTAATCCCATGCTAGGTAGTGACGAGTATCAATTTTATATGACATTGGTTTGACTCGGCTGATGTTCGAACTCCCAAGCTTCCACATGGGAAGCCTGCACTCTACCGATGCAACCACTGTGTGATATGTCGGGACTCGGCCGTCTGAACCCCAAACATTACTAGTCTCCACAGGTGTGTTTTTCTGACAACTGTCTGTCAGGTCCCACCTGTCGTTACTCTCAACAACTCAAGGAAGACAAGTCATGCAAGATTGACAGTGAAGAGGTTGTGCTTTATTGGCATCAACCCCTGTTCACCTACTAGCGACCTATCACCTGCACTCCTTACCAACTGCCCACACAGATCCTCATCACTCCTACGTGTGGATATCAGAATCAGTGCCTACAACCCATTGAACCTGCGTCCAATGGTTGTTGCACACAGCTCAGTGCCTTTTGGAATATATGTTGCTAGTTCAAGTGGAGTCCTCTGGTAGAGTGCCTCCTGTGGGGTATGTGTGTCAGGTATAAGGAATGCAGGTGACTGGGCTCACAAAGCCAGCCAATCAGACACCCTCTACAGCATGGGTGACGACACCCTAATAGGGGGCAGCTGTCACTCAACCCCCAGCTGCAGGTTGTGTCTATAATGTATGCAGGATGGCTGGGTGTGCTTGTCCATCGGCCCCGTGATAACAGATAGTTGCAGACAGTTACAACAAACATATATCGATGCTTCTCTCCCTCAATGCACTCTTTCTGGTGCATGAAGGGAATCTTTCAATAATTATTAACAGTCTTTTAAGTGTGAACATCACATCACAATCTCGGTCGCTATCCGTTATCACATTTCCACACAGGGCTTATGTCACCAAGCAAGTGGGGCACCCATTGCTTCTCTTTTACATAATCCTGGTCCCCACTCCGTCGCCCGAGAATAATAATGTTCTTTGCCAATATATAAATCTGAACCAAAAATCTGTATATTTTTAAAACTGCATTCAATCAAATGTTTAATGAGTACACCCATACTCAATTTGGACATGCAGGATCAAACCCAGCTATGTATTGGTTTAGGTTATGAAAGAAAACATTTTGATACTTTCATCGAATCATGCAGCTTTAAAACCACCCCTGACCGCAGCGCCCCCCCGAGCCACATCGGCCATGTTTGGAACTAATGCCTCTCTTACATTTCCCCCATTGGCTGTTAACCGGATTAAATATCACTCGGCGGAGCTCTTGCTCCCCCTACCGGCGTGACCCTTTTACTGGCCATCCCCTGCCGTACAAGAGAGGGTGGCGTGTAGAGAGAGAGGGGGGAGAGAGAGAGGAGAGAGAGAGGAGAGAGAGGAGAGAGAGGGTGAGGGACGGAGGGAGAGAGAGACAGAGTTAGCGGCGTAATGAAGCAGAGAGGGCGGCTAAATGATGCACTACTCGGGCGTCAATAGGTAAACTAGATCTACGCGTGTAAGGGACATGCGGTACGCCGGGGCGGACAGTGGAAGGGGCCCTGCCCGCCCATTAAAGCCCATTCACACCGGCTCGCAGCGGCACAAGTGATCCGGTGATGGACGCGCCGTGCGCACATTGCAGCCCGCGCACTGGTCGTGTGAACGGAGGTTTATGGGCGAGTACCATCACCACCACCACCACCACCACCACAACCATCATTACTACCAGTACCACCACCACCACCACCACCACCACCACCACAATCATCATTACTACCAGTACCATCACCAACACGACCACCACCACCACCACCACAACCATCATTACTACCATCACCATCACCACCACAACCACCATTACTACCAGTACCATCACCATCACCAGCACCACTACCAGCACTACTACCATCACCATCACCACCACAACCACCATTACTACCAGTACTCCCACCACTACTACCAGTACCATCACCATCAGCACCACCACACTACCACCACACCATCACCACCACTACTATTACCAGTACCAGTACCACCACCACCACCACCACCACCACCACCACCACTACTACCAGTACCACCACTACTACCAGTACCATCACCACCTCTCAGCCTCACTCTGCCCCACCCTCCCTCCCCCCTCCAGCTCTCCCTCCCTTCCCCCTCCCCCCTCCCTCTCCCCTCACTCGCCACCACCACTCATCACCACCACCACCACCACCACCACCACCACCACCACCACCACCACCACCACCATAACCACCCCCACCACCGCAACCACCACCACCTCTCCTCCCTCTCGCCCTCCCTCTGCCTCTCCCTCCCTCCGCCTCCCTCCTCCTTTGCACCCTCCTCCCTCCCTCTTTTCTCACTCGCCCTTCCATCCTGTGATTATGAGTTCCTCAGCAAATAACGTCAACACCTAGTAACACCTTAATCATCACCTCATCTATTCACACTTCTGGCAATGCTCATACGCATCGGGTGTGAAGTAGCGAAAATGACCTACACATCTGTGACCTTGGCGGTGTTTTTAAATTACAACGATGATGCAGGGCCGTAGCTAGCGTTGGGGTGTTATTTCTCCCCCCCCCCCCCCCCCCCCAAACACAAACACAAACACAAACACAAAAACAACAGAATATAACCTCCCTGAAATTCCCGGACATGGCATTTCAGAGCCCCTGGATTTTAAAATGTCCTGGGAGGAGCATACCTGCAGTGACCCCCTAGTGCCTCATGGTTTTGGCACTCATTTGTGCCAAGAACTTTTCTTTCTTTCTTTCCACCCCTCCAAACCAATCTTCGACACCCAAACAAAATTTCCTAGCTACGGCCCTGCGATGAGGCCAGACGGACGCTGCGTTGGCGGATGCCGGTGTAGCAGTTTGAAATGGTACCCGGTTTAAAACTGGTCTTTTCATAATGCGCTTGCGTCAAAGTTGAATGGCAAGCCTGAAATCTTGTCTGAACTTCTGGCTTGCTTCTGTCTGTGGAGGAGCTCTCTGGAAATGTAGGGCGAGACAAGCAAGGTTTCCTTCAGGAATCATTTTATGCTTGATTATATATATTATCCCCTGCACTAACAAGTTAACAAACAATTAACAAGTTATTAAACATGGGTACAATCTCAATCAAGCCGAAACTCATGCACGTTCACATTGTGAAAAAGCCCCGTTTAAAACCTGGTACCCTTTCAAACTGCGACACCGGTGTAATGATTTCAACTTCTCCCCCTTCCCAAGTTCCCTCCCCCCCCGGGAATCTGAAAACGTTTTTAACTTCCCTCTGGGGAAATTGAAAACGTTTTCAGATTCCTGGGGGGGAACTTAAAAACAGTTTTCAGATTCCTTCCCCTATTTTCAAATTCCTCCCTCCGGGAATTTAAAATTGTTTAAAAAACTTTAAAAAAAACGTTTTAAATTTCAGACCTATAATATTTTTTTCTTAACCATCTTGGAGACTTTTTGTGTCATTTGTGGTTAAATATGTTTTATTGTACTAGTAATAATTTCCATTAATCTATTCTCTGTATATTATAATATTTGTCATGAA
>CM059188.1:39172227-39182070 GCA_030323885.1 Branchipolynoe longqiensis
CGACCCTAAAACCTAAACTTTGGTATCATATATTTTTTTTTTTTTTGAGTGAATGGTACAGGCGTGAGGCACAGCCAGGTGAGGAGGAAGCGGCAGGTGGCGCCACCAGGCTAGGTAGAAGGCCCGACCTGTATATGACTTGTGGAATGTTAGTTAATAGGTGTAGTGTCAGGTTTATATGATCTGAGGATACAGTTCATAGATAATCGGTTTCCGGATAATTATCCTTGCTTATACAGCACATTTTATATAGAGAGCAAGGGAGGTGGAGAGGGATGGAGAGAGGGAGAAACAGAGACAGACAGACAGACAAACATATGCACCCATGACTATAAAGTCGCCATGAGAGCGCACTGTCACAAATCGGTACCCAACTTGACATGACCTTAGATGTTTCCAGGATGTAAACGCTAACAATAGGTACGCCAAAGTGATTTTTTATTTTAATGTTTCAGTGTTTGAAATTTTATAGGCGAGTAGATCTTTTAAATCCGATTCCAGATATATAAAATTTATATAGATCTCTTGAGAAGTTCCGAAATTATGAAGTTTTAAACATTCATTTTTTCCCCACTTATTTGTGCACATTTCCAAATTAGGCAAATCTAGGTTTTTAAGGCCCCGGCCCAGAAGCTATGTTGCATATAATTTGTCCAATATTAAAGAATCTCACTCTCTATAGCACAAATAGCAGGCTCAATTTTTTACCAGACCATTATCTTTGTTATTCTTTCAGATATTTCATGCTAAACTTGCTAAATTCCTTAATTTCTACTGGTCAATGATAAATTCTTGAAAACATCATAACTTCTGTTCTACTTACACTATCACTCTAATTTTTATTCTAAAATAATCTAAATCAAAAGCTCTATATGATCGTACATGTTTTCTGTTGACGCGGTAGCTTCAATCGACGCCATATTCGTTGCTCCAGTGCAGAGATGGGAATACACAGTCACTTCTCAGACCAACCTTGATATATTGTTCTGGTTAGCCTAAAAGTGGAGATTGAAGTGTTTGAAAAATATATAGTATATTATATATAGTTTTGAAAGTGAGCAGAGTGACAGTTTGCTCATGGGGAGGATGCCCGCTCGGCAATGAATAACCTGGAGGTTAATGTGGTGAGAGAGAAACATTAAGGGGCTGCCATTATTTATATCCACATAATAAATTATATAGTACATATATATATAGAGAGAGAGAGAGAGAGAGAGGGCGAGAGAGAGAGAGAGAGAGAGAGAGAGAGAGAGAGAGAGAGAGAGAGAGAGAGAGAGAAAGGGAGAGACAGACAAGCAGACAGACAGACAGACACGCGGTGTTCTAGGTCACGTGTGTAGGCTCCTTTAGTACCCGGATGTCAAGAAGGACCAGACAGCTGCTGGGCATCGGCGGTCTCACTGTTAACCCATCACCAGCGAGACGCCCACACCGGGGAGTTGCTAGGTGAGATACCAAACGATAACTTAACCCTTGGGAGTCAGTGAATGGAAGAGTTGTAACAAATGATGGCATGGGAAGAGAAAAAACTCCAACACTGACTTTGTTAAAGGAAAAGAAGGAAAATAGAGGATTTTTGGGGGGGGGGGGTGCTGGATGTGACCGGAGATATAGATGTGCAATGCTGTTTGTTTGTTGTTGTTTTACGTCCTAGCAATATCTAAGGTAATACCAGGACTAGGGATAAGGATAAGGGAGGAGGACAACAACTGTAGCTTAATTAGTTGTTGTTTGTTGTGTTACGTCCTCGCAACATGTAAGGTCATATCAGAACGGGTACCGACTTGAGACAGTGCACACTCATGGTGTCTTTATAGTTCTGCCCCACTGGGAGACCAGGCCACCAGCACCATAACCTGATATCCCACTCAGTTACATTATCCTGACACTGAGCTAACCAGTCCTTGTCCTATTCTAATAATGCAGAGGCTAGGAAGTGACAAGTGTCAATTTTTACGTCATTGGTTTGACTCGACCAGGGTTCAAACCCACGATCGGACGGTCTACCATTAGTACCAACACCGGAGACGGCCGCTCTAACTCATTCGGCCATTCCGTCTGGTTGATGTGCAATGAAGACCTCCATATCTACATCTAAGGTCTTATTAGGACTGGTACCGACTTGTGACTGTGCATTTATGGCGACTTTATAATGCTGCCTCACTGGGCGACCAGGCCGCCGGCACCATGACCGATGACACTCAGTCACTTTATCCTGATACTGAGCTAACAATACATACATACATGCATACATACATACATACATACATACATACATACATACATACATACATACATACATACATACATACATACATACATACATACATACATACATATACATACATACATACTGTATACATACATACACACGTACATAGATACATACACGCACACATACATACATACAACATATATATATATATATTTTACCTCGGTAAACAGCCTCAGGCTAGCCTCAGGCTAGGGAGAGGTAAGCACGTCCGGTACCAGCAATTAGCATATACAACTCACGACTGGATAACGTGTCGTTGGGTTGCTCCGGCAAAATTAGTCTACATACAAGCAAATACGCAGTAAGTATAATAAAAACTGTGGTTAGCTTAATTATGATGCATTAGAGCATCAATATGGAAAGTTTAGACTTTCGTTGGTCCAATTTGGACGAGTTATTTGGTTATAAACAACCAAGGATAGAACACTCGAGTGGGTTTCTCGAAGGAACCAAACCGGTCATTAGCGGTTATGTCAACACCCGGGTCACCGTGTGACTATGGGTAGAGATGTGGGTTTCGCCCTATCTCATGTGGAAATTCTCTCGTACTCTAATAGAGAGTAATGTTGGAGATGCTCCTGGGTTTCTTTTATAGACTCCCCTAGACAAAACTTTTTCAGGCGTTTCTCCGAGTTTCGTAGCATTTTCTCCAACTTGTTGACGTAGTAGTCACAGGTGGGAGAAGTGTGCGGAACAGAGGGATGGGCGGGCCGATACACTGGTCCCGACCCCGCGTAAGGTTTGGGCTTGACCCACAACCCACGCACAAATTTAGCTTATTACGCCTGTGTTATAACGGTATAAACACGTTCTTTAACACCAATAGATGTCCAAATGAGTTTGAAACAACCATATTGTGACATATATATATACCGGGACTGACCAAAAATGTTTGTTTCAGTTCCGATGGCCACGAAGCGGAGTAAGCGCGGTGCAGCAGCAGCCGAGGGGCGTGTTCCGAGTGGAGTGGACGAGGAGTACGACTCCTCACCCGTGTTGTCGGCAGGGCCGTCGACACAGCCCCGGGCGCATATCCTCTCCGACCCGGACGAGGACGCAGTGCCTGATGTGCCTGCGCCTCCAGATTGGGAGGCTCGCTTTGCAAGATTGGAAAGCCACATCTTGACTGCCAAATCGCCTGTGTCTCGGAAGCGGCGTAGGCCGAGTGTCCAAGAGGATTCATTTGAGGATTTCTTGGACACAGACTCGGCGGTGGAGCTTAAGGCTCCTCCTCCTCCTTCTCCTAAACGGAGAAAGAAGAAGAAACAGGTGATTTCTTCGGGTGATGAATTCACCAAGGAGCGGGCAGAGTCTGGTTTGCGCAAAAAGCGGAAGACTAAGTCCAAAAAGAAGAAGAAGAAAAGGAAATATTCTTCTTCTGAGTCGTCCACTGGGTCTACTTCTACGGAATCAGACTCAGACACCGTATATGAAGGGGTCTATGCGGACATTGGCACTAAAGTGGCTAAGAAGGTGGAGAAGCCAAAGGCTAAGCGGATTAAAACCACTACGCTTATGCGCGAGACCGTGAATGGTCATTTTCGCACGTTCAAACCGGCGGAGGTTATCTCCAAGTTAGGAGATGAGTTAACAGGCATAAAGGGTGTTCCCAACTCCATCATTAAAGAGATGGATCGGGATGTCAATATGACGGATGACCGTAAGAAGTTTGAGGATGTGTTGCACACAGTGCATAAGGCAGTGTTGGCTACCCTAACAGCTATTGTTCCTGTGGCTAATAGGATGCAGAGTGAAAATAAGTTCTCGTCTTTGGCTAAGACAATGGACAAAGGCATTGCAGTACTAGCGGCGGCAGGTAATTACCTGTCGTTTCGAAGATATGAAAATGTCTTCAAGTCAGTTTGCACAGATGCTGGCAAAGAAGTGGCTCGCTCTAAGAAGGTTACCGATAATGAGGGGAAGGAGTTTACGCTCTATCTTGCTCCAGAGCCGATTAAAGGGAAACCTTTAGATAATACCAAGATGTTTGGCGGTCAACTACAATACCTCTATAAAGAGGTAGAGACTGCAGCCAAGAGTGGCAAAAACATGGATGGCAAGAAGAAACAGGAAGTTCCTCGTTTCAAAAAGTCACGAGGGGATTTTCGTCCACGACGGTTCACCAGAGGAACCAGACCGAGTTCAAACTTCGGTCAAGGGTTTCGGGGCCGGGGCGCTCGCCCAGGCTGGACCGACAACACCGCACGGCCAATAGGTCGAGGGTTCAACTCGTCGAGACCTTTCCCCAGGGGCGGGTCCAAGTAGAGGTCCAAACACAAACTTTACAAGTCCCTGCAGCCTCTAAAAACACACAAACTGTAAGCAACTTTGTGGCTGGTAATATTAGTAATCATATTTCTGAGTGGCACAAAATTACTAGTGACCAAGAAATTATAGAAATAGTTAGGGGTGTTCAAATTCCTTTTACACAAATTCCTGTACAAAGTATAATACCTTTTCCATATAACATTCAACCAGTTGAACGAGACGCACTAACTAAACAGGTACATAAATTCTTTGAGAAAGGAATTATACAAAAAGTGACACACTGTTCAGGACAGTTTATTTCAAACATTTTCTCGAGACCGAAGCCTAATGGTGATGTTCGAATGATCCTGGATTTAACAATCCTTAATAAAAGGGTGGAATATCGACATTTTAAAATGTTCTCTCTAGATACGGCACGAGATCTGATTACACCAGATGCGTGGATGGCTAGTGTTGATTTACAGGATGCATATTATACGCTTCCCATAATGGAACAATACCGAAAATTTCTTCGATTTATTTGGGATAACCAACTCTATGAGTTTACCTGCATGCCGAATGGCTTAGCTTGTGCGCCTCGTTTATTTACTAAATTGCTTAAACCTGTTTTCTCGGTAATGGCGAGGAAGGGTCACATAATGTTTCCATACATAGATGATTCTTTTATTATAGCATCAACACAAATTGGTTGTGTGAATGCAGTTTTGGATTTATGTGCATTACTCACTAAATTGGGGTTTTATGTACATCAACAAAAGTCAGTGTTTAAACCAACAAAACAACTCAAATGTTTAGGGTTTATTCTGGATACACAGTCCCTTACAGTGTCGATAACAGAACAAAAACTAATTAAGTTTATGACTACAGCGACTCAGCTTATTAAGTTATCAAAGCCAAAAATTAGACAGGTTGCTGTTCTTATTGGCATAATGACCTCATATGCACCTGCTGTGTTATATGGGAAGGCCCATATTAAGTCGCTAGAAATAGATAAAAATTTAGCGTTAACACGAACTAAAGGCAATTTTGAGCGAAAGATGTTTATTTCGCAAGAAGGGTTACAGGATATTGGATGGTGGATGCAACATATAGCAAGTTCACCAAATCCAATCCGCATGGCGGAACCTAATACAGTAATTACTACTGATGCTTCGTTAGAAGGTTGGGGAGCTCATCGAGATGGGGTCACAACAGGAGGTAGATGGCTTGATGATGAAAAATCAGACTATATTAATGCACTAGAATTGCGTGCTATTTATCTGGGCTTACGTAGTTTAGTAAAGATAAATAAATCACAGGTTAGAATACTAACTGATAATACTACTGCCATGGCATATATTCGTAACATGGGTGGAACCAAATCAAAGTCTTGCAATCAGTTATCTAAACTGATTTGGAACTGGGCACAGGCTCAACAAGTCTGGCTGACTGTAGCGCATATTCCAGGGTCACAAAATACACTTGCAGATTATAAAAGTAGAAATTTCCATGACCATTTAGAGTGGTCTCTCTCTACACCTTTGTTTAACTTCGTTTGTGAAAAATGGGGTACACCTGAAGTTGACTTATTTGCATCACGAAATAATAACAAGTTACCCTGTTATGTTTCTTGGCATCCTGAACCGGATGCTTGGAAAGTAGATGCGTTTGCTATTACCTGGGAAAATAATTATTTTTATATTTTCCCACCATTTAGCATTATCAGCCGAGTAGTGAGAAAAATCGGCTTGGAAGGGACACATGCGATACTGGTGGTGCCCGATTGGGACACGCAACCTTGGCTGCCAGCAGTTTCACAACTGGCAAAAGATCGTATACGATTCCCAAGAAAACTCGGGAATCTGACGCACCACGGACCGCTAGTGGTTCACGGCGACGTGTCAACGACGCCCCTATTGGCATTCCTTTTCTAAGGAAGCAGCTACAGCAATTTGGATTGGACAGAATTACTGAGGATAGGATAGTATCGGATGCCTGGAGGCCAGGAACTGTCAAAATGTATACAACCTATTTAAAGAAATGGGGTGTACATTGTTTGTTAATGAAAGTTAAGCCAACAAATCCAAAGATTTCACAAGTAGCTCGGTTTCTTCGTTCTCTAGAGGATGAAGGACTTTCCTTTGGATCGATTAATGCGGCGAGGTGTGCGTTATCAATTATATTACCTAGAATTGATGGCGAAACAGTTGGAAAACATCATGTTATTTGTTATTTACTTCGTTCAATTTATCAAAGGAATCCTCCAAAACCAAAGTATAGTCGGTTTTGGGATGTTTCTATAGTATTTAAGTTGTTTCAGGCTTGGCCTCACAACTCGTGGTTAGATATAAAACAGTTAGGTTTTAAGGTCGCGGTCCTGTTATTGTTAGTAACCGGACACAGAGGACAGACGATTGTTGCTTTATCCTTAACTGGATTAGAAATAGACAAGCAACAAGCTACGTTTGATTTAGAAAAATTGCTTAAATCGAACACGTTAGGTGACCCTTTATCAACGGTTCACTTAGACTGTTTTCCGAATGATCGGAAATTATGTGTTGTGTCGGCCATACGGGCTTATATATACAAGACAAAGGATTTACGTGCATCACAACAACTATTAGTGAGCTTTATAAAGCCACATAAGGCGATTTCACGAGACACACTTGCCAGATGGACAATTACGGTGTTGAAATTGGCTGGAGTGGATACGAGTAAATACTCTTCCCACTCAACTAGAGGAGCCATGGTCTCCAAGGCACGGGTGCTTGGTATTTCTGTGAAAAGAATACTAGCGCATGCAGGCTGGAAGACGGCTAAGTCGTTTGCAAAACATTATAATAAACGACTAGAAAAGCCTACCGGCGTTGCAAAGCGTCTTCTCGCCAACTAACAAGAATAGGTGAGAACAAAAATTTAGAATGTTATAATAATAAGAAAGAATGATATTAAGGATAAAAATGAATTATGTAAAGGTCTCCCTAGCCTGAGGCTAGCCTGAGGCTGTTTACCGAGGTAAAATAGTATAGTTATACGAGTCTTACCTTGGTACAGATGATGGATAACTGTTGTTTTACCGAGGTATAAGCCTCGGATAGATGTGGGCTAGGGCCCTCCCGCCACACCCTGCCACATCTATTCCGTTGGTGTACCTTTTCGGTAAAGTAATAGTATCCATTGTTTGAAAGTCATTTTTATCCTCAATAAGTAGGTTAAGATTGCTGGTACCGGACGTGCTTACCTCTCCCTAGCCCACATCTATCCGAGGCTTATACCTCGGTAAAACAACAGTTATCCATCATCTGTACCAAGGTAAGACTCGTATAACTATACTATATATATATATATATATATATATATATATGTATGTACATGTGTGTATATATATATATATATATATATACACATGCATATACACAAATGCATATTTACACATACATACATATGCAGACATGCATATACACATACATGCATATACACATACATGCACATGCACATACATATACACATACATACATACATACAATACATGCATACACAACACTATGCATATATGTTTGTATACATATATTATCTAATTGATGTATGGGCCCCCCCCCCCTCCAACCACCTTGTAAAAATATACGGATTTTCGGTTCAGAATGATATATAGGCAGAGAACATTGTTATTCTTAGGCGACGGAGTGGGGACAAGGTTATGTAATCTAAAAGCAATGGTGCCCCACTCACACTATGACATGATATAAGTTGTGTGAAATATATGTAATACATGATGCCTAAGAATTGAAGAGATGTTCCTCTATAAGAGACAGTACATGATTGTTGAAATGTTCCCTCTATACATCCAGAAAGAGTGCAATTGGAGAAAAGGGACATTTTTGATATATATATATATATTTGTAACTGTCTGCAACTACCTGTTACCATAGTACCAAGGGGCCAGCACACCAGCCTAATCTGCATATATACATAGACACCACCTGCAGCTGGGTTGAGTGACAGCCACCCCTACTGGGGGGTGTCACCCTCCCAGGCTGTGGGGGTGCCTGATTGGCTGGCTGTGGGATGCCCAGTCACACTGCACTCCCTTGGCCCTCTGACCACACTAGCCTCACTTTGAGATTATTTATGCAAGACACTGCTTCAGGCACACTGGAAACAGTATACTCTACTCCTGGCTCTTGAGTGAGACACACCTACTCTAGAGCAGGACCCCAGACACTCTGTCTGATGCTACCAATATTCATATATTTAAATTGAGTTTAGTGCAACAACCACGGGACTCCGGTTCAATGGGCTGTAGGCACTGATTCATAGACAGGTTAAGGAGGTAATGAGATTCTGTGTGGGCAGAAGGTAAGGGGTCAGGGTGATAGGTCACTAGTACTAGTAGTAGGTGAAAAGGAGTTGATGCCATTAAAGCACAACATCTTCACTGTCAATCTTTGTGACTTGTTTCCCCTTTCTTCCTTATGGGGTTGTTTAAGGGTTTGTTTGAGAGGGGCATCAGATGTGAAATGAATGGGGAGAGGTTATGGTATTCTCTGGTGTTCATGATGGCCGGCACGATTCTAATCGGGACGCTACACTGCCACTCACGCCCTTCAATTTTTTGTATATAATATGTATACAGTGGTCTCACCAGTATTCAGGAAGGGATGGCAGGAATTGGTAAAGCTTGTAGGAAAGGGATGGCGGGAATCGGTAAAGCTGGTGGAAATTTATATTTATAGGCAGTATGTGTAAGTTGCTGCCAACAAATGGTGGGCTTGCTGAATAAGTCAACTTGAGCTGCCAACAGATGGCAGGCCCACCATCCCTTATGCTATATAGTGAGACCCCTGATATATATAAAGCCATTCAGTACATGCATATTCCCAACTGTCTGAGAACTCACACCATTAAGTAGCAATATCCCAATGCATGGGCGCTCTCATTTGTTTTGTTGTTGTTTTACATCCTAGCAACATCTAAGGTCATATCAGGATGGGTACCGACTTGTGACAGTGCACACTCATGGCGACTTTATAGTGCTGCCCCACTGGAAGACCAGGCCAGCAGTACCATGACCTGATATCCCACTCAGTCACATTATCCTGACACTGAGCCAACCAGTCCTTGTCCTATCCTAATAATGCAGAGCGCCAGGCTAGGAAGCGACAAGTATACATTTTTAAGTCATTGGTTTGACTCGACCAGGGTTCGAACCCACGATCTACCAACTTTCATGAATTCCACAGGTTGTACCTGTATAGATGCTGTGCCATATCATATTTCATTGTTGCTTTGCAACATTGAAAAGTGCAGCCAGCTGCTTTATG